>JAJOZX010008099.1:5000-182500 GCA_023014485.1 Bathynomus jamesi | reverse complement strand
CTATTACCTATAAACTCTCCAAATGGCTTGTTAATGTTTTGTCCCCCATTCTTGGAACTGTCTCTGATTCACACGTAAAAAATTCCATGGATCTCACTGAAAAATTGAATAATGTTCGCATTAATACCAACGATAGATTGATCAGTTTCGACGTTTGTTCATTGTTCACAAAAGTGCCGATTGATGATATGCTTGACTTTCTCGCCCGAGAATTACATAATATGATTTACCATTACCTGCACACACTGTTTTGGAGCTTATTAAGCTTTGTATCAAGGATTGTAAATTCACTTTCAATGGCGAGCATTATCAACAAGTTTTTGGGATGGCCATGGGCAACCCTTTGTCGCCCCTTCTCTCCAATATTTATATGGAGTTTTTTGAAATTACTTACATTCCGAGAATCCTGGGGGTTGGCATCCCTTGGTTGCGGTACGTCGACGATATTTTGTGTATCTGGCCCATGAATCGTGACCTGGATGACTTCCTCCTTCAGTTAAATGACCAAGTCCCCTCCATTAAATTTACTTTAGAAGTGGAACAAGACAACTCAATCCCGTTTTTGGATGTGCGTGTTCATAGGGATAGCCCGGGTTTTAAGTTTAGTATCTATCGGAAAAAAAAAACAATTTGTCCTACGTACACTTTTACTCTGGACATGACACCCCTATTAAAAAGGCCATATTTTCCTCAATGTTTCTCCGCGCTCTTAGGATCGCCAGTCCGGAATACATCGATGCCGAATTGGAAAATATCAACGGTATTGGAAGTGAGTTGTGTTACCCATCTGCGTTCATGGAATCTTGTCTTAATAAGGCTAAACGAACCTTCTATCGTGTGAATAATAACACTCGCACCTTGTCAAAGAATATTTTAGTACTTCCATTTTTCCCGGGCTTCTTAGGCATTGCTAATGTACTTAAACTTTTGGATATCAGTGTAGTTTTTTCATATAACAATATTGTGAAAAACATCATAGTAAAAAATAGCCCTACCAATAATTTAGGCATTATCTATAAAATTGGGTGTAAGCAATGTGATTCCTTTTACATAGGTCAGACGGGAAAGGATTTGCAAACGCGTGTAAAACAGCATCAATATTCCGTTAGAACGGGACAGTTGTCCAGTGCCCTTTTTGTCCATTTGTCAGAGTTATCCCATTGTATTGATTGGAATAATGTTTCAGTTTTGTTTCACTCTAGCAACAATGTTAATAGAAATATTCTTGAGTCGGCTATAATTCAACTTACAAATAACCTTAACATGAGTAAAGGTCTGTTTCAACTCGATCCCGTTGCTCTGAATTCCTTCAGAATGGATTTAAACAAAAAGGGCAGGTTGTTAAATCTTTGGTAAAAATTTGTTTTTGTTTTTTTTTCCTTATAAATCTGTAGGTTTCTCTTACAATTTTATTTTTCAATTTTTTGCTGTATGCGTGTATGTGTATGTATGTATGTGTATGTGAGTATGTGTGTGGTCATTGCAGTTAAATGTGTGTATGTATATGTGTGTATATGTATGTATGTATGTGTGTATATGTATGTATGTATGTATGTGTATATATATGTGTATATATATATATATATATATGTGTATGTACCTTACCTTACCTTACAACCTCACAAAGGTTCTGCGCGATGATTTCTCATTTCGCGAAGGTCAAGCTTGTATGTGTATATATATATATGTGTGTGTGTGTGTGTGTTTGTATATATGTGTGTATATGTATATATATTTGGTTATGCGGGTATACATGTGTAGTGTATTATTTGTAATTTTTTCAATTTATATTTATTTTTATTTCTTTATTCTTTTGCGACCTACCGTTTTTTCAGACAATAATTATAAAAACAAATCTTTGGTAATTTTTTCCCTTATGCATATAATATATATATATATGTATATATTGCATTTATATTTCGTATATATACCGTATGTATGTTGTATATATTTTTATGGTTCGTTATATGACGCGTTCGGTGGAGAAGGGGCGAACGCCACAAAATTCGAAAAATGAGTTTTTTGTCGTATAATTATCCTTTAAAACCTTTGCTTTACCTATGCAAAAAATTAGATGTTAGTCTGCACTCTTTCACGGTAAAATTTAGGTTTTAATGTATCTCAGAGAAATTCACTCCGCATCATTGCTTCACATTGAACACATCTATCTACTTTCTGGTCACTCGACAATGCCCTGTGATGCTCAATTTGGCCAAATTGAACAAAATATAAAAAATAATTACAGCAATATTATTTACACCAAAAAAGATTATGTTACGGCCATAACTACAGCCGTTTCGCAGCGCTTCCTAGTTGTAGAAATGAAACAGGCTGATTTTCTCGATTTTGACGTCCTAAAAACGTGCATTGTCATTAGGAAATCAACAACTACTAAATTTACAGATGCAAGAAAGTTAATATTTAACTTTCAACACAAAGAAGGCTACGTAATATCTACTGCATACCGCACAACCCCAGATAATAGCCATCCCGTCAGACTGCAGAAAGGGAAAAATCCTACAGTGTCAGTTTATTCAATCTAGCCCAGCAGACACTGCAACCAAAGTATTCCCAATTGCTGCCAATAACTAAGGAAAAAATAAAAGATCTCAAAGAATTATCAGACCTAATGCCTGCAACTGCAGTGAACTATTATACAAGATTGTTAAAGGAACTGGAAGAAACCGAAACAGTTGAAGCAGGTAATACAACATTCGACGAAGAGGATCAAATAATGGATTACACCAGTTAACATCAGAAGCTATCAATAAATAATATTGTAAAATTTCTTGGCGTTTTATTATATCGACATATTACACAACAATATTTTACTCAAATATGTGTTCAAATTCATACAACATTTCAATAAACCGGAAAAATACAAAGGTTTAAAGTTTACAAACTTTAACTGCATTTTGTGACATAATTCGAAAATGTTGCGTTCGCCCCTTCTCCACCGAACGCGTCATATATCATCTAGGCATCAATTTGTTTTCCAATATATATTTACTTTTACTTTTTTATTCGTTTGTGACTATAATATGCATGATTCAGACAATAACTAAAAAACCTGTGGTAATTTTTCCCTTATAAATTGGTGTGCCTCTCTTAAAATTTATTTTTCAATTTATTTTATTATTTTTATTTATTTTTTTATTTTTTTTTGGTTTATTTCTTTATTTCTTTGTGACATATATATCAATTTGGCATCATCTATTAAATTGATTGTAAACTTCCCTTTTGAGCTTGAATTTGTAGACTCCACTTACAATTTTTTTTTTTTTTTTTTTAATTTTTTTTTTTTTATCTGTTGGTTTATTTCTTTATGGTTATTTTGGCTGTGACATATATATCACTAAGGCACTTTTTATATTTATATTTATTTTTATTTCTTTATTCTTTTGTGACCTGTTCCATAAACAAGCCATTTGAATTTATATTGAAGGTCGGCCAAAGTGCTAAAAGTGTCATTTTTCCCCATACAAATGTGTTTATCCTCCCAAATTTTTCTTTACTTACTATATATATGTATATGTGTATGTGTATGTATATATATATATATATATATATATATATATATATGTATGTATATATTTGTGGTTTTTTTATTTGCCGGTTTATTTCTTTATGGTTATTTAGGCTGTGACATATATATCACTAAGGCACTATTTTGTAATTAATTTTTTTCTCAATTTATATTTATATTTATTTTTATTTCTTTATTCTTTTGTGACCTGTTTCATAAACAAGCCATTTGAATTTATATTGAATGTCGGCTGAAGTGCTAAAAGTGTCAATCTCCCATACAAATGTTTGCTCCCCCCACAATTTTTTCTATGCTTACTATATATATGTATATATGTGTATATATATATATATATATATATATATGTATATATATATGAATATGTATGTATGTATGTTTATTTTTGTAACCTATATATTGCCTTGATCTGTCCTTTCACTCCAGTGTTCCTGAGGATGTCATTAGACGAAAGCGCTTGAGCACCCCTTTGTGTTTCTTTTTCCTTCGTGGTTTTATTCATCATATATATATATATATATATTAGTAAACGAAATTAGATGTAACTGGTAAAGAAAATTTTTATTTTTATTATTATTATTATTGTAAAATTGGAAAAATATGTAAATTTGTTAACAGTTAAAATTTACCCTGTGGCTCGAAACAAAGAGGAAGAGAGTGGACAAGCAAAGAGAGCTATTTGAACAACTATTTTCAAGAAGGAAACATGCGAGACCCACAAGGCATAGTCAGTTTTCCAATGGCTGTTGTATGGGGATGCGGAGGTGGTTGTGAATTCAAAATGTAATGTAGAGTAATGTAAAGTCTCTCTCTGCATGTTCTAAGATAAATTGGCTTTAAATGTAGATCACGCTCGCCTTCCCTCAATCATGTCGTGAGGTTAATTAAATAAAGTACTGAACGGAAACATGCTGTTTCATTCTCCCGTTATGAGTGTCCCTAAGCCGGCTAGCTACCACAGAGTAAACAGAATTTAGAATCAGAACACAGTACAAGGCAATCAGTAAAGTAACAAATAATGCTAATAATATAAAACCCATCCTAAGTTCATTACTAAAAAGATGGACAAAATGACGAATGCATGAACCAATATGATTTAATAGTTACAGTCTAAATTTTAAATTCATGTTTAAACACGTTTCGGAATAAGACTTTCATCATTAGTAGCTAAAATTACAACAGATAGTTAACTAGTAAAACAAAGCATATACAAAGGAAAGAAATACAAATATAAGGTCACTTGTCGAACCTCGCTACCATTACATAAAACCATCTATACTATTCCACTTAGGGTTGCCAGATTTTTCAAATGCCCACGCAGGACAAATTTTTTCTCTGAGGTTTTTCTCAGACCAATTATTTTTTCAAATTGAAACTAGATTTCTTCAATGTTACAACAAACAAAAGTAGAAAATTTTATTAAAATAATGCTTTACAATTAAACATCGTAATAATATTGAAATTATTATACATATATTGAAATTATCATAGCATATTAAATATTGTAGTATACATCGCTTTACTAATTATATTATGAAATATGTCAATATTTTTCTGAACTTTTAATCTTCAAAATTTTAGTTCCATCTTCTGACTTCAAATATAACTGAAATTCCTTGCAAGTCATAAATATAAATAATTAATTCAAAACAATACTCTAAATCTTATAAATAAAATCAAGTGTGTGTGTGTGTGTGTGTGTGTGTGTGTGTTTTTCCTCTTTTATGCAAAAACTTTTACGCAAATGCAGCAATTTACACCTGAACGATTTCTTATAAAAAGTAGACATACAGATTTTATTTGAATTACACAATCTCAAGTTGTATGGTCAAGCAATCGCAGGATTCACACTAATTCAAAGCTTACAATATAACTAAAGCCGAAAAACTGCCAACTCGTGGCCAAACATAACATTTTATAAGCGTTATGCAATTTCTAGGATGTTCTAGAACATTCAACATAACTCTACAGAATTCTACAGGATCCTACATAATTCTAGAAAATTCTAAATCAATTCATCCTGAAAAAATTTGCTTAAAAAATATTTTTTGCAAAACATTTTGAATACAAAGGGATTTTTGGATCAAATGCGGGACTTAAGGAATTTCATTCTTTGTACAAATTAATGGTAAAGATAAACTTTCAATTTATTATATAAAAATAGGCTTCGTAATATGTTTATTTTATTTCATGTTTGTACTTCTTTGTTTTGTATCTGCTTTTGTTTATTAATTCATTTTAGGTTGTAATTTTAGGTACAAATGCTGAAAATCTTATTCCAGAACGTTGATAGCTATTAAATGCTATTAATAGCTATTAGATGTTATTAATAGCTATTAGATGCTATTAAATTCTATTAGATGCTATTAATAGCTATTAGATTATATTAATAGCTATTAGATTATATTGATAGCTATTAGATTATATTGATAGCTATTAGATTATATTGATAGCTATTAGATTATATCAGGTCATCCCATAAGTAATGTCGTTTTTTAGATCGGAATTTGAAGGACAAAAAAAAACTCAACTGAAACTTTTTAATCTAGTATATATTTTCCATCGGAATCAATGACACTCTGCCAACGTCCTACAAGCTTTTCAATGCCATGTTTATAAAATTCAGGCGGTTTTGAGGCAAAAAACGTACAAAGACTGGTGTGCAGGTCATCTAAAGAAGTATACTGTTTCTCGTCAAGATAGTTTTGCAGACTCCTGAAGAGATAATAATCTGAAGGCGCAAGGTCTGGAGAATATGGAGGCTGTGGAAGATTTTCCCACCCAAGCTCCTCAATTTTTACAGAAGTGATCCGAGCGGTATGAGGACATGCGTTGTCGTGGTGGAACACGATTCCTTTCCGATTAACCAAAGGTCTCTTTTCTTTTAGTGCAGTGTTCAATCGATCCAGTTGTTGACAGTAGACTTGAGCGGTGATTGTTTGGTTGTGTGGTAAGGTTTCAAAGTGTATTACACCATCTTTATCCCACCAAACACTAAGCAACACCTTCCGAGGGTGAAGATTTGGTTTTGGCTGTGGTGTCGTTGGTTCTCCGGCACAAACCCATTGTCGACGGCGCTTAATATTCTGATACAGTATCCACTTTTCATCACCAGTCACTAAACGGTACAAAAACGGATCTTGGAGTTCACGGGAATGAAGAGCTGTGCTAATGTTTACCCGCACCCTCAGATTGTCGACCGACAATATTCATGTGGCACCCATTTTCCTAACTTAGGCACTTTCCCGAGTTGTTGCAAATGTCGATGGATGGTGGACGGGGATGAATTGAGTTTCTGGGCCAATTCTTCGACAGTTGTTGAACAGTCTTCTTCAAGTGCGTCTAACAGCAGGTCATCATCAAACTCAGCAGGGCGTCCAGAGCGTGCTGCATCTGTCAAACAGCAGTCACCATTCCTAAACTTTTAAAACCATCTTTGACATTTCCTCACATGCAGAATATCGTTGCCATAAACTTCCTGAATGTTTCGCGTTGTTTCAGTAGCACTATTCCATTTTTTGAACTCGTAAAGCATTATATGCCTGATATGTTCTTCTGATACCGTCATGTTTATGAGGGGTTCGCATAAAGCAAAACACACGTCTTCACTGGTCAAGGTCTGTAAAGTATGTAGCGAAACACGATAGATTTCCTCTTAGATATAACCTTCGGAAAATTTATGCTTAAACTGAGTAGGACTAGTTTAAACTTAATCTATCGTAAAAAACGACATTACTTATGGGATGACCTGATATTAATAGCTATTAGATGATATTAATAGCTATTAGATAGCTATTAGATGATATTCATAGCTATTCGATAGCTATTAGATGATATTCATACCAATTAGATAGCTATTAGATGATATTCATACCTATTAGATAGCTATTAGATCAGGGGTTCTTAACCTTTTTAGGCTGCGATCCAAATTCTGGTAGTGGGGCTAGATCGGCGACCAATGCCTTCAAACAGTTCACTCGTAATAGATAATAAAATAAATAATAATGTTAAAATGATTAGGGATAACATAAATAAAAATAAATGACAATTTAATGACCCAAGTTTGGGTCGCGACCCAGAGGTTAAGAACCCCTGTATGTATTAGATGATATCCATAGCTATTAGATAGCCATAAGATGATACTGATAGCTATTACGTTATATTGATAGCTCCTAGATATCTATTAGATGATATTGATAGCTATTAGATAGATGATACGTTTCCCTCGGAACAAGTCCTTTTCGTCTCTCTCTCTTTATATATATATAAAGTGCTCCTGAGGATGTCATTAGACGAAAACGTTTGAGCACCATTTCTGAGTTTCCTTTTTCCTTCGTGGTTATTTTCATCATAAATGTTATTCACGTGTTACTTTCGTGAAATAATTTTCATATAAATATACTGTATACACACACACACACACAATATTATATATATATATATATATATATATATATATATATATAATTATATATATACACACAGTATATTCATATAATTTTCTAAACACAATTACTGGGTAAACTAGTGAAATGAAATACATACCACACTAAAATATAAACTCTTAAAAATAATGAAATATTAAAATAAAAACTTTTAAAATTTACGAGCACATTTGGGAGAAAAATTCTGAAAGTAAATATCCATCATCATTCTTTTGGTCCATAAACTAAACTATTTGGAACGCAAGTTGTAATTACAAAAGGAGCTCAGGTTCATAACACCTTCTTTTTAAAGTCAGTTGTCTCGACTATGTAAACTTGAAGACAAACATTGCACGGTATTCAATAAACGCCGACATTGGTTCTTTAATTTTTATAGAGTTGAAACGCAAGGAACACCATTAACAATGTTAAAATCAAAGGAAAAAACGGTTCCGTTTCGTGTTTCTCGAGCGTTTTTTCACTTCTCGGATCAAGTTCTTTACGCCAGCAGTTCTCAACCTTCAACCTTTTTAATGTGTGAGACCCATTTTCAAAACAATCATTCCAACGTCCGCGACCCTATTACTCAACTATTTAACATAACAGTTAAATCCAAGGAAACGTAGCTTAACATTTAAAACTTAGCGTATTTAACATTCATAACTAATTTTAAAAATTAACGTATTTATATTTTTTTATATGCATATTAACACTTTGCACTGTAAACATAGTTTTTAGGATTGTATTTCTCTACGCCCCAACAAAACTGCTCAGCGACCCCACCTGGAGTCGCGACTCCTTGGTTGAGAACCATCGTTGGAGACAAAAGCAAAGACTGAGTGTGGACTCCCCTCACTCGGCCACACTTAGTGATGAACTCGTGAAATTATTTGAAAAAGTTCCTCCCTTACAGTATAGGCCCCAATATTATTTGCGAAGTACCAGTAAGTTGACAATGTGCTCGATATTGATCTCTCTCTCTCTCTCTCTCTCATATACTCTGTGTGTGTGTGTGTGTGTGTGTGTGTGTGTGTGTGTGTTAGAGTAAGATTGTACTAGTGATTTTATGAAATCCCTGAAATTTTCAGTAATTTCGCGCAATTACTATTTCACTCAGGGACTTCGGGAAGTTATTGAAATACTTAGGAATTTCACGAAATCCCTGAACCTAACCTAATTTCATGAAATCCCTGGTAGATTATTTCAGGGATTTCATGAAACGATTAGTTTCACAATCTTACTGTAACATTATTAATGTAGCTATGCGATATTCATTTTTCATTAAATATTCTCCTAAAATTTGAATATTTTTTAGGAAGTGAAAGTCCTCCATCAAAGAAAAATATATCACACTTTAAGGACGAATTTCACTTCAAGCTAAATGTTAAATATACCTTATTTACACTTCTCGCGAGCGAGGAATGATATTAAAATGATATTAAGTTTACACACCATTGTAATGTATTACAATATGGTAATTTAGGATAATATATACATATACATTAACCTTTGGTTAGCTTCCGCCCGAATTGTTCATTCTGACGAAGGTCAAGCTTTTCACTCCACCTTAGACCTACAGTTTAACGTGGAATCCGAACCACGACCCACCAGCAGCCCAGCGTCTTAACCACTAGGCCACCCAAAGTACCCATTTATCTACCAACCACTTTCTTTATTGTGTGGAAGGGTGAACAGTTGGGTTTTGCTGCGCGCCGGCTGCCGTCACCGGGTCTCGAACCCGGGGCCGATGGATTTGTAGTCAGCGACGCTAACCACTACACCACCGAGTCGCATAAATGTGTATATATACAGTATATATATATATATATATATATATATATATACACACAGCAATTCCCTCCTTCACCAAATCCCGCAAATGAGGCGGGATGCTGCAGAGGGGTTGACCGCAGGTCGATCCTGAACCGTCGTTCAAACTCAACAAAAGTAACAAAAGTAAAATACACCTTTCCTTTCAACCTTTCAAATGTTCCGTGCGATGATTCCTCATTTCACGAAGGTCAAGCTTGTCGCCCCTCCTCTCGAGTTGGCCTGGTGAAGTAGTGAGTTGGTTTCTTGTACTCTTGTACTCTCCACCTCACATGGCCAGGTACGCCCGGTTCATCGGGGAGTGTTCTGAGCCAGACATCTAATCTTCTTTTGAAGATGTCCAGTGCAACATCACTCGTGTTCCTTAAGTCTTTGTGCAGCTGATTAAACAGTTTTGGTCATCTCACAACAAAACTATTTTCCTTCAGGGTTACGGATGTTCCCTCTCTCGCCTTTAATTTGGGAACACGACACAGTCTTCCTTTTCTACTTTCCACTGTTGTTTGGGGAGTTACAGGGTTCAGAGTAAGAGTAGGGACTAGTTTCTCCATTATTTTCCAAATGTAAATAATGGTGTATCTCTCTCTTCTCCTTTCCAGTGAATATAGGTTTAATTCGCGTAACCTTTCCCACTAATTTAGTTATTTGCACCCTTTGATCTTGGCTGTGAAGTTTCTCTGAATCCCTTCTAGCTGTCTGATGTCTTCTTTTTGGGGGGCATCTTAGGACCGAGCAGTATTCCAATTTGGGTATGATCAGTGTTTTCAGTAGAGGAATCATTATATTCCTGTCCCTTCGTTTAAAGGTTCTCAGTATCTGCCCCGTTATTCTCTTTGCTCTGTTTACTGATATTTTATTTTGTGTTTCAAATTTCGCATCATCAGTCATTACAACCCCTAAATCTTTTGCTTTAGAATTTCTCCGAATTTCCTATCCATTTGGAGTATAATATTCCATGGATTTTAGGTCTTCTCTTTTTCCGTACCGTAACAGTTGAAATTTCTCATTGTTAAACTTCATATTGTTGTCTTCCGTTCACTTGTAGATTCTGTTTATGTCGGTTTGTAGAGATCCTATATCTTCTGGGTTTCTTACTTTTCTACTGATCTTTGTGCTATCGGCAAAGAATGTTACTGTGCTGTCTCTAGTAACGTCCTCATCTATGTCGTAAGCATGATTATGAAGAGTATTATGAAGATGAAGATACTCCTTGTACTGTAACGACTTGCCGCCGCTCACTAAGGAAATTATATATCCATTTCCCTACTTTTCCTGTTATTCCCATATATTTCAGTTTATGTATTATGATTCCATGGTCACACTTGTCGAACGCTTTGGCAAAGTCTGTGTATATTACATCATAATTTTCATTACTTTCCATGGCATCAATAATGTTGTTGTAGTGTTCCATAAGTTGTGATAGGCATGATCTGCCTGACCGAAACCCATGTTGGTTATTATTTAATTTTTTCTGAGTTTCCAAAAAGTCAGATTTTCTGTCTAATTATTCTTTCAAATATTTTAGTGAGATGAGATGTAAGCGACACTGGCTTAGACCTAGGATCGATCTCCTCCTTTATATATTGGAACTATGTTCGCGCTCTTCAAGATGTCCGGTATTTCTCCCGTGTCTAGTGATCGTCTCCATATCCAATATAGGAGCTCAGCGATTGCATTCTTGCACTTTTTGATCAGTGTGGCATTCCCTTTGTCCGGTCCTGCCGCTGAGTGCGCTTTTAGTTTCCCTATAGCTTGTGTAATATCACCTGTCGTAAAGTCGAAGTCCGTTATACTTTCCCCTTGTAGTTCTTCAAAGAACGCGTTTCTATCGCATATCAGTTTGTCAGTTTTTGCGATACTGAAAGATGATTCGTACTGAGCTCTTAATATTTCAGATACTTCTGTTAGATCATCAGATAAAGCACTGTCCTCGTTTTAAAAGGTCCGATAGTAGCATGGTTTTTCGACTTCCTTTTTGCAAAATTATAGAAGTACTTTGAGTTAACCTTTATCGCTTCTATAGCTTCGTCGTCTTTTTCTGTATGCTTCTCAATTAGATCGTATATGACGCCATCGATACTCTGTAGTTTTAAATTTAATATTTTTCTGATGTTGTTTTCTTTACAGTTACTTAATTTTGCAGTCACTCTTTTTCTCTTTCGGAACAATGACCTCTTTTGTCTCTCGAACCTGCTTCTCTTTCCTCTTTGTTGTATTTTTGGGACATGTCTTTCCACAATTTCCAGCGTCTTCTCCTCTAAAGTCAATAGCATCTCTTCCGTTGTCTTGGCCTCGAAAATGGTTTTCCAATCTATTACTTCCATGCTGGATACAACATCTTCCCAGTTTATAGCTTTGGAGTGAAAATTAAAAATTTCGAATTTGCTTCTTTCTGTTGTTCGTGTTCTTTCCTTTCCTGTTGCTTTTATATTGGTTGTTATTTCAATAATGTTGCGATCCGATATTATAGTTGGGGATATTTCTATATTATCAATTAGGTTGCTATTGTTTGTGAATACCAAATCTAAGCAGTTGTTTTTTCTTGTGTTTTCTGTTATTTTTTGTGTTAACATAAATTCATCAGCTTGAGCTAGTAGCATTTTTACCTGCTCCTGGTCTTCCCGTGTGCCCCCCCTTGTCCTGGTGTATACATATACTTTTCGTATCCTTATATATATACAGGGTGGGCCGAAAGTCTGGATCCATAGGAAAATATTTATTTTAATACATAAATTACAACAAATGGTAAATACTTAAAATGAATATCAACTTTAACTCGTAAATGCGTATTCGTGATACTGTACAGTAGTTCGTACTCCAGTATAAATACTCAAATACTTTTTTTATTTCAGCCCAGAAATGGCTTCGAATCTAACAACAGAAGACCGGGTAGAACTTGTGCTCATGTATGCAAGACAGGGCGCTACACACAGAGAAGTTGCTACCGAATTCAATAGAAATCATCCTGATAAGCATCCAGAACACATGCGACTGTTGGCAAGTTGTTTAAACGTTTCAAAGAAACAGGAAGTGTACATGATCGTCCAAAAACTGCAACTGATGAAAATACCTCTGCAATGGTATGTGAAACTTTAACGAATAGTCCAGTAAAGTCAACAAGAAGATTATCAAATGAAACACGCATCTCGAGAACGTCAATTCGAAGAATTATTAAAAATCATAAATTCCATCCCTAAGTGTCTCGATGTCAGAGGCCGCCAATTTGAGCATTTGTTGTAATTTGTTGTTTATACTGGAGTACGAACCACTGTACAGTATCACGGATACGCATTTACGAGTTAAAGTTGATATTCATTTTAAGTATTTACCATTTGTTGTAATTTATGTATTAAAATAAATATTTTCCTGTGGATCCAGACTTTCGGCCCACCCTGTATATATGGTGCAACAAAAGTCCGGACTCAATCTGAAGACCTCCCGATTAGCAGCCAAGTGTCTTAATCCAGGGTACCAATTCATTTACCAACCAATTTTTCTCTGTATGGAAGGATAAACAGCTGAATGAACTCAGCGCCGCCTACCATCGTCATGAATCAAACTCGGGGCTAACGGATTCATAGTCAACGATGCTAACCATATACAATATATATATAATATATGTGTGTGTGTGTGTGTGTGTGTGTGGTGTGTGTGTTGTTGTGTACCGAACGTCATATTATATGGTGTATCCTAAGGAATAAAATGAGTTATATCCTATCAATTATTCTCTTCAATTAAGTTTTAGGATTTTTTCCTCACTGTACGACTTGATCAATAAAGTGTTGTAGTATGTCCTTTATTAGTCACTCTGTGCCTTCTTTAATATTACATTTAATTATTTTTATTCACATTGTAGTCAGGCTTAAATTGGCTTATCACACTGAGTAAACTTTTCAGTTTTGGGTTACAATCACATTTTCTCGTCTGTGTGTATGTTCTTAGTTCTTAGTTCTCGTGGTGTGTCTTTTCGTAAGTTATCTTACGTAACCGCAACAATCTTCATACACAAAGCTCATTGCAACACGAACGTGCGTGTAGCGACATTAGAGGTATCGCCAAAGGTTCAAATTTCTTTTTTTTGTGGAAAATCATTCGATATTGTGAAAAGATTAAATGTGATGAAAGGTTGATTAGTTAAGTAATGAATTAGGTTACGTAGATTATGTTGAATGTCGCCGTCAAAACTGAAAATGTGAAAGTGTCACGGTTTCGTTAGGTAGTCAAACAGTGTGTGTGTGTTGTGTGTAAAAAAGCAACTCTGTCAGTGTGACTATCTGCATTCATGTATGTCAAACATATTCTATTTATACAAATTCCACCAGTGAAATAATATTCACATCCATACTTACTCCACACACGCTCTCTGAGCCTCCTTATACTGTTATCGTATCTGCCACACAAACACACATACAACCATTACCATGGAAAGTTTTTGATCCTTTATCAATTACACACAACTACACACTCACACATCCATTTGTTGACGAGGCACTTTAATTAAATACAGTTTTTTACTTCTATCACAATTTTTGCACGAATCTTCATTTAGTGTCTGTCTATTTCCATATAAACTGAATCCATATAAACCTCTCCTTCACACTCTTATAAATCACAGTTGTTTTTTCCTGTCATCGCTCTAAAATTAAATCCTTATATATATATATATACACGGTGAACCAAAGTAGGTGGACAGTAGGTTGAATACGGTTTGTGTTATATTATATTATAACTATGGTGTTCATTATAACTATGGTGTTTGTGTTATATATATTAAATATTATAACTAAATTTATTTAAATTTATTTTGTATTATAGTATACAAAAAAATTAAATATGTATTCTCAAAAAACGTTATCATTTACTGTCCACCTACATTTGGTTCACCCTATATATATATATATATATATATATATATATATATATATAATATATATATATATATATATATATATATATATAAGCAAACAACCACAGGAAAAGGAACACAAAGTTCGAGCGCTCTTTCGTGATATATTCCCATTATCAAGGAGGAACAGAAAAAAAAAATATATATATATATAACATTTATTGCATTCAAGATATTCATTATAACAATATGAGAAAAATATGACTAAAGAGTTTTGCGGTTTTCAAATTTGGGGGTGGGGGGTGGGGGGGGGGGTGAGAGAAAAAGAAAAAAGTTGTTTTTGTTTCGTTTAAAAGAAATGAAACGAAATAAAAATATTCTTGAAATATAAAATAATATAAATTTTATAGAAAAAAAATCAAGTTAAAAAAAAAAAGGAATATTCACTTTCCAGAGTATAAATAATCTTTTTCAATTTCAAATCTTTTTGAGATGACTTCTCACCATCAAGTAATCTCTCTCTCTCTCTCTCTCATATATACATATTATATATATATATAAAATCATCTTGCGCAGATATGTCTTCACACAACACACATATATATGGCTGTTTTGGAGTTGTTTAACCTCCTTCGTAACGGTAAAAGTCATATGACAGGAGGGACTTACAGTTTTGCGTGGGATCCGAACCACGGATCGCTACATCATCTAGAGTCTAGACACCAAGGACGGCCCCCTATCGAACTACTACTACTACTACTACTACTATTTAGACCCAATGTCGCTTAACTTCGCTGATCTCTGTGAAGCGGCGTTACTTTATGGTTACAACGTGTGTGTGTGTATATATATTATATATGAAACTTGTTTTATTAAATATACAGTGTGAGTCAAAAATTAATTTATTAATGCAGTTTATTATTATAACAAGAATGTTGTCAGTTTTCAAGTTTTGAGTGCAATTATTGCGAGTCCTAATAATTTCCATTTTGATTAAAATTTATAATGGAGTTATGATGTATGTAAGTTAGCGACATTTTTGCTTCAACCATAATTAGTCTGGAACCATAATGCAAAATGATAAAAACGGCAATAAAAACGCCGAAGAGACTTTTGGGGACTGTTAGTGAAATGAGCGAGGATGGTAGCGGCTGTGTCATCGTCGGTGGATGTCCTCGGAGGTTCACTGCGTCGTTTATCTCCTATGGATCCCGTTTCCCTGAACTTTGCTGCAAGTTTGCCGACACAGCTGTGTGTTATCGGCGCGCGGTCCGGATGCAATCTGTTAAATTCCTCAGCGACCTCCCTCTGACTCCGATTTCTTACGAGCAGAATTACCTGGATGCGTTCTTCCTTACTCAAAGGCATCATGGGCACTTGCATAAACGGAAAAACATGAATTACTTCTTTTACCCTATGATTCCAGACTTATGGGACACCCTGTATATATATATATATATAATATATATGCAAAGGACGACGCTTGTTTAGAAGAGTGTCCGCACAAGAGGAGGAGAGAAAACGAGCGATGAGAAATGAGGCACCTCCCGGGAATCAAACCCGGGATCATCCGATTGCCGGTCAGATATGCTAACCATTACATCAAAAGCCTCCAGGAATCAGAACTCGCAATTCTCCTACATACGAGCGGAATCGAATGCCCTTTGAGGAGGCACCTTCTCATGCCGTATACACACACACACACACACACACACACACACACACACACACACACACATCTTTTAACTGCAAACGACACAGTATAATTACTGCAAAGAACGACGCTTGTTTAGAAGAGTGTCCGCACAAGAGGAGAGAAAATGAGCAATGAAAAATGAGGCACCTCCCGGGAATCGAACCGGGATCACCCAATTTTAGTATGTTAGTACTAAGTAATTTTACGGTTTCAGTTTATATGCCATCTTTTAGCATTTTAGCTGAGAAATTGGATTTATCGCGAATATTCCAGAAAAATCTTGCTAATCAGAGGTTCAAGTTGATAATTAAAGCGATTTTAATTAACGTAAGCCAACTGCAGGAGGTTTGGACAAGCTTCTTAAGAAAATCGATAAAACAGGAGATCTCAAAAGAATACCAGGTAGCGGTATTAAATTTGGCCACCAAACAGTCCTGATTTAAACCCTGTCGATTACGGCCTTTGGGAAAATTTGTCACAGAGAATTTATCGGGTCAAAGTTAGAAATGTCGCTCATTTACGACAGCTTCTTCTGGAAAAATGGGATGAGCTACCACAAGAACAAATCGATAAAGCTATAGCTGAGTTCCGTCCTAGACTGAAAAAGGTTGTAGAAGTTCGTAGTAAACATATCGAGCAGTTTTTTTAACATCAAGGTAGCACCATATGAGAGTACTTTATAACTGTTTATCTGCACATACAATGCAGTAGTAGTGTAAATGGAGAATTTCCAGTGGCATAAAGAAATATTCAATAAATCAGTAATTTTCATTAGTTTTCTTTGAAATATGCTCACCGTATAGGAAATTTATTTAGTTGTAGGGTGTGAAAAAAATATTGAAATCTGACCATAACTTTGGATTTTACAGCCAAAGTTCGAGGTCTCTTTTTTTTTGCCGACCCGATATTACATATATATATATATATATACAAACTCAGAATGGTCCCCTGACATATATATATATATATATATATATATATATATATATATATATACACACCGTCTGCCAAAAAAAGGGTTCACTCTAAAAACATCGATGGAATCAACATTTTTTCAAATAATCAGTATGAAACTTATACACGTAAAGATACATAAAATATGTACCTGGAAACCAAATTTCAGTTCGAAGTTATCAAAAATAACGATTTATTAAATATTTCTCGAATAATACTTCAACTGATGCCCGACAAACTAATCAAGAATCCTTTATTTCGAACATTTTCACTTTAGCAAATTCTAATACACAATCTTTTTTTGCAGAGTTATAAAATATAGTGAATATGCCATTTTCGGAGGAAGATAAGATTATAATTAAGCATTATATACTAGAAAAGGGATATGGACGAACGAAACTACTCTCCGAATTCCCCAACAAAGGATGGGCTCTTGGTGGTTTGGGAAAGCTTCTAAAGAAAATTGACGAGACTGGGGATATCAAAAGAAGAAAGGGAAGTAAGCGACCATAAACTGTTCGCATACGAGACAATATTGATGACGTCGAGGAACGTATATTAAGTAAGGAAAACCAGCCAGGAACCCATATGACACCAGCTCGCGTATCAAAAGAGTTACAATTATCAGAAACTAGTGTGAGACGCATAATTAAACAAGATCTTCAACTAAAACCTTTCAAAAGAGTGCACGGGCAAAAGATTACTCAAACTGATGAACAGAAACGAGTTCAAAGATCAAAACAAATCTTATGGCGAGTAACATGTGATAAACTTTCAAAGGCTTTTTTCACTGATGAAAAGAGATTCGCTGTGGAGCCACCTCGGAACAGTCAAAATGACAGAGTTTACTCGCACGTCCAATGTAAGAATGAAATACCTGATGCACACTTTTTGCAACCAGAAGTCATTTCTCAGCTAGTGTCATGGTGTCAGATGGCATATCAAAATTAGGAAAAACATCCATTCATTTTATTAAGCCTGGTGTAAAAGTCAATGCCGAGTACTATCGAAATACTCTGCTGCGAAACATGTTTTCCGAAATGCAAAATCTGGCCAATGGTGGTTATTATCTTTTTCAGCAAGACGGAGCAACGTCCCATACAGCAATAGCAACTGTGGAATACTTAAAAAAATAATGTCCCAGAATTGCTTGAACCCCAAAATTGCTCATCTAACAGTCCTAACTTGAACCCTGTTGACTATGGAATCTGGGAAAGTTTGGCACAGAGAGTTTATAGGAGCAGGGTGAGAAATGTTGATCACTTGCGTCAGCTTCTTGTGGAGAAGTGGGAAGAGATACCACAGGAGCAGATCGATCGAACCATTGATGAATTTCGTCCAAGATTGAAGAAAATTGTTGAAACAGAAGGGAAACACATTGAACAATGTTTTTAATAGGAATTTCAAAAGAGTAAAATGTTAATTTGATTTCTTTTGTAAACTTAGGATTTAAGTTCTGTTTCGAAATTCAAAATCTTTTTATTTTCATGGTTTTTTAATGGAGGCATTTCCTATATTTTATAAATCTTATGATTTATTTTATAACTAAAATGAGAATAAAAATTTTGTTACCAAAGTTTTACCGCCTTTGTGGACTCCCAGAATTCAAAACTGGAGCGATGTTCACCAACAAAATTTTGTTGAACGTAAACAATCCTCATTAAATCATTAATTTTGAATATAATAATCTGAAAATTGGTCTACATATATACTGTTTACATAGTTTTGTTCTGTATGAGTTTCATTATGATTGGTTAATAAATGTTGATTTCATGGCTGTTTTTAGGGTGAACCCTTTTTTTTGGCAGACGGTGTAGTAATTATATACACACTGTATATAATAAAAACAAATTAATGCACAACATTAAGTATTTTTCCATTTATTATGCTTTAAAATATATATATATATATATATATATATATATATATATATATATATATATATATATATATATACACGAGTGGTGTTGCGGTGGACATCTTCAAAAGAAGAGTAGAAGCCTGGCTCAGAACAATCCCCGATGAGCCGGGGAGGTGGGGAGTACAAGAAACCAACTCACTACTTCACCAGGCCAACTCGAAAGGAGGGGCGACAAGCTTGACCTTCGTGAGATGAGGAATCATCGCACAGAATATTTGAAAGGTTGAAAGGTATATAGTGGCGTTCAAAGGTCTGCGTCCACTTCAGTTTTAGACAATTTCTAGAAAATAATACAACTCGGAGAAAGTATGTCCGCTATATTAAGATATTTTCTTTTACAAGAAATGGTATTTTATATATTCTACTGCATGTGTAAGTAATGTAGCTTTTATTTCATAAGAAAGGACACGTTAATGAAAATGGTCCTTTTTGGTCCAGTTATGTTTTTTCTTTGCAGTATAATAACACCAATTTTAACCCAGGTATTGGTGACAGACCATAGCCAAATGTTATTTATCCTCAAAATAGAAGAGAATAAGGGGTTAAGTAAGTAGCAAAACCTATCATTCGTGGGTTAACATTCATTCAGAAAAAGAGAAAAACTCACCATCATCATCCGCCGGCCACTGCCGACAAGTCGGAAAAATAGTCGATGAGAATAGGAAAGGAGTGAAAGATGAAAAGAAGTAAAATAAGAACGCTTACAAACCATGCAAACACAGTCTTAACTCAAACACTGTCATACCATGCAAACTACAGACATGCAAGTAAAGAGAGGATAAGAAAAGAGAAAAAAAAATATGAAGAGTATAACAAAAAGTGGGTTACTTACGCTACGAGCTACATCTAAGTTCGTGTTAGTCTATTTTTTTTTTAGGTCTGGCAGACCTAAAGTGACTACTGATTCTGAGGATCATTACATCAAGGTTACATCACTGCGTGACAGCAAAGCCACAGCTACACAGATTCAGGCACAGTTGAATGAACAACGGGACTCTCCAATAAGTACAAGTACTGTAAAAAGAAGACTCATAAAAGCTGGTCTCCATGGCAGAGTTGCTGTGTCGAAACCACTACTGAGGAAACAAAATAAGGCTAAAAGATTGGAGTGGGCAAGAAAATATCGAAATTTTACTGTAGACGACGGGAAAAAAGTTCTTTTTACTGATGAATCAAAATTGGAACTTTTTTGGTCTCACAGAGGAGTTTGTGTTAGACACAGAACCAACGAAAAACTGATAGATCCATGCATAAAACATTCAGTAAAACATGGTGGAGGCAATATTCAAGTTTGTGGTTGTTTCAGTTATTCCAGCAGGATAACAACCCAAAGCACACTTTTAACCTTTGCATGAACTATCTCAACAAGAAAAAAGATGAAGGTGTCCTACAAATTATGAAGTTTCCTCCACAAAGTCCTGATCTCAATCCAATAGAGCATCTTTGGGACCATTTGAAGAATCTGAAAGCCAAAAAGAATATAACTTTTCTTGATTCTCTCTGGGAGAATGTAGAAGAATGCTGGAACGGCATAGCACAAGATGTTATCCAGAAACTTGTCGAATCTATACCTCACAGAGTGGAAGCTGTCATTAAGGCAAAAGGAGGTCATATCGATTATATTATTAATAAGATTATGCCATTAAATTGCTAATTTGTTTACTAATTTATAATAATTACATTTAGAAGCAAATAATGTAACATTAAAAAATAAAATTTTGTTGTAATTATCATAGTATATATTTATATAATTTACAATAAATTGGGTGATTATAAGGTTCACGAAGACTTTTGAACGCCTTATTATATATATATATATATATATATATATATATATATAGTGGTATCCTAATTCAGGCGAGTTTCTATTGTCTATTTGTACAGGTTGGCAATTTGTGGATAGGCTGTAGTGATTAATAATTAAATTCTCGCAGTAATTAAATAGTTAATTAATATTTGGGGTCACCAGTTGATTTATATCAACAATCAAGGAAGGGAAAGGCTGCCTTTTTTCCTTTTAATCAACAAACTTAATATTGCAATGATAAATAAAGCACGGTACATAACAACACAATAATGGGATTGGTTATAAATTAATGTCAGTTGCAAAAGGCTTGAAATGTATGAATTAATTGTCAGTATGAATACACAATGTCAAATACAACAACAATTAACAAATTCCATTAAATTCTACGACACTAATTCGTTGTTTATTTAACCCAAGAAATTTAACGTGGCCTATTACAAAAAAGTACATTTGTTTTTCTGGTAATGCTGTCTTTTATTGTACGCAAGTTATTTTTTGTTATTGTTTAGTAACAATAAATTGTTTAATTCAACTTACAAGTGTAATCTTCATTATAGGGTTACGTAGACCCAACACTAGTCGCTATATGTACGGTCAAACACTGACCTTCTGGAGTTAAATTGATAGCTCAATAAACGAAACAAAATACAAACTGTATGGCCCAACGGTGGCCAAACCCCGGCTCGCGAGACAATTTTGATTTTTATTGTATATATCATAAAAGACAAAATTCATAATACAAATATAATTTTTTTTCACATAATAAAAAAATATGAAAAAAAACAAGGAAAAATTGAATTCATAATAAATTGCGAGATGCGTACGACAATTTCTTTTGCATGACAGGCACTAAGCAGGATAATTACGTAATTAACACCAATCGCCACTCACCAGTGTCCAGTACCCCTCGAGCTACCCTGCGGGCCGCGTGTAGTAACGAGTGAGTGTGTTTTAAAATTGGCTTCTTAGATCAAATAGTGGCTATTTTTCTCAGATATACAAGTGAAAGTTATACAACCCCTTAGTTGATTAAAATGACTGAGCAGACAAAGTGTAAGAAACGGAAATATGAAGAAGAAAATAGAGTTTTTAAACAGGAGTAGGAGGAGAGCTTTGCCTTTACTGTTAAGGGTAGGAAACCTGTGTGTCTTATCTGCCACGTGGCACTCAATCACTTTAAAGCCAGTAACTTAAAGCGTCATCATGAAACTAACCAAAAATTTTATTACGGAATTTCTCCCAAATCAGAATTGCGGAAGACTAAGTTAACAATGTTGAAATCTAGCCTAGTTGCCCAACAAACTATACTTTCATCATTGTGTAAGACAGCTGACTTAACTACTGAAACTAGTTTTGCTATGGCATGAAATATTGCTCGTACTCAAGTTCCCTACAGTAGTGGAGAATTTGTGAAGAAGAATATTGCCGATGTTACCTCAATTCTTGCTCCAGATAACACAAAGCTTCGAGAACAAATAGCAAGTATTTCTATTTCCCGCCACACTAAAGAGAGACGTATTTCCCAGATCAGTGCTGAAATTACATGCTCGTTGCAGAGTGATTTGAAGAATTCTGTTGCATTCAGTTTGGCCCTCGATGAATCCACATATATTAAAGATGACCCTCAACTGGCGATATTTGTTCGTTATGTTACTGGCGATGGAAATGTGAAAGAAGAACTCTTGGACTTAATGACCCTAAGAGAAACCACCAGAGGGGTTGACATAAAGAACGCACTTGACGAGGCATTATCAAATGCTCAAGTACCATTGAATAAATTTGTCAGTGTTGCAAGAGATCGAGCACCAGCTATGGTAGGACAAAATATAGGCCTAGTTGGGCTCTTGACACGCGATCCCAAGTACCCTGTGTGTCTCTTTTATCACTATATCATTCACCGTGGTCATTTGGTAAGCAAGTACTTTAGGTATGACAGCGTTATGAAATGTGTTCTAGAAATTGTGAATTTCATTCGTTCAAATGCAAAAACGCACCGAGCGTTTAGAAATTTTATCGAGGAGCTGGATCTTCAAGATAAGCCAGATGACCTTTCATTCTACTGCATTGTAAGGTGGTTATCAAATAGTAATCTCCTGAATAGGTTTGTTGCACTGTTGGAGCCTATCATTGATTTCTTGAAAGAAAAGGGAAGTCATACCCACAACTAGAAGATCACGAATGGGTGCAGGATCTGATGTTTTTTACTGATGTAATACAACACCTTCAAAATCTAAATTTGGCACTTCAGGGAAAGGATAAGGTCATTTCTGACCTTACACAGACAGTTTTCAGTTTCCAGAATAAAATAAAGCTCTTCCAAAAAGATCTACTAACAAAAACATTTGACCACTTTCCCCACCTGAAAAACCGAGCAAACACTTTTCCTGATATTGAAATAAAAGATAGTAAATTGGAGGAATACAAAGGTAAATTAGAAGACCTAATTGATGATTTTCAGTTCAGGTTGATGAATTAAAGAAGCTAAAACCATGCTTCGAATTTCTTGTAAATCCTCTCCTGATTGATGTCGTCAACGATGGCTGTCCTGTCACCACACCTTTTGTTATGGAAGCTGCTTCAATACAAACAGAACTTTTGGAGCTACGGGGAGACGTGGGTTTAAAGTTGATACAAAAAGCTTACTGCAGTTGAGTTTTGGAAGCAAGTACCAGAGACAAAGTATCCTCACCTCAGGAAAACCAGTTTCCGACTTATCTCAGTTTTTGGGACAACTTATTGCTGTGAAGCACTCTTCTCGGTAATGAAGTTTGTAAAGTCAAAACATCGTACTGCCCTCACTAACGAGCACCTGACTGAGCTTCTTCATACCGCCTTAACATCACATCAGCCAGACTTTACAGCATTAACAGCCAAAATGAAGACCCAAACTAAGCCTTCTACAAGCAGTAATTAAACAATTTAATAATGTGAGTATAACTATATGTATATGTTTTTAATAATTAAATTTTTAAAAATATTTGCGGCTCTCGTACATCTGAAAAACGTCGTATGTGGCTCTTGGGTCCAGGAAACTTGGCCACCCCTGCCGGGGCCGGGAGTCTATGCGCATTTCTATAACGGTATTTCGAGCCGATCTGGGCTGAGTGAGTCTATGCGGAGAAAAATGACAGAAAATTAAGTTGACGAAAATTGTTATGGTAGGTAGATCTATGCTGAAGAGACGTTTGAAAACGAACTCCAGGCATCTCGGAGGAACGTCTAGGAAGAATTTCGTAAAGGGTGACCTTTTCCAAGGTCGCACTCGAGAAATGCATTAAAACTGTCGGAAATGGTTATGAACACAATTATAATATATATATATATATATATATATATATATATATACCTATATATTACAGTCGGTCAGCGGCGGTCTGTTTCTTTAGTGTCGCTGTGGCCAAAATTGTTGCTGAATTGGACGGCGGCGGTCTGGGCTGTTCCAGGAGGTCCAGCAGGGAGTGAAAATTTAAAAAAAAATTATATAAGCTCAGATCAACTCAAGCCACCGTAAAACCCAAAATCCTTCGAAAAATCGTCGTAAAAATCTATTTTTAAGGTTCTATCTCTACCTTTAACTCACTGGAAAAATTGAAAATTTTCTCAATTTACATTCAAAGAATTACTTTACCGACATATTCAAGGCGTATCGAAATGATCATTCACAAAAAACGCTTAACTTTAACTTAACTTTAACTTAATTTAAACCGCTATTCTTTAGCTATAAGAGAAGTTTTCCGACGCACATTTTATATTACTGTAAAGTATTTTTTACACATTTTCCAACAGCAACAATGCCATAATAAAAATACATCAAATAAAAAGTAATTATATGACGGATATGCATTAACGAACACATAAATTAAACTGTAAATTTAATGTAAATTTTTCTTTGATGCTTAGAAATAATTTTGAGATATCGAGAAACCTGAAATTGAAAATACATTACGATTAAGAAAATTTCTTATTGGAAAGTTGAATTTCATTATTGTGTATTTGAACGAATTATAGTAACAAATCTATGACAGCAAAAGAACCGAGAACTTGTGTATGTATAGTGTTTACCTTATGCTATCTATATACAGGGTGTACATAAAGTCAGGATCTATTTTTGTGAAGCACTTGGAAATTATATGGAATTCAATCATAAAATGATAAAGTGGTAACATTTATAAATAATTAAGAGTAGGATTCGACGTGACGCCCATCAGTATCCCTGCACAGCTCAAATCGTTCCGCAGCATTTCTAAACACATTCTGGAGCATTTGCGGGGTTATGTTATCTGCAGCAGTTCGTATACGTGTACGTAAGTTTTCAAGACTCGTAATCTTCGTCTGATAGACGTGCGACTAAAGCCCCATGCAAAGAAATCTAAAGGGGTTAAATCTGGTCATCTCGCGACACAAGGTCTGTTGCTTCCGCGTCCGATCCAGCGATTTGGAAAACGTCCATTTAGATAATCCTGAACAATTTTGGCATAGTGACAAGGAGCACCATCATGTTATTCTAAGGTACTAACAGTTTAAAGACTGAATATGATCATGTTCATTAATCCTGTGGCCATTGTCTAAAGACTATTTCAGATATTTATTTAGTTCTATTGCTAAGCGCCCTCGGCACGAGTTAGAGCCTCGCCAGAGGTAGGTATATGTACGAAGTTTTTTTGTGTTTGGCCAAACAATATTGGTTATAAAGATTTTTTAAGGTTCATTTTACAGTAGTATTTATATTTGTTATACTGATTTTTTAAGTATGATATTATGGTAGTATTCATGTGTGTAGAGTACCTAAGTTTTCAAGACTCGTAATCTTCGTCTGATAGACGTGCGACTCGATAAAGCCCCATGCAAAGAAATCTAAAGGGGTTAAATCTGGTCATCTCGCTGGCCAAGGTCTGTTGCTTCCGCGTCCGATCCAGCGATTTGGAAAACGTCCATTTAGATAATCCTGAACAATTTTGGCATAGTGAGAAAGAGCACCATCATGTGATAGACAACGGCACTAACAATCCTATCCCCAATCAGCTGAGGTTCAAGGAATTGCTGCAACATGTCCAGATAAATAAGCCCTGTAACTGTAGCTTCAGCAAAGAAAAAAGGACCATAAACCTTAGATTTGTTAAACCCATCCAGACATTAACTTTAGGTGAGTCTCTTTCCCAATTTTGGACGAAATCGTTCGGTCTTTCATCTGCCTAAATTCGACAGTTATGGCGATTTACTTTTCCATACGTATGGAAAGTGGCTTCATCACTAAAGAGAATGTTGTCCATTAAATTATCACTCCAGATTTGTTCTACGAGATCAGCACACACAGCACTTCGTAGAGGGAAATCTTCCTCATGTAAATCATGTAAAACCTGCAAATGATAGCTTTTCTTCTGCAAATTAACTTTCAGAATTTTGTGCACAGATGACGTCGGGAGGCCGAGTCTGTGTGATGCAGCACGAACGGACGTACGTGGCTCCTCAGTGATAATTCCGCGTACGGCATTCACGGTAAGATCTGACATACATGGTCGTCCTGATCTTGCTTCATCATTTACAGATCCCGTTCGTTTAAATTTGTTCACCAATTTTCGTATTGTCTTGTCTATTGGCCCGGCTTATGAAATCTCCTTCTAAACTTCTCTCTGATGTCATTGTATTTCTTTCCCTCGATTCGCCAAATTACTATTGCCACACGCTCTTCTGTATTCATTCTAAGGGCTTCTGAAAAGAAAAATAGAAAAAAATAATTATTTCACAAAAATAGATCCTGACTTTATGTACACCCTGTATAATAAATAAATAGTGAAAAATTATTCATTAAAAAATGCAGTAGTACAAAGTTGGGATTGCTTGTACATCGTGCGTGTGTGTGTGTGTGTGTGTGTGTGTGTGTGTGTGTAATATCGTGTATAAACACGCATGATTTTCGCATAATGCAAAAATTGCTCCCCCACCACGATTTGAACCCAGCACCTCTTGAATGGAAGATGAGGGCTCTAGCCATTATACTACAGTAGGATAAAAGTTGATGCAGCCTGTGATACATTTAAACAAGCGAAGAAACGCATAAAGCTTTCGCGCTCAGAAGCATTTTACGTGATTATCCTCCCGTACTCGAGGTAATAACCAGAATTTCATTGAACGCTGTGGTTCCATGAATGGAAGAACATGCATGCACACACACACACACACACACACACATGTACGTTGCACCAGACAATTTGAATGAAATGTTAGTTATTAGGCTCATTACCCTCGAATGTAATGTACGCAATGACCTAACTTGTTCTCGTATTCCCAAACTCGAATCTTCCGAATTCCATACCCTCTGGCTACGGCTCACATGCCAATCTCAAACTAAATACATCTTTGCTGTTTACCTTTCTCCTAATTCTACTGACTATCCAAAATTCTTTGACTACCTCACTTCCAAAGTGGAGTACATTCTATCCCACTCTCCTTTTGCTGAAATGTCCATTTTAGGAGATTTCAATGTTCACCACCACCTTCGGCTTTTCTCCCATTTCACTAACATCCCTGTTGAACTAGCTTACAACTTTTCCATCCTAAATGACCTACAGCAGATTGTACAGTACCCTACTCGTATCTCCGATCGCCTTCGAGATAGACCTAACATTCTGGATTTATTTCTTATCTCTCATCCTTCTTCTTACTACATCAAACTTTTATTCTCTGTTGGGCTCATCCGACCACAATCTTATATGTCTCCTGTCCTATCGCTCCAATTCGGCCTTTGGATCATTTCAAGAGGAGGCACCTTTAGCACTTCGGTGCTGCTGATTGGGAGGTCCTTAGGCAGTACTTCTGTGATTTCTCATGGAATGATTACTGCTTCCATGGCCGGGGCCCTTCCGAGTGTGTTGAGCGCATCACGGAGGTGATTATCTCGGGCATGGAGGCGTACATTCCATATTTTATTCTTACTGCTAATGCAAAAAGCTCTTGGTTTAACTTTACTTGTTTTAATGCCATCCGGAACAGAGAGGGGCTTTCAGAAGATACTGTTGCCATCCAACTGATGACTCTCACTCAGCTTATATTTCTGCCGGGAATCGTGTAAACTCACAATCTTCTTCCAGATCGTCAGTATGGGTTCCGCAAGACGCTCTACTGGCGATCTTCTTACACATCTCTCTGACTCTTGGTCATCCTCCTTTCGGTATTTCGGTGAAACTTTTGCTATTGCGCTAGACATATCAAAAGCCTTCGATAGAATCTGCCACAAATCTTCAATTTCAAAACTGCCCTCCTTCAGTTTCTAGCCTTCTATCTGTGCCTTCATCTCTAATTTCCCTTCTGGCCGATCTATAGCTGCGGTTGTAGATGGCCACTGTTCCCCTAAAGCTATTAACAGTGGTGTTCCTCAGGTTTCTGTCCTGTTAACCACTCTTTCCTTTTATTGATCAATGATCTATTAAGTCGCACTTCCTGTCCTATTCACTCCTATGCCGACGACTCCACTCTTCACTTCTCCACCCGCTTCCCAAAGCGTCTCTCTCAACAGACACTCCATGCTTCGCGTAGAACGACTATGGTACACCTGACCTCTGATCTTTCTTCTATATCTGATTGGGGCAGAGAAAACCTTGTGGTTTTCATTGCCTTAAAAACTCAGTTCCTCCATCTGTCTACTCGTCGCAATCTTCCACACGACTATCCCCTTACCTTAAACAACACAACTCAATCCTTCCTCTTCTCTTAACATTCTTAGCATTTCCTTTTCTCGTAATCTTTCCTGAATATATCACATATATACTCTTTCCAAACCAGCTTCTAAGAGGTTAAGTGTGCTGTACCGCCTTCGCAGTTTTTCACCCCCGCTCAGTTGCTGTCTCTGTGCATGGGTCTTGTCCACCCCTGTTTGGAGTATGCTTCTCATGTATGGGGTGGTTCAACCCACACAGCCGTACTTGAATGGGTGGAATCAAAGGCTTTTCGTCTCATCAATTCCCCGCCTCTTACTCACTGTCTTCAATCCCTCTCTCTTCGCCGCAATGTTGCCACACTGTCTCGTTACTATCGATATTATAACGGACACTGTTCTTCTGAACTCTCTAACTGTATGCCTCCTCCTTTAAGGAGCACGCAGCACCAGACTTTCGACACTTTCTAATTTCTTTTCTGTCCAACTCTCTAACGCAAAGGTTAATCGGTATTTTCAAGCTTTCATCTACTCAACCAGTCAACTCTGGAACAATCTTCCTCAATCCATCTTTACCCCTATCTGTGACTTCCAATCTTTCAAACGCAGAGTGTCCAGGCACCTCAAAAACCCTGGACCTTGATTTTGGCTCTTCTTTGTCTATGGAGTGGGGGCATTCGGTATAAAAAATAGCACAAATATTTTCTGCGCGCGCGCGCACACACACACACACACACACCACACACAAAGATTCCATTTTATTCTCTGTTTCTTGCCTTGATAAACATCTGATTAAATTCGGCGTTTGATTCCATGATCCGAGATTCAATTTAGCATCTGTTCCCGACAGATGATCGTGCCTCGAGGCAAAAATCAGACTTCTTAAAAGAAAAGAGGTTTTAGCGTATTATTCAATGAACTTCTCCTTTCATTATACTTTCATTTTTATAACGTTCCTTTTGTCTATTTTCGGTTTTTATCCATCCCTTTCTTCATTTAATAATACGGAAAATACATTCTTTTCATTAAAGGAACTCTTCTGCCTCGGAGATACGGCCAAATAGTCTATAAGTTCCAAATATAATTAGCAATTTTTACCCTGCTAAGTTCATTATATTTACTTATCAGACTAAATTATTTGATATTAACAGAGGCAAGACTCTACTTAACCGCTTCCTATTTTAGTTTTTTTTTTTTCCTTTCTCTCTCCAAAAATATCTATCCCGTTAATTAGATGCATTTTTTATCTAACATCTAATGAAAGACGAGTATTTCTGTCCATATACGACCTACTTACTCTTATTTACGGGAGTGTTTATATACATCGTTTCGGAACTGGTTTATGGTGCATGTTCTCTTATGAGAAAGCGGAAAGTTATGATTGTACATTATGTTATCGTTGTTTGCCGTATGATGTAGAGAAGCTTTTCGGACGGGATATATAAAATTGCAGATTATATATATATATAATATATATATATATATATAGAGAGAGAGAGAGAGAGAGAGAGAGAGGAACCGAGCCACATAATTTAATGTGATAATATTAGGTAATTTGTCAGTTATTACGTTCGATATAGTAATTCGCTCATTTTTTCTAAACGTTTTTAAATGAGTTTACAACTTTGACGGTTTTTGTATATTTTAAAATAATTTGTTGATTCTGGCTAGAAAGGATAAATTAGCCACTGATGAGTATCCCTATGTAAATATAGTGTACCACATTTTTACAATAAAACCATTATCGCCCTCTTGAACGATAATAAACATGTTTCTCCTTTCATATTTTCCAATTATATTAGACTCTGTTTACAGTTATGCACCGTAATTAACCTAAATATGAAATTAGTTACTATGAAACCCGCCATCAGCGATATGATTCGTTTCATTTACAAAATTTAGTCTACCTTCTAATTAACCACAAAATGAAACTTTTAAAATGAACAATTAGCCACTTCACATGTTTCAAGAAAAGTAAATAAGTCAATTTATTTTGCATCGCTAAGTAAGGGTTCGTCTCAAGACTACCTGCAAATTAACAACTTCAGGTTGAATGACTAATTAAAATTCTTTTAATTCGAATAATTGAAACTCAGTTTGAAACTAGATGCGTCTTTTGAGTTGGTTAACATATTGGGTGATTTTTTTTAAACATCTGACACGTTAAAGGTTTGTATATTTTTTATAACCGAAAAATTAAAGCATGAAATATTTACTGTACCTTCTCTACACATGGGGAATTAGCTCCCTAGTCCAAAACATGCCTTATCCGTTGTCCTCTCAGTTCAAGATACACTATACTTCGACGAAAAAGTCCTGTCCAACAGATTTTCTGCGGTTTATGATAAAGGAATATCATGGCCACCAACATCACCAGCTCTAAACCCCGTGACTTTATCTTTGGGGGTTATTTAAAAAAAAAAAAGGTGTTTAAACAGAATCCATACACGAGAGAAGAATTGAAAGCATCAACCGAACAAGAAATTTCTCAGATTTCAACAGATATCTGTCCAGAGTACTACAAAATTTTGTTGCTCGTGTCCAAACAATTAATGAGCTGACAGAACATTACATAGAGCATGTTTTGCATCAGGGGACTGATTCCCCATGTGTAGAAAAGTACAGTAAAAATTTCATGCTTTTATTTCGGTTAATAAAAACATACAAACCTTTTAAAGTGTCACATGTTAAAAAAATCACTCCGATAGTTTTGGGACCAAAAAAATTTTTCAGTGTGCAACAAGTAATTAAATATATAAAAAAAATGTCGCTTTTCAAGCTGGAAATACCATTTAGTCATAGAAAAATGTTCACACAAACACACACATATATATATACAGTATATATAATAAGGTGTGTGTGTGTGTGTGTTAGCGCGCAGAAGGGTAATGAGGAGTTTGCCTTTCAGAAGATGTTTCCAAACTTTTAAAGTGTAATATTCGATATTGCTGAGAAGACGGGAAAATAGACTCAAATATATCGATTGAGGATCGCCATAAACACGCAGACTTTTAAAGTAAGCCAATTTGTGTCGAAAGTGAAACAAAATGTTCTGTCACGCAAATGCTTTCATATAAAATAAATTCCGTCAAGTTACGGTTCAGAATTTCTTCAGTCAAAGTCTGTAAACTCTATCAGGTGAAATTGAATTTATTCTATATATCAATTTCACCATTATTGTCATCGGAATAGAGATTCTGCATGGAACTCATAGAAAATATTTCATGGTATATATATGTATATATATATATATATATGTATATATATATATATAGAGAGAGAGAGAGAGAGAGAGAGAGAGAGAGAGAGTGTGTGTGTGTGTGTGTGTGTGTGGTGTGTTTTTTATCACAAATTTAAATTGAAATATCAATTCTATTCATAAAAATGGTTCTTTTCAAGTGTCCCAAATTCGAAAGGAGAACCGCCATGGAAGCATATTGAAGGTATTCGCTTCGGAACTAAAAAAAAGATGAGGGTCATATTTAATTGACTTCGCCTTTTCCACTGAAATAGAACACGATGAAGTAAAAACTGGACTCTGATCGACATGTATATATTTTTTACAACTCACAATGGTCCCCTGAGAAACTTTTATGTTACCCACAGACCGCGCATGGAACAATGAACTCTTCTGAGAAAATTAAATCCACTATAGTCCGAATAAGTAAAGTTACCCTTTTTCTTTGATGTATTCGACCCGACGTAAATGCAACGAGTTTCTTGCGTATATTGAGCTGGGTCCTATCTGCTTAGCAGATAGCTGGTGAGGGAAGCTATATATTTTGGGGCCTCTTTGCTAGTGACCCGTTGTCCACGTTGAGCTTCCATCATGAAAGAGAAAAACTATAGCATTTGTAATTTACCATTATTTATTCGGACTATAGTGGATTTTATTTTCCAAGAAGACTTCTTTATTCTATGCACGGTCTGTATGTAATATAAAAGTTTCTCGGGGGACCATTCTGAGGTGTAACACAGTAAATGGACGTGTTAAGTGCCTTGAAAAGTGGACGCTCAATTTCTAGGGTAAGGTTTAAGTTTTGATCTTTGGCTAAAAATACAATAGTTACCCTTTTTCTTTGAAGTATTTGACCTGAAGTAAATAACGAGTTTTTGCGTATATTGAGGTTCTGAATGTACCGGTCCGGGAAGCTTTAAACCCTAGATCCTGTCCGAAAGCTGGGTCCTATCTGCTTAGCACATAGCTGGTGAGGGAAGCTATAGTTTGGGTCCCCTTTGTTAGTGACCCGTTGCCTACACTGGGCTTCCATTATGAAAAAGAAAAACTATAGGATTTGTCATTTACCATTACTTATTCGGACTATATGGATTTAATTTTCCCAGAAGAGTTTCTTATTCCATGCACGGTCTGTGTGTAACATATATATGTAGATTGGCAATGCTCCGGCTCCACAGCTAACCCGTAGCCCGTAACGGAACCGACTAAATTTTTTAAATATGCTGCAAAGCAAAAATAGGGGCTAGAGCTGAAGTTGCTGGATCCAGCGGAAATGGAGCTTGGCACACGAGGCACTCCAAAAATAGGATCTGAAGCTCGGTTCTGGAGCAGCTCCACTTCGATCATACAAATACAAATAAAACATCTTTTTATCAACACGAAACCAGATAAACATCACCATTTTTCACTTTAACTTATTTAGTGTGGTTATTGCACTTCGGTTTTCATATGAAATAAAATGCTGTATCTATACGAAGTTAGACTACAATATATATGGTACAAATGTAAAAATTATCCCATTTTATGGTTTTCGGAGCTGGGACATTGATGAGAAACTTCTCCCAAACAAGAGTTGCTGAAGCGAGGCTGCAAATGGAGCAACTCCAGAGCAAGCCTGGAGTGGAGCTGAACCTTTGGATGCGCTGCGGAGTCGGAGCCACGAAACTCGGAGCATTGCCAACCTTGATAACAATCCATGAAAAAAATTTATTAACTCAAACAAAAATAAATGGTAAAAACAACCGTTTTGTTTTATTTCTCGACACCGAAATCTTTGTTTCGTCTGATAAAATGAATTTTTGATTTGTTGTTGTTCAAAATTTGTCGCAGCAGTAAACACATATTTAGCTGATCGAACAAAATTGACGTTTGTTTGTTTATTTTAAAAAAGCTTTGTTTAAAAATAAATTATTTTGTATTTTTTAATCAAAATTTCTTAACTACGATATATTCACTTACGCACATTATATATATACTTAATAAACATAAAAAAACACTTTTACCAAAACCGAAGTAAAACCATTTTTTACCCCCGAAATTTTCACGCAACAGAGGAAGTTTTGTAATTCTTACGTCATCCGTAGTTACAGACGCGTTTAACAAATTGGGTATTTGCTTCACATTAGAATGTTATTAAATAAGTTTGTTCAGGTGGGAAAACTTTATTTAAAAACTTATATTTAGAAGGAAATAGAGAAATGCACTTTTTTTTAAAACTATGATAAAACAAGAGAGATTAGCACTTTATTGGATTTTTTTGGTAATAAAGTGAAGCCAACAAAATACACTTGGTAATTTTAAATAAACGATTTTTATATTTTACTTATTACTTTATTTCATTTAGAAAAGTGGTCAAATAAACGTGTTTCGTTGTTTAAAATAACAGATTTTTCTGTGCAATATATATATATATATATATACGAGGGTGGGATGAAAAGTAATGCCTCTACTTGAATAATTCTGGGCTGTTTAGAGGTAGCCAGATAAAACCGGTTTTGTGTTGTAACTTCATATCCCCACCCCATTCCAGATCGTGTAGAGGTGACCAGATAAAACCGGTTTTGTGTTATAGCCTAATATAGCCTACACTCATTCCACACGTTGGTTCAGTAGTGATTACAATAGAAAGGGGTAAGACATTCGCTTCAAGCAACGTGCTGTAATTGAATTTTTGAACGCGGAAAGTGTTGCTCCCATAGACATTTGACATTCATCGGCGAATGAAAGCTGTGTACGGCAAACAGTGTGTTGATGTGAGTACCGTTCGACGTTGGGCGAGGCAGTGTAAAGAAGAAGCAGGACAAGAAGATTTGCGAGACAAACCGCGAAGTGGAAGGCCTGTGACGGCTACCGACGTATATCATCGGAACTACGTTGACGAACTGATTCGTGGAAATCGTCGCATTACACAAAAGGAAATTGCTGCAATGCTCGATATCTCCAAAGAGCGTGTGGGACACATTATCAGTATTCTCGGTTACTGAAAGGTCTGCGCCAGATGGGTGCCCAGCATGCTCACTGCCGAGATGAAAACTGAGAGATTATGCATTTACCAAGAAAATCTGCAGCGCTTTGAAAATGAAGGACATGAATTTCTGCACAGCATTGTGACAGGAGACGAGACGTGGGTCCACCATTATGACCCCGAATATAAACGGCAATCCATGGAATATCGGCACAAAAATTCACCGCAATCAAAAAAAATTCACAGTTCAAAAATCGGCTGAAAAAGTGATGATGACTGTTTTTTGGGATATCAATGTTATTGTTGTCGAAGACTTTACGAAAAGAGGGACAGCAATCAACTCCGCACGTTATATTGAAACTCTGAAGAAGTTGAAAAAACGGATCAGGAGGGTTCGCACCCACAAAAACGCAGTCATTGTTCACCATGACAACGCACGGCTTCACACCAGTGTTCAAACGCGAGAAGCAATTGAGGATCTGCAATTCACCGTCTTGCCGCATCCACCACATAGCTCCGATTTAGAACATCGTGGAAATCGCTACGAGTGTGACGAAGAAGTTAAGGCCAATGTGAAATTTTGGTTTCGTAGTCAAATCTCCGAGTTTTACCGGAATGGATTTCAAAAACCCATCTATCGTTGGCGTAAATGTATGGAGGTAGAGGGTGAGTTTATAGAAAAGTAAATGTATCGTTTTGAAGAATAAGGTTTGCTTTTGTTTCGATAAAATCCTTCAACCTGTTTAAAATTTATTTGAGTGGAGGCATTACTTTTCAGCCCACCCTCGTATATATGCGCCTCGCCGGTAGGGCGGGTCATACTATGCATTTTTTTTAAATGAATGGAGAGGGGTGTTCAAATGACATATTTTGGTGTATAGAACACAATTCTGAAGAAAATATTTGATTCTGATAACCCTAACCTACATCATTTTGCAGTTGATTATTATTAAATTGTTGATTATTTTACAATTGTAGTTACCCCAGAATATGTCTTCTCACGTTTTCTATCATGGCTGCTCACGTTATCTCTCATAGAGCATTGTTCTAACTAATTCATATAAACACATATAATGTAATTCATATAATAATAATAATAATATTTAAATACTCAAATAAAAAGGTGTGCCATTCCACTTAATTGTAATTATCATACAGTTTGGTATATGAAATATTTTGACGGTTTTCTGGCATGGCATAGGGCTGAGGCCAACTGCAGCGATAGCAACAGCAGCTCTGATTGACGGAGGAATCATCACAGAAGACAATACAAGTAAAGTGATTGATAAGAGCAAGGTCAAGAGAGCACAGGAGAAGCTGATGAGAGAGCTGGGGGAACAGTTCGAGAAGAAGTGTAGGGAGGAGGGGGGGGATCTCTTGCATCCTCTTTGATGGGCGGATTGACCTGACCAATGTGATGATGGAAGCTGAGGGCAGTGACCAATCTTTTCCCGCAAAGATCAAGGAAGAACACTATAGTGTTGTTAGTGAGCCTGGCAGCTACTATCTGTTCCACTTTACCCCAGAGAGCAACTAAAGAGGAGTCACATGCGGAGAAGATTGCTAAGGTCCTGTTTGCCTGGCTGAAAGAGAGGGGTTATGATAAGACCTTGTTGGCCATTGGAGGAGACTCAACAAATGTCAACACTGGTGTGAAAGCTGGAGTAATGCGGAAGCTGGAGCTGCACCTGGGGAGAAAGCTGGTCTGGTTGGTGTGCAACCTGCACACTGTTGAACTTCCCCTGCGCCATCTCATTGTTGACCTTGATGGCCCTACTCTGTCAGACAAAAAATTATCCGGGCCAATAGGAAAGCTCCTTGATTCTGCTACAGACTTTGATATCAATCCAAACTTCACCGAATCTCTGTTGGCCCTCCACTGATCAAGCTTCCTGACAAGGTCATTCAAGATCTCTCAACTGATCAATACTATGGCTATAAAATTGTCTGTGCAGTCAGGGATGGAGTACTTCCTGCAGGGCTGGCTCTGTTAGAGATAGGACCAGTAAACCACAGCCGCTGGCTCACCACAGCGAACAGACTTCTCAGGCTCTGGGTGTCAAAGCACGGACTTAAAGGAAAGAACCTGAAGATTCTGCAATTCATTGTGGAATTCATCATTGGAGTGTATTACCCATGTTGGTTCAACGTGAAGGTCAAGCACTCCTGGATCGAAGGGCCTAGGCACATCCTCTTTCAGCTGGACTGCCTCAAGTCCCAGAGAAAGGAGGTGCTGGATATTGTGATGCCAACTGTGAGAAGATCTGCTTGGTATGCCCACAGTGAAGTCATCCTCCAAACACTACTCTGCTCTGAGGATCAGAAGGAGAGGATTGAAGGGGTGGAGAGAATCCTGGACATCAGGGGAGAGGGGGACCCGGACACTCAGCTGGGGGACTCCTCTGTTAGGAGCAGAAGGACACCTGACATCAATTGTGATGCTTCCAGCATCGGTGACTTGATCAGCTGGTCAGAAGGTGTGTCAGAGCCACCTCGCACCTGCTCTCTAAGCACCTCAGAGGTGCGCAACTGGCCTTGCCACACACAAAGCATTGAGAGGGTTGTTAAAATGGTGACTGAGGCTTCTGCTAAGTACTTCTCACAGGAAAAGAGGGATGGAGGGATCAGGGCTCAGGAGACCAGCAGGAAGCTGATGTCCAAGTCTGAGTCAAAGCAGGATTTGTGCAACCTGGCAAAGTTCAAGATGTCAGGAGAATGATCTTTGGAATTATATCCAGTGATATACATGCAGTTCACCTATTAATAAATATATGTAAAGTTGATTTGGCCTTGTCAATATAAATGATTTACCTTATATCTTTTAATATATTATAAAGGGGTTCAAAAGGGTAAAATTGGCAATTTAGAAATACAAAATGATGTAGGTTAGAGTTATCCTATCCCAAAAAGAAGCTCATATTTGAATTCCCCATGTAAAAACACATAATTTAGACACCCCTGATGGTAGGATTTCCTTCAGATTCATGTTGTCACCTGAGTACGACCCGCCCTAGCGCCTCGGTGTTGTGATTAACATCGCTGACAACGAATCCATTGGGTCGGTTCGATGCCCGTCGTGAGTAGGCTGCGCGCAGTTTAAACATTTGTTAAAAAACGATGCCCCTTTAAGGGGACATCTTCTCATGTCGTATATATATATATACACATTTTAACTGCAAACGACAGTTAAAATTAACTAATTATACTGTGTGTCGTTTGCAGTTAAAATGTATATATAGGTGTATCCGGCATTAGAAGGTGCCCCCTTAAAGGGCATTCGTTTCTGCTCGTACGTAGGAGAATTACGAGTTCTGATTCTTTGTGGCCCCTGGTGTCATGGTTATCATATCTGACCGGCAATTGGATGATCGGGTTCGATTCTGGGAGGGACTCATTTTTCAATGCTCATTTTCTCTCCTCCTCCTGTGCGGACACTCTTCTAAACAAATGTCTTCTTTACATTAATTATACTGTGTCGTTTGCAGTTAAAATATATATATATATATATATATATATATATATATATATATACATATATACACACACACACGGTACTTCTCTCCGAATTATTAGCAGTTAATTATATGTCTTCGTAAGACAAATGGTTTATTTATGAAGTTCCCCTGACGTAAGCGTCAATTAGTGTTAAATGACAAAACGATCAAAAAAGAACATTTCTCTCCGTCTACGTAAAATGAGAGAGAGAGAGAGAGAGAGAGAGAATGTATATTACTTAACAGAAGATATTCAATTAAGAACGTAAGCAGGAAAAATTATTTCATGGATGAGTGACGGCCATATTGATTAAGTAAATAAGATACACACAAGAGGCATACAACTGTATACAATATGCTCTAAAAATCGCGATTGTATTTGCTTTGTTTGTAGCAAATCTGCAAGTTTAAACCTATCAACGCACATGATGGAATCCATACAAAAACTGGATATTTGATGTATGCAGTTCCTAAAATTCATACCGTAAAAACAGTAAAATAAATATATATATTTAACCCGGCCAAGATTCTGAACCTCTCTCTCTCTCTATTTTACAGGAAAAGAAATTTCCGCAGACTGAGGTCCTAAATGTCTTTACACACTCAAATAGTGTGCAAGATTTCGTCTAACCTTTTCTTGAACTGATCCACAGAGGAACTGTTCACAACTTCCGAAGGTAACCTGTTCCATGTGTCACAGATCTTATACGTAACGTAATTCCCACACACACTAGTCCTAAACCGTTTCAAATCCAACTTCCAACCATTGTTGCGAGTTGGGTTATCATTTAAACTAAACATACTTCTAAAATCGACATCGTTGAACCCTCGTAAGAGCTTGAAAACCTCGATCAGTTGACCGCGCAGCCTCCGAGTTTCAAGCGAAAACAAGTTCAGGGCGCGTAACCGTCGATTGTAGCCCATATGCCTAACGGAAGGGATCAACTTTGTGGCCCTCGCCTGCACTCGCTCCAGCCTCTCAATATCTTTCCTGAGGGTGGGCGACCAGAACTGCACAGCATACTCCAGGTACGGCCGAACAAGGGAATTGTACAGTGAGAGCACAATCTCCTTGTTCCGAAACTGAAATGCCTCCTGATATAACCCAATAGTTTCTGGGCTTTCTTTTCCATCTCTACACACTGTTTCGTAAACTTAAGGTCGCTGCTAATTAGCACACCCAAGTCCTTTTCTAAATCAGTCACCTCGATATTACTGCCCAAACATCGAGTAGTCCGACTTGGGATTGGCGTAGCCAATGTGCATCACTTTGCATTTCCAAGTTAAACGGCATTTGCCATTTTTCGGACCACTCTCCTATCCTACCTAGGTCCGCACGCAGTTCCTCGATCGCTTCGGCGTCCCAACATTGGCCCCAAGCTTGGTGTCATCAGCGAATTTGGCGATCCGACTGACGATGCCACCGTCGATATCATTTATGTAAATGGTAAACAACAGTGGCCCCAAAACGGAACCCTGAGGAACCCCACTAGTGACCGAGGCCAACCCGAAACTAGCCCCTTTAATTACCACCCTCTGCCGCCTATTCCTTAGCCAGTTTTCAATCCACCTACCTATTTCCCCACCGATACCCAGCGCGCGCACTTTCGCCATTAGCCTGCGGTGAGGTACTCAAAGGCTTTCTGAAAGTCGAGATAAAGTATATCAATCGCCCTACTCTTATCGTACTCACTCAACATGACGTGGAAAAACTCGAGCAAGTTGGTGAGACACGACCTATGCCGTCTAAAACCCATGTTGGGAGTCCCCAAGCAGCTTGTAGGAATCCAAATGGTCAACGATTCTATCAGCTATTATCCTTTCTAATAATTTACCTACAACTGAAGTGAGACTAATAGGACGATAGTTCCCTGGACTTTCGTGATCCCCTTTCTTAAAGATAGGGGTCACGTTGGCCTCTCTCCAGTCACCAGGCACCTGGCCCATCTCCAACGATTTGTTGAAGACTGTAGCCAGGTGGGGAGCCACCTGGTCGCGCACTTCTCGCAAAACACTGGGGAGAAACTGGTCTGGCCAGGAGCCTTAAAACGCGCTCAGTTTGTCTATTCTATGAGCAACGACTGTCGCGGTACATCTAACACTATCCAGGTCAGCACTTCGTGCCTCACAGCTGGCTCGGGGATGACGCGGGTATCCTCCCTGGTGAACACTCCCGCAAAGTACTCATTAAGCACCTTAGCGATGTCCGCGTCGGAGGTCCGCAGAACGCCGCTTCCGTCCTTTAAAGGACCTATCATGCTTCTAATAGGCTTTCTACTATTAACATAACTGAAGAACTCCTTAGGGTTCCTTGCAGAGGCTTGCCACCCGTAGTTCTTCGTTACGTTTCGCTAGCCTAACCTTCGCCTTCACTTCCCTACACAGGCGGACATACGCTTCAGTGTTCTCGTGGGAACGATTGGCCTTCGCCCTCCTATACACTACTTTCCTATTTCGGATAGCCGAAGCGATGCCACGATTGAACCACTTAGGCTGCGTTGAAGCAGGGGTGACCAGTTTTGAGGGTATGGCAGCAGACTGCAGCACCATAAACTCATCCCGGAATGCACTCCACACTCCCTCAACATCGCCGCCAACCTCTAACCCCATCTCTGCTACGCTATCCCTGAGGCTAACAAAGTTCGCCCGCCGGAGATCGAGCTTACTGCCTCTCGAGTTACTACGCTTCACCCGAGGGACGCACACACGGAACCTAATAATACCGTGATCACTCCCGCCCAACGATTCGTCAACGGTGAGGCCAGTGACGAGGTGTCTTCGGTCGTGAATACTAAGTCTAGAACGCTTTCGCCTCGTGTAGGCTCGTTGACCCACTGAGTGAGGAAGTTCTCATCAGCAAAGTCAACTAGCCTCCTCCCTTCAGCATCGGCAGTCCTGTTTCCCACTTTATGCCGCGACAGTTGAAGTCTCCTAAAACTACACACACCCTATCCCCTAGCAGGCTACTGAGTTCGGTGTACAGGGCTGTATCCTCCTCGAGGAGGAGATGCGGAGGTCTGTACACCAAGATTAACCTATAGTTCGTCCCTCCCACGTTCAGATCGACGCAAGCAGCTCCCGTTCCGACCGGAACTGGCAGTCAACCGGACTCAACGTGTCTCTGACGTATATTAGTACCCCACCCCCCTCCCACGGGTGCGGTCTTTGCGAAACATTCTATACCCGGGAATTTCGAACTCCCCAACGTAGTCCCTACGATCAGTATGAATCCAGGACTCGGTGATAGCAACGATATCCTGGTATTCTGATGCTAAGAGCGCCCTCAGAGGATGTTTCCAGTCAAAGTGTAAATCTGTTTAAAAATAGGCTAGACAAAGTACAGAACACACTCATAGTTTAAGATTAAAACCTCAGAAAACTCTGCAGGAGTTCGCTTGCTCGGTGTCTCTGTGAGCAAGCTAAAATAGAGCTATTTATATATTCTCCACTTTCCTGTAAAATTTCCTTGGCTACTTTTCCAGGGTCAAGGTATTTTCTTCAACCTTTTTCCGTACCTGCCTCTGGCAGGGAGGGAGCGGAGGGTGGGGAGAGAGCCTTCTACTTTTCTATCCAGTTTTCTACTACTGCTAGCATAGTTTGAAAGACAAAAATTTTCCCTGGCACCCGTTGCCATTGGTACCTCCTCGGTATGGGCCGCAAGGCCTTTGAGGTACTTCTTTTCCTTGTAACTCCTTGTAACTCTCTCTCTCTCTCTCTCTCTCTCTCTCTCTCTCTCTCTCTCTAATATATATTATATATATATATATATATATATATATATACAGGGCGTCCCAAAAAAGTGTATACACACTTTAAATACTTATAAAGGCAGTGTTATTAAAATACATTTCATTTTCAAAATGTAATAGAATCTACAGACATTATTTAATTGTTTTGTCAACGCCTGTTTTCAAACTGACGTCCGTTCTGGTCCAGGCACTGCTGATAACGCGAAGCAATGGAATCGCAAACATCACGAGACATTTCGTTTGGTATTTGTGTGCATTCTCGCTCAATGGCTGCTCTCAATTCAGCGACTGTTGCAGGTTTTATAGCGTAGACTTCTTTAAGTATCCCCATAAAAAAGTCTAGTGGTGTGAGGTCTGGTGAACGCGGAGGTATTCTACGAAACCCTTCGTCCAATCCACATCCACATCGTGCCAAGTACCACTCGCAATACTCCACTCTTCGGTCCGGATCATCATCTTCATTAATAGCATGGACTAATCTTGGAATGTAACTTTTCCATTGACAGCGCTTCAAAATGCGTTGGACAGACGATTCTGAAATTCCTACCTCACGACTCGCTTGCCGCACAGATTTTCTTGGACTTTGGTGATACGTTTCCAGTACTCTTTCTGCTTTGTGGGGCTTGTCGATGTCCGTGGTCTTCCGGAACGCTTCTTGTGGACATTCTGAACAGTTCCATCGGCTTCAAACTTATCTCTAATTCGAGTGATGGTAAGTCGCGTTGGTGGATCTTTTGAAACTCCCTCCTAAACTGTCTTTGCACTCAACTGCGTTTTCACACTTCCAGTAGCATTTTAGAATGAATTTCCTTTGTTCAAAGCTTAGTCTGACTGCCATTATTAATTCTAATGGGTTTAACTTGGAAGAAAAGAAACATCAATTGAGCTATCAGCTGTTAAAGTGTGTATACATTTTTCTGGGACGCCCTGTATATATATATATATATATATATATATATATATATATATATATATTGGCCAGTTGAGAGTAGGCCCTATAATAAATGTAATTAGATTAATTAAAGATTGCTAATGGGTACCAATTTGATTGTTCGGTCAAAAAATTGCTGTTAATAATAAAGGGAGTTGAATAATAGGCTTCATAGTTTTTTGTTTTGTTTCGTTTTTCATTAACAGTAATATAGTCCGTATTGAAATGCACAAATATTACAATTATTGAATGCTGAGAATTCAAGGAGTAATGACATGGAGGGAAAAAATACAGTAATTCAATGGTATTAAATGCAATAATTAAGATGACGAAATATGGTACTTAATAAAAAATAATAAGCCTACATGGGGGTATTTGTTAAGTCCGATACGCAGTATTGGAAACATTTTAGAGAGCCTGTTCGGTTAGGCTGAGAGTTTTGAATTTGTAAGCTGTATAATAAAGTAGCCTAACACGACACCGTAAACGCTATAAGTCAAATGAGTTAGGCCTATGGAAAAAGGTTACAAACACGGAGTTTATGTGAAAGGTATAGGCTGTAGGACGTGAGAGCATATAAGCAAAGATGTTTATACGATGGTGCTTGAAGAGTAGTGTCTTTGAAACTTTACTCGTTAATGGTACCAGGAATGAAAAACAGTAAAAATGTTGTTGAGGCTTCTCACGGTTGAAACTGATGCAGGTGAAAGAAAAACTTCGTCAGTTTTCGAGCGGTTGTTGTCTTGCAAGAGTAAATACAGAAAGTCCAACTCTGAGGGAGAGAACAAGGCGCTTCTGTGGTGTTTGAACGCAGGTTCGAGGTAACCTCTGCCAGAAAAGTATCTTCCTGCTGACGAGGGTGAATTCTGACGTAGGTAAATTGCTCTAAGATAAATCCAGGCGTTCCATGGCAATGTAGACGTTGGTGTAAGCACTTGAAATTATCCCAAGGTTTTGCGATGACCTTCGACACGAGTTTGAAAAAGTGTTTAAAAATAAAATCCGGAGGAGCAATTGTTTACGTATTATTGCAATAAATGTTTATGCCTCTATCATATAATATATATATATATATATATATATATATATATATATATATATATATATATATATATATATATATATAATGAAAACGAAAAAAAAAATAATGTTATTTCCAAATTATTCAAAAGAGGAAACTAATGTATAAATTCAATACTCCTTTGGGAGCCACGATAAGACAGTGGTTCTCAAACTTTTTCTAACTCTGCAACCTCCTTTTCAGCTTATCTTATCAACTTGCGCCTCCCCTAATTTTTGTTTTCACCTCATTGTTTTATTATATTTTTTTTCGCGACCCCACGCCCCTAGAACCTATTCTCCCCGCCCCTTATTGCATGGGAGTTTGAGAAACGCAGCAAAAGTGGATAATTAATCGTTCATCATAAAACGAGCCCAAACTTGAACATTAAATATACCAGCAAAAAACCCGCCTTATGGACGGGATATTTTTCCGAGTTCCTGCGAAGGTTGTTATTACCCTTCGGGCAATATATATTTACTGTACTGTACAGTCATGGTACTAATATGTAATAATAATTTTAAGACAATTTTAAGAGAGTTAGAGTATAACATTTACAATTAGCTCACGAATCACTTAAATTTTTAATGCAGTTGACAGTAAAGGTTTAAGTACATAATAGGAGATACAGTGTAGAAGCTCTGCAACAGAAACGTGTGCTGATCCGCAGGATCAAGTGAGCAATTTCTGGAACCTGGAAACTTCACAGATTTTACTTGAAGCTCACGAAGCAGTTAAATTTCAAATACAACTTGTTATATTTTTTTTTTGTTTACTTATCATGGCTTCCGATGGGGAGCTAAAAATTTTGAAGGCTACATTCTTTTCTAAATTTATTAATCAACTTCATTTTCTTCATTCCACGAAAGCGTATGAAGGCAATGAAGCTCTATAAATGCGTCTTGGGATTTGGTTTACTTGTAGACTTTAATGAGAGAGAAGGCCACCAGTCCACGATTCTACAAAATTTTATATTTTTCTAATAGCCACAAAAGTGGATCAACAAATTCACTAAAAAAAGCAACCATCAAAATTTTGAGTTTCACATCCGAAGACCAATGGGCCAAAATCTTGAAATTTTAGTGCTTCCTGTTTTAGCATATAATTTTTTGGGGGATAAATTGAAATAAATTTTTTTGGGACACCCGATCTCAGAAAAAAAAAGATTGTAGGGATCATACAGCCATTGTGTGTTATTCTACTTGCAACAAAAAGGAAAAAGGTCCCAAAACAAGACATTAATTTGAACATTTGTTTTAGTTTTAATGTATTACTTTTGTAAATTTAATTTAAAATAAATTTTCCTACGAGACCGGATTTATGAGACACCCTGTATATACACATTTTTATTAGCCAATTTTACAGTAGTTTACAAAAATAATTAAACAAGAGTTAAATATATGGTCAATTAAAAACTTATTTTTAAATATTTTACCAACCAACCAAGTGTCACAGTAATTTAACATGCGATGAATCAATCCATCAACCATGCTATTTTCTGGTATTAAAAAACTTTCATGCTTATTGCACTCAAAATATGGGTGGATTAACCATTTAATTGGATTGGTTGGCAGATAGCTGACCATGTATTTGGTTGGCGTGACCAAATATCTTTCTCAATGTACAGATGAAATGACAATGATATCTGAAATAGCCCCGACACATAACTCTATTTTAACTACAGAAAAGGTTAGTAAAAAGCTTGATAAGGAGTGTGGTACTGTATGGAGCAGAAACATGGACACTGAAAACAACTGAAAAGAAACTCATGGAAAGTTTTGAAATGTGGATTTGGAGAAGAATGATAAAGATAAGCTGGAGGGAACACCAAAGTAATGAGGAAGTACTGCAACAGGTGAGGGAGGAAAGAAGACTCATTAAGGTGATAAGAGAAAGACAGAAGAACTGGATCGGACGTGTGTTGAGAGGAGAAGGATTGTTGAAGGAGGTAATAGAGGGTATATAATTATGAAGGTAGAAGGCCGAGGGGAAGGAAAAGGAAAGTAATGTTGGATGATTTGAAGGCAGGCAGGAGCTACCATGAGATGAAAAGGATAGCTCAGGATAGAACACTTTGGCGGAACACATGAGTTGGACCTGCCTGATAGGCAGAACACGATGGATGGATGAATGGAAAACATTTCGTAAAATGTACGAAAAAACTACGAATAAAATTCAAGCGCGAGTCGAATTGCGCGCGATACTTCGCCACGCTATCAAACATCAACTTGTTGCTTCAGAGAGAGAGTTTTGGTTCATTATATTTTACAGAATTTATTCTGAATTTAGTTCCTTTTTTGATTTATAATTTCTGTATTAACACATTACATACGTTTATTTAGATAAAGTACTCTTCTGTTGCATACAAAAAATATCGAGTTCTAGTGTGAATTAACATCAGAGACAGGTCGAAAGGGGGAGAATGGGTTCGTAACAAAGTTCGAATTAGCATCAGAGGACAAGTCGAATTGGGTTAAAAAATTCAAATTCGTAGTAATTCGACCTTTCTCAGTATTTCGACAAGGGTAGAGCCCCAAATCTGTCGGATTAACAAGGGGTTACTGTATATCTTACCATTATTTAGTTCAGTTCATAATATATATATATATATATTAGTGTTGGACCGGATATCCGCATCCGCATCAATTTTAACATCCGTATCCGCACTTCTGACTGCGGATGTTATGCGGATATTACCTCTAATAAATTATGCAATTTACAATTAAATTAGCTTATAAAGTAGCTTATAAGGCCCAGTCATGCACATTTCATGTAAAGTTTTAATTATTTATTAATGAACAAACAAATATATAAACCTGAAAATATAAAAACCTGGTAGCACAGAAAATTGAATGAAACTTGTTTCATTGAATTTTCTGTGGCTGAAACTCTTGAGAAAGTTGTTATTTTTATCATAATGAAAACATTAATATTAATTTTAATTCTTATGCATTGCCTCCCATAATAGTAATATCACGAAATTTGAAAAATTGTCATATATTCATAATTCTATATTATATTGATAGATTAACTAAATATCCGCATCCGCGGTTATTGAAATTAAAGATCCGCATCCGCATCTGCAGATGTTGATAAACTGACATCCGGTCCACCACTAATATATATATATATCCTTTGGTTAGCTTCCGCTACGCAAACATTGTTCGGGAGAACCTAAATGAACGATTTCCAAATCGGTGGCTCGGACGTGGAGACAACAGGCCCTGGGCTCGCTCTCCTGATCTAACGCCCTTGGATTTCTTTGCATGGGGCTTTATCAAATCAAACGTCTATCAAACGAGGGTTACAGATCTGCAAGATTTACGTGCTCGTATATATATATATATATATATATATATATATATATATATATCATGTTACAGTAAGATTGTGAAACTATTGATTTCATGAAAGTTCCGAAATTTCAGGAACCTAATCTAGGTCAGGTCAGGTTATTATCCACTTTTTGTCAATTTTGCATCATGGTATAAATTATGCGAATTTGATAAAAATTTCAGATTTCATGAAATCACTAGTTTCACAATCTTACTGTAATATATACAGTATATATACAGGGCGTCCCAAAAAAATGCATACATACTTTAAATACTTATAAAGGCAGTGTTTATTAAAATACATTTCATTTTCAAAATGTAATAGAATCTACAGACATTATTTAATTGTTTTGTCAACGCCTGTTTTCAAACTGACGTCCGTTCTGGTCCAGCACTGCTGATAACGCGAAGCAATGGAATCGCAAACATCACGAAACATTTCGTTTGGTATTTGTGTGCATTCTCGTTCAATGGCTGCTCTCAATTCAGCGACTGTTGCAGGTTTTATAGCGTAGACGTTGTCTTTTAGTATCCTCATAAAAAAAGTCTAGTGGTGTGAGGTCTGGTGAACGCGGAGGGTATTCTACGAAACTCCTTCGTCCAATCCACATCCACATCCACATCGTGCCAAGTACCACTCGCAATACTCCACTCTTCGGTCCGGATCATCTTCATTAATAGCATGGACTAATTTGGAATGTAACTTTTCCATTGACAGCGCTTCAAAATGCGTTGGACAGACGATTCTGAAATTCCTACCTCACGACTCGCTTGCCGCACAGATTTTCTTGGACTTTGGTGATACGTTTCCAGTACTTTCTTGCTTTGTGGGGCTTGTCGATGTCCGTGGTCTTCCGGAACGCTTCTTGTGGACATTCTGAACAGTTCCATCGGCTTCAAACTTATCTCTAATTCGAGTGATGGTAAGTCGCGTTGGTGGATCTGTTTGAAACTCCCTCCTAAACTGACTTTGGTATAGATGAAATTAGACAAAAAAAAAACCAATACAGAGAACAAAAATTATTATAATGGTTATTAACACTAATATTTAATTAAAACAGGCACTTAATTGGCAAGAATTTAATGAAAACAAATAGATAACGTAGATAACAAATAGATAACATAATCTGTAGGCTGCTAAATTACTATACAGATGAAATTAGACAAAACACCAGTACAGAAAACAAAAATTATTATAATGGTTATTAACACTATTTAATTGAAGTAGGAAATTAAGTGGCCCGAAATTAATGAAAACAAAGGGAATGTTGCCATCGTCTTACAGGTTATTACAAAATTTCTACAAACAGTCTGGAAAAAAATTGTTTTCCCAAAATTTTTTTTTTTTTTTTGGGGGTCTAATTTCATCTATACCGTATATTTTTTTTTTTTTTTTTAGAGGGCTTTAAGGCCTTTAATTTGAGGTGCCGATTGTGAATTTTTTGCTTGTCTATTTAACTCATTTACTTTGTAATCTCCGTCTATTTTCTGTTCCTCCTTGATAATGTGAATATATCACGAAAGCGCTCGGACTTTGTGTTTCCTTTCCCTGTGGTTGTTTGCTTATATATATATTATATATATATATATATATACAGTATATATATATATATATATATATATATATATATATATATATAATTTTTGTTTAAGATTTTTCCTTTTTATTTTGAGAAAACATCGACCGCGTTTTCAGTTTGAAAGAATGAGAGGTGAGGCTTAGAAATCCAATTAACACAGTCTGGGGTATTATATTTTTATTCTCGTCGCCTCAAAACCAGGCATCGCAGTTGTATGGAATGATAAAACATCGAATCGATAATGAGACACACACACACACACACGGGAAAGGAGGGAGAGAACTTTCTTCCTAAACTGAAATTAATTTTATTGACTTCATTAACTTCAAGAATTTCGCTGATGTTGGTTGAAATATTTGAATTTTGAAGTTTGATTTCCAAAACTATGACAGACTTTTTGCAGTGAGAAGCTCTTCACCAAAAAACAGAAAAAACTTACGTGAAAACTTCCACTTCGCTTGATAAACCTTCAGTTTCTCACACAAGTCCTTAAATATAGAGTAGATTGTCTGTATAAAACAGACTTCAGTTATAAATCTCATGCTCATTTGTTTCGAGTGTTTTTGAGATGATGAAGGAAAATCTCCAACGTCATTCGCGCAACTGTACTTGATATTTGCCAAAAGATTTTATGCACTTCACGGATTGTATGGCTTAAAAACTTAAAAAGACTTCAGATTTGTAGGATACTTTGTCAAAAAGAATCTTGAAAAAAAAAAAACACACCACAACACCACACACACACACACACACACACACACACAATATATATATATTATATATATATGATGCACATCCACAAGGAAAAATAAAGTAGCGATTCCAAGGCTTTTTGTATATTCAATTGTATACTTCCCTGACGAGGTGTTGTTAAATACACGAAAGACCTTGGGTGCGCATCAGTTATTTATTTCACTTATTTAATAGTAAACTTAATCCCGTATTATAACCTCGTTAACCTCGTTGCAGCTCCGTGCGTTGGTCTCTCTTTACAGGTCAAGCTGGTGGCCCCGCCTCTAAGCTCCTCTTGGTGGAGAAGCGAGTTGCTCTTTTGCGCTCTCCACCGCACATAGCCAGGTACACCCGGCTCATCTGGTACCGTCCTGAGCCAGGCATCTAGTCTTCTTTTGAAGACTTCAACTTTAACCCCTGTAACATTTCTGAGGTCCTTTAAAAAGTCTTGGTCCCCTGACAACCAAGCTATTTTCCTTCACTGTTGAAGAGGTCCGTTGTCGGGCCTTTAGTTTGGGAACACTACACATTCTGCCTTTCCTATTTTCCAGCGTTGTTTGGGTGGTAATTGGGTTTAGTTTAAATTTTGGTACAAGTTTTTCGATCATTTTTCATATGTAGATTATGGTGTACTCTCTTCTTCTTTCCAGGGAGTACATATTTAGTTACTAGACTTTCCCAGTAGTTGAGTTCTTTGCAGCGATCAGTCTTTGTCGTGAAATATTTCCGAGTTTCTTCTAGTTTATTAATTTCTTTCTTTTTATATAGGGACGTCAAGACTGAGCAGTATTCAAGTTTTGGTATGATCAGTGATTTTAGCAGGGGAATCATTACTGTCTTGTCCCTTCGTTTGAACGTTCTTAATACCTGTCCCGCGACTCTTTTTGCTTTGTTTATCGTTATTTGATCTTGTGTCTCGAACTTCGAATCATCGGTCATTGTAACACTCAAATCGATCGCTTTCGTGCTTCTCTGAATTTCCTATCTATCTGGAGCATAATATGCAGTCTATTTAAGTTCTTCATTTCTACCATATCTCAATAGCTGAAATTTCTCGGTGTTAAATGTCATGTTGTTGTCTTTTGACCATTTGTATATTTTGTTCGTGTCCCTCTGTAAGGTCTCCACCTCTTTTGCATCGCTGAATTTTCTGATTATTGTATCGTCTGCAAAGGATGTTACTATGCTGTTGCTGTTTACTTCAGTTTGTCTGTTAGCATGATAATGAATACAAGTAGAGCCAGTACTGTTCTTTGTGGTACTGAGCTGCGTACTTCCGATTCTGATGATGATACACCTTGAATTTTAACGACCTGTAGACTTTCTCTGAGAAAGTTATAGACCCATTTTCCACTTTGCCTGTTATTCCCATATGTTTCATTTTACTGTATGTGCTATTATACCATGATCACATTTGTCGAAAGCTTTAGCAAATCCGTGTGTATGACATCGTAATTTTCATTGCCTTCCAGTTCATCTAGGATATTGTTATAGTGCTCTATAAATTATGATAGGCATGATTTTCCTGATCGGAATCCGTGCTGATTTTCGTTGAATCTTTCCAGTGTCTCCAAGAAATCAGATTTCCCTCTAACTATTCTTTCAAATACTTTGGTGAGGTAGGATTTAAATGACACTGGTCTACAGTTCTTTGCTTGAGATCTATCCCCTCCTTTATATATAGAGACAATGTTTGCTCTTTTCAAGATACTCGGTATTTCCCCAGAGTCTACAGATCTTCTCCATATCCAGTATAAGGGTGTAGCTATTTCGTTTTTACAGTTTTTAATCAATAATGCGTTCCATTTGTCCGGACCTGCAGCTGAATGTGATTTCATTTGTCCTGTAGCTCGGGCTACATCTTCTGGGGTAAAATCAAAATCTGTTATACAATCTCCTTCCAATTTCTCTTCAAAGAATGCATCTCTATCAGGTATCGTTTTGTCACTTTTTGGGGTACTGAAGACTGATTCATACTAGGCTCTCAATGTTTCACATATTTCTTTTAGATCGTCCGTTAGTTCATTATTTCCTTTCCTTAAGGGCCCGATAGTTGCGCGCGTTTTTATTTTCCTTTTCGCATAGCTATAGAAGTATTTTGGATTTTCCTTTACTGCTTCAACTGCCTTTTCCTCTTCCCTCTCTGTATGGTCCTTAATAAAGGGTTTGTATTTCCCTATCGATACTCTCCAGTTTTTCTTGTATTACTTTTCTGGCATTGTTGTCTCTGCAATTAGCTAACTTCGCCACTACTCTCTTTCTTTTGCGGAATATTCTTCTCTTTTGCCTCCCTTACCAGTTCTTCTTTCCTTTTGGCTGTGATTTCGGACATATGTTTCTAAAATTCTCAGCGTTTTTTCTTCCAAAGTAGTTAGCATTTCTTCAGTTGCTTTATTCTCTAAAACTGTTCTCCACTCTATCTGGGCCATATGTAATCTGATTGCTTCCCAATTTATAGTCTTGGAGTTTAAGTTAAAAGTCCCAAATTTGCTTCTTTCTTCAGTATGTATTACATATTGTCGCCATATTTGTTGATATCTCGATTATGTTGTGGTCTGAGATAATAGTTAGGGTTATTTTGTATCAGCAATCAAGCTCGTGTTATTCGTGAATACCAGATCTAGGCAGTTATTTTTTCTAGTTTTCCTGTTATCTCTTGCGTCAACATAAACTCGTTTGTGAGAGCCATCAACATTTTTGCTTGCTCCTGGTCTTCTCTTGTGCCCCCTTTGTCATGGTGTATATAACACATATATTCCTATCCATCTTTTTGTATTTAAAAATGGGAACTTAAAGTCTCCGCAGAGCATTATATTGAGGGATGGAGGGTTTATGGACTTCATTAGGTTTTTGGTATCATCAATGGCATCCGTAAACTTTCGGTTGGCGTGTTTGGAGGTCAAAGATGACTATCAGTATCACGTTTAGTTTTTCTATTTTCACTACTAGAAGTTCCACAAGGTTGTTTGATTTGCTTATTACCATCTCTGTCATATGACTTTCATGTACATATATAGCACAGCCACCCTTATGTCTCGCTGTCCTATCAGCTCTTAGTAATATAAGATGAAACCCTCGATATTTATCTCCTTCTTATCAATACAATGTTCGCAGTTTTCACAATTTACTTGGCAATCTTCAAGATGAATTTCTGTGAGGCATGCGATGTCCGCCCTTATTTCGTCCATAAATCCTTTCAGGTACGAAACTTTGTTGAGTGAGTGGTTTGGTTTTATTTCTTGAATATTAGCCAGGACAATATTTATGTTCTTTGTTTTTCGTTGTCGCTTGTGCATTTCAAATTCGTTTTCCTTCGGTATCGCGTGTTTAGTTGCCCTATGATCCTCCGAGAAAGATCCGTTTCTGCCAACCTGTTCTGGTAGCTTCTTGACAGGAAGCGGTTCGGCTCGGGGTTCCCAGCTGTGTCGACTGCATGCGTTGTATAACATTTAGCAGCTGTATTGTGTCTGCGATGTTGAAAAATTTTGGTTTGGGTTCGTCGGGAGATGTTGATAGTAGCATTTATTTCCCATATTTGCAGGTTCCATATTTTGCATAAGTCCTGCAAATGTCCGGGTGGTAGAATCTGCATATGTCTCCGAATTTACAAGGACCATTATTGTAGAAAAATTGCATATTGGGGATGTTCATATATACTACGGGCACTCAATATACTTTGCCCCCACCCTTTTTTTTAGCTAAATAATAGGCCATGGGGCTGGAATGTCTTTTGGGCCGTAAGTTTGAACTTTCTGTGCTTCACATAAGGGATTTTTCCAGTTTGAACCTCCCCTCCTTGTATAAAACCACTTTTAAACACCCTTCTATAAAACCGATGGTTAACGCAGTTTCGAAAATGGTGTCTGGCAGTGATGTGCGTCATAAACAGAGAGCTGTTATCGAGTTCTTAACCGCAGAGAAGGAAACAGTTGGAAATATTCACAAACGTCTACAAAACATTAAGCGCGTCACATACAAGGAGCTATCACTGGAGCTACGAATTAGTGAAGGAAGTGTGAATGCGATAATTCAGCAACTGGGATACTCAAAAGTGTGTTCACGGTTTGTTTCTCGCCAACTGACTGAAGATCACAAAGCTCAAAGAAAAGAAATTGCTTCTGAGGCGTTGGTTCGATAAGAGACAGAAGGGGATGAATTCTTTTCACGAATTGTGAATGGGGATGAGACTTGGGTACACCACTTTGAACCTGAAACAAAACGCCAATCCATGGAGTGGCATCACGCAAACTCCCCACGCAAGAAAAAGTTCAAAATGGCTCCCTCTGCAGGAAAGGCTCTGGGACATGAAAGGGGTGATTCTGGTGGACATTATGAAGAAAGGACAAACAATCAACTCGGAGGCATATATTGCTACCCCACAGAGACTCCAGAGACGTATAAAGAGAGTTCGACCGGAGAGAAAACTGGAAGACGTCCTTCTTTTGCACGATAACGCAAGACCGCACAACAGTTTGCAAACAAGAGAGGCCGTCACCAAAATGCGCTTGACTGTGTTACCCCACCTTCCATACAGCCCGGATCTGGCACCTTCAGACTTCCATTTGTTTGGACCAATGAAGGATGGTATTCGTGGAAGAAAGTTTCAGTGACGATGAGGTTGTTGAGGAGGTTAAGAGGTGGCTCCAGCGGAACCCAGAGAACTTTTACTAGCAAGGAATAAAGGCCCTTGTTTCGAGGTGGAGGAAAGCCGTAGAAAAGGATGGAGACTATGTGGAAAAATAAAAACTTGTAAAAAGGTATGTAACTACTTGTGTACAAAATTTCTGAAACTTACAAGGAAACTTGTAGAGAAAAAAAAAGGTGGGGCAAAATATATTCAGTGGCCCTCGTACATTGTCCTCTCTTATATCTGCAATTATCTTTTAAATAATATCTGCATATAATTCCTTCCCCATTTTTTACTCGGGGCTTTTTTGTTTTGCTCCTTATTGGGGGACAGCTTCACCCTGTTTTCTTGATTGCACGCTTGTTTTTTTCCTATTTGTGCTATTTGTGCTAATGTCCTTCGTTGCTTTTATACTATTCATATTATCTGTTGCATTTATACTATCTGTTCCCTTTATACTATCTGTTGCCTGTATGTTTTCGACCTCGTTGTGTGACGGTATTTGATTTATTTCTACTTCGATTTTCTTCTTTTCTCCTGTTTTTCTCTGTTCTTTATTCACACTTTCCTCTCTTACTTTCTCCTCTCTTACTTTCGCAGAAAAACTTTATCCTATTAAGTTGCTTTGCATTCGTTATGAGAGAGAGTTCTTCGTCTTCCCATTCCAGGCATTTGAAATCGAAAAGAAATTGGCAGAGATCGCATCTAATCGCCTTTGCCTCATCTGTTACATTGTTACAGAAAACAGAGTTGCAGGAATTTATTTATCATTACCATGTTCCTAATAGAAGGTAGCAGCTGGTGCACAAAACTGACTCAAAAGGGTATTATGGGAGGTATTGAGTGGGGATTGACTCAAATTGAGTGAGGGGAAGTATTCTCCGTTATTGGGATGGGGGATGTGGCACGCTGTATAATTCTCGCTGATTGGTGCTCGAGAGTGTGGCCGCGGGGGATAATTGGGGGATAGTTGTAGGAATTTTTTTCAGCCTAGCGATGGGCAGCTAATTTCCTTCAAGAAGAAACACTCAGATAAATGTTGTATAGATTAATTATCTTCGTTTTTATTTGCTTTTTTTACACACGCCGCGAGTTTACTACTTCAAGGAAAATACCACTGTGCACTACATATTACTTAGATATTGGCACTGCTTAAAACTGCTTAATTGCAGAATTTTTACTGTCATACCGCTTTTATTCAGATTTCTATCGAAACACGTGTAACCTTCACACCGGCAAAAGGACTAATATATTATATATATATATATATATATATATATATATATATATGAATAAAACCACGAAGGAAAGGAAACACAAAATGGTGCTCAAGCGCTTTCGTCTAATGACATCCTCAGGAACACTGAAGTACATAAAAGGTAACAGCCTATATATAGGTTCAGAAAGAAAAAAAAAGAAAAATAAATAACATACATACATACACACACACACACACATACATATATACATACATATCTATATACATATACATACATACATACATATATATATATATATATATATATATATATATATACAGGGTCTGTCAAAAAAAACTAAGCCAAATTCAAACCTTTATTAGAACAAAACCATTTATCTAATTAAGTTGACTTTTTTACACAATAAAGTATAGGTAATCACCTATTATCCTTTAAAGTTTTATGACGATATCTTCAGAATTGTTAATTTTATTAATAATTAACTAAAAAGTGAGATTCTCCTACTTAACATGAAAAAAATTTTTTTTTACGATATACTGTACATAATTTTTAGTTCAATAAAATTAAAAGAACTGTTCAATATGATTCCCTTGCATTTCTATCACTTTTTTTAATCTTGGTCTGAATTCGTCTATTGCTCGATTTATTTGCTCTTGGGGGAGCTCTGCCCATTTTGCGATAATCAACTCACGCAAATGATTGACATCCCTTATTCTGTTCCTATACACCAGTGGTGCACAAACTTTTTGATGTGAGGGCCAAGCGAAGAAAATAACTAAATGTATTAGCCTACTTACTTTCCATCTAAGTCATAAATTCGGTCACTTTTATATTCTAACTTTTTCATTTAATTGAAAAGACCCGTGGGGCCACTGAAAAGACCCCTGGGGGACACATTTGGCCCGCGGGCCAGGTTTGTGCATCACTGCTATACACTCTCTCTGCAAGTTTTCCCATATTCCGTAGTCTACAGGGTTTAGGTCAGGCTGTTAGGTGGCCAATTATTCGGTTCCAGAAATTCAGGCGCATTCTTTTTCAAATATTCGATGGTTGTTTGGCAGTATGTGATGTTGCACCATCTTTTGAAAAACAAAGTAACCTTGACTAGCCAAGTTTCTCATTTCTGGAAGCATTTTCTCAAGCAGGGTATTTGAATAATATTGAGCATTAATTTTCACTCCTGGCTCAATAAAAAATATTGAAGTTTTTCCCAACTTGGACACTCCAACAGAAACCATGACGCTAGAAGAAAAGTGACTCCTTGTTGCGTACAGTCTTTCATCTTGGATTTCATTTTTCTTCGCAACATCAGAATAATCCCAGTCATTCTGTGAGTTTCTTGGTGGCTCTACCGTAAAAACGTTTTTCATCCGTAAAAAATGTCTTGGAAAGTTTATCTTCAGTTATTATACGTAAAATACGTTTGGATTTCTCAACTCTTTTCTGACAGTTTACTTCTGACAATCTTTGTCCATGCACTCTTTTAAATGGTTTAAATTGCAGACCAGATTTAATAATCCTTCTTACGCTTGATTCTGATATTTCTAGTTCTTTTGATATTTGAGCAGGTGTCATGTGGCTACCAGGTCGATCCTCTTGACTAAGGATACGTTCCTCCACTTTCTGTATATTTTCATCTACTCTAACTGATTTTGGTCACCCACTACCAACCTTCCTGTTTCATCGATAGTTCTCAATAAGTAATCTAAACCTGATCTAGTCCATCCTTTATAATCGAATTCAGAAAGTAATTTCCTTGCACTATAACCTTTTTCAACTCTATAATGCTTTATAATTATTTTATCTTCATGTGAGAATGGCATATTTAGAGGTATTCACGAAAAATTTTAAATCTAAACAAATTCTGAAAAAGAGAAAAAAGAAGATATTACATAATGAGAAAAACTGAAATTTTCGCAATCTGTAGAAATAACCGCATAACTCCTAAAATATTTAAAATATAGTTATAAAATTATCACAGATTATTTATGAGCCTTTTATTTATTTAGTGTAAAAAAAATATTTGAAATCTCTATCAAATTGTGCATTTTATAGAGATTTCAAATTGGCTTAGTTTTTTTTGACAGACCCTGTATATATATATATATATATATATATGCAATAAACAGAGAAGTAAAAATAAAAATAAAAATTAAAAATTAAAGGATTATCAGTGAGGCGTACAGATTGTAAGGAATAATATCGATTTTTAGCACAAGATCAAATGGATTATAAAAATACAAATTTATATTGGAAAACTGTCCGGGTATTAACACTCTGCCTATGGTCAGGTTTCGATATATATAAAAATAAAATGCAAATTAAAAGTTAATAAAGTAGCAGACAAGTTTACCAAAGATTTAGTGTTCTACCCTTCTTATCTAAATCTGTTTGGAAGGAATTCAAAATAACAGGATCGAGTTGAAAAAGACCTTTGCTTATGTTGAAGTTATTTGAAAGTTGGATAATGGCAGACTCAAGAATATTTCTATTAACAATGTTGCTAGAATGGAATAAAACTGAAGCATTATTCCAATCAATACAGTGGGCTAACTCTGACAAATGGACAAAAGGGCACTGGACAACTGTCCTGTTCTAACGGAATATTGATGCTGTTTTATACGTGTGCAAATCCTTTCCCGTCTGACCTATGTAAAAGGAATCACATTGTTTACAACCAATTTTATAGATAATGCCTGAATTATTGGTAGGGCTATTTTTTACTATGATATTTTTCACAATATTGTTATATGAAAATACTACATTAATATACAAAAGTTTAAGTACATTAGCAATGCCTAAAAAGCCCGGGAAAAATGGAAGTACTAAAATATTTTTTGACAAAGTAAGTGTTATTATTGACACGATAGAAAGTTCGTTTTGCCTTGTTGAGACAAGATTCCATAAACGCAGATGGATAACACAAATCACTTCCAATACCGTTGATTTTTTCTAATTCGGCATCGATGTATTCCGGACTGGCGATCCTAAGGGCGCGGAGAAACATTGATGAAAAAATGGCCTTCTTAGTGGGGGTGTCATGTCCCGAGTAAAAGTGTACGTAGGACAAATTGTTTGTTGTTTTCCGATAGATACTAAACTTAAAACCTGGGCTTTCCCTATGTACACGCACATCCATTGCTAATGTACTTAAACTTTTGGATATTAATGTAGTATTTTCATATAACAATATTGTGAAAAATATCATAGTAAAAAATAGCCCTACCAATAATTCAGGCATTATCTATAAAATTGGTTGTAAACAATGTGATTCCTTTTACATAGGTCAGACGGGAAAGGATTTGCACACACGTATAAAACAGCATCAATATTCCGTTAGAACAGGACAGTTGTCCAGTGCCCTTTTTGTCCATTTGTCAGAGTTAGCCCACTGTATTGATTGGAATAATGCTTCAGTTTTATTCCATTCTAACAACATTGTTAATAGAAATATTCTTGAGTCTGCCATTATCCAACTTTCAAATAACTTCAACATAAGCAAAGGTCTTTTTCAACTCGATCCTGTTATTTTGAATTCCTTCCAAACAGATTTAGATAAGAAGGGTAGAACACTAAATCTTTGGTAAACTTGTCTGCTACTTTATTAACTTTTAATTTGCATTTTATTTTTATATATATCCAAACCTGACCATAGGCAGAGTGTTAATACCCGGACAGTTTTCCAATATAAATTTGTATTTTTATAATCCATTTGATCTTGTGCTAAAAATCGATATTATTCCTTACAAATCTGTACGCCTCACTGATAATCCTTTAATTTTTAATTTTTATTTTTATTTTTACTTCTCTGTTTATGCATATATATATATATATATATATATTATATATTATATATATATATATAATATATATATATATATATATATATAGATATGTATGTATATATGTATGTTGTGTGTGTATGTATGTATGTATGTTATTATTTTTCTTTTTTTTCTTTCTGAACCTATATATAGGCTGTTACCCTTTTATGTACTTCAGTGTTCCTGAGGATGTCATTAGACGAAAGCGCTTGAGCACCATTTTGTGTTTCCTTTCCTTCGTGGTTTTATTCATCATAAATATTTTTCACGTGTTACTTTCGTGAAATAATTTTCATATATATATATATATATATATATAATGTTTGTGTGTGTGGGGGGGGCTACAAAACCTCGACTTTTCACATTTTGAAGTGTGAAAGGCGACGTTTAATCTAATCTAAATAAATTAAATTAATTTAACCAACAAAGTGTAACCTAACCTACCCTAGCCATCATTATAACTGTTTTTTTCATGATATTTAGCGATTTTAATTTTTAAAAATGTGAATTTATGGCGACAGCGCTGATGTCTCTACCTGCACGTTCGTCTCGCGGTGAGTTCTGTATATATATATATATATATATATATATATATATATATATAGGTTGGTAGGCTACTTAAGGTATCCAAGAACACAGAGAGAGAGAGAGAGAGAGAAATATACTGAAGGAGTACATAAAGGCCTGCATAACAAGGACTCTTGCTTGGCCTTAAAACGTGTCTCTTCTTCTTTTTGTTGCGTCTGTTCAGTATTTAAGCAATTCTCTCTTCTCTATTTGCACACTTTCTGTAAACACATCAATGATTTATCGCGGTTTACAGACTCAGATGATACACAATTGGGAACACTGTAGAGAAGATCCGCAAACACGCTCCATTTTTATGTAGTGTATTTGAAATATTACATTTCGTGAGACACGAACGTTATATATATATATATATTATAATATATATATATATATATATATATATATATATGAAAATTATTTCACGAAAGTAACACGTGAAAAATATTATGATGAATAAAACCACGAAGGAAAGGAAACACAAAATGGTGCTCAAGCGCTTTCGTCTAATGACATCCTCAGGAACACTGAAGTACATAAAAAGGTTAAGCCTATATATAGGTTACAGAATCGATTAACTTTTAATTTGCATTTTTTTTTTTTTTATATATATCGAAACCTGACCATAGGCAGCAGTGTGTTAAAACCCGGGCAGAGTTCCAGTATAAATTTGTATTTTTATAATCCATTTGATCTTGTGCTAAAAATCGATATTTTTCCTTACAAATCTGTACGCCTCACTGGTAATCCTTTAAGGTTTTAATTTTTAATTTTTTATTTTTACTTCTCTGTTTATTGTATATATATGTATGTATGTATGTATGTATGTATTTGTATATATAGATATGTATGTATATATATATATATATATATATATATATATATATATATTATATATATATGTGTGTGTGTATGTATGTTATTTATTTTTTCTTTTTTTTTCTTTCTGTAACCTATATATAGGCTTAACCTTTTTATGTACTTCAGTGTTCCTGAGGATGTCTTTAGACGAAAGCGCTTGAGCACCATTTTGTGTTTCCTTTCCTTCGTGGTTTTATTCATCATATATATATATATATATATATATATATATATATATATATATATATATATATATATATTACAGTAACATTGTGAAACTAGTGATTTTATGAAATCTCTGAAATTTCCAGCAAATTTGAGTAATTTATACTATGATACAAAATTGACAAAAAGTGGATAATGACCTGACCTGACCTCGGCTAGGTTAGGTCCCTGAAATTTAGGGAATTTCATGAAATCACAAGTTCCACGATCATACTGTAACATGACATTAGAAATGTTGAAAGCTCTGCATATTAAATGTTTGTATGTAGACTAGTCTTCTTGTTCCTTATTCGACCAAGGTTTCCACCTCACAAATCATTTGGCTATATATATATATAATATATATATATATATATGTGTGTGTGTGTGTGTGGTGTGTGTCAGTGTGTGGTGTGTGTCAGTGTGTATATATTGTAAAGAAACGACGCTTGTTAGAAGAGTGTACGCACAAGAGGAGAGTAGAAAACGAGCAATGGAAAAATGAGGCACCTCCCAGGAATCGAACCCGGGATCATCCGATTACCTGTCAGATATGCTAACCATATCATACCGTGTGTCATTTGCAGTTAAAATGTGTGTATATATACGGCATGAGAAGGTGCCTCCTCAGGGCATTTGATTCCACTCGTAGGTACGTGGGAGAATTACGAGGTTTGATTCACGGGGGCTCTTGGTGTAATGGTTAGCATATCTGACCGGCAATAGGATGATCCCGGGTTCGATTCCCGTGAGGTGCCTCATTTTCATTGCTCGTTTTCTCCTCTCCTCTTGTGCGGACACTTCTAACAAGCGTCGTTTCTTTACATTATATACACACTGTGTATATATATATATATATATATATATATATATATATATTAGTGCTGTACCGATTAATCGGTATCGGCATCGGCCAAATTTAGCCGATTCTTTTAAATTTTAAAATTTTCATTACAAAACAAAATCTATATTTATAGAAAGTTGAACATACAGAAAACACTATTTATGATAATTTATACTCATTTCAAAGTATAATTATATAAAAATATTTTACGTTCACAAAAAAAGCAAAGTTAAGTTGCCCACAAGTTTGCATTTTTTGTAAGTAGCTAATCTATGTATATTATAAACTATTGTAGTCTCCTAATCTATATTAATAATAATTCTATATTAACCCATTAGTGCCGAGCGTCACTTTATTGATTTTGCTCTGGCTTAATGGGTTAAGTTGTACTTTATAATTTATATATTAAACCATCGGATCACCTGAAGATCAGGGCCCCCGTGTATTCTTGTTTTTTGCTTTACAGTACCAAATATAATAATAAATTAAATTGAATGCCCGGTTAGGTCAACTGTACGCCCTTGACGATTGGTTAGGTGAAGTCGTGATATTTTCGTTAGTTTTAACGAAGATATCATTTGGTAATTGAAGCTGGGGTGGGCCCTGATCTTCATTTATCCAAACAATCTTATTACGTTCATTTTATTTTAAGTATTTTAATAATTTTATAAACCCAAATTTTATATTCATTTTTTTTTTTTTTTTTTTAAAGTTATCCACCAGGGACTCTGAATGTTGATGAAAAATTTGATTGTTGTCTACACTTGGTGAAGAAAGAAAATACCTTCAACATAAGGAAACACAATTACTTATTAGATATTCGTATTCAATTTATGAAACAAATAAAATTATTTTATCATTTTACTGAGTAATAAAACTTTTTAACATCATTTTAGCTACAATATTTGAGTAACAAATTCTGGTGTTGTATTTTGTGGAGTGAGTTAAGGAAAAGCATTTAAACAAATTTGAAATGTAAAAATAGGAAAATTGAAAGTTTTCACATTTTAGATTAGGAAAATTTATGAAGAGAATTGATTTTTAAAAAATATAGGCAAAGAATCGGCATCGGGTAAATTTTAGAAATCTGTACACCACACACATATATATATATATATACACACAGGGTGTTCATAAAGTCACGCATCATAGGAAAATACATTTATTTTGTTTGTTTATTTATTTTGTTTTATTTATTTGTTCGAACTGATTCCCACCAATCTCAAAACATGTTTGTAAACGAAAAAGCAGGTTTCTTTCAATGTTCTTCAACATATTGGCCTGATGGAGACATAAATAGACATTGCTTATGTTCCTATGATGCGTGACTTTATGGACACCCTGCATATAGGTGGGGCTACCAGCTTCACCTTCGTGTGAAGAGAGACCAACGCGCGAAACTGCTTTGAGGCTACGAGGTACATTGATATGTGTATACTAGTATATATATATATATATATTATATATATACAGGGTGATTCAAAAGTCAGGTTACATAGGAAAATACTGTATTATGTAATGATACAGGGGAATAGTCACATCACATGTTCGATATGGCCACCGTTAACGGCAATGCACTTGTGCAGCCAGCTAGGAATATCACATCAATGCGCTCCTCCTTCGATAACATCTCATAACTCATTTACCTGCAAAGAAACAGAAAAGCCCTATGTAACCTGACTTCTGAATCACCCTGTATATATATATATATATATATATATATATATATATATATATATATATATTAGGGTGATGCACAAATCATGACCATCGTGGATTTTTAGGGATATCCCCTCATTTGTTCCAATTTGTCACAAAAACACCCTGTGAGAAATTCCAGGTCAAACAAATAACATCCAGAGGTCGCGCCGCCAATTGAAAATTTGAAAATTACAAAAAATTAGAGTAAAATCAAATTTTTTGAATTTGTTCTTATTTTTGTTGCAGGTTTGTTGCAGGTTGCAGGTTTTGTGCAGGTTTGCTGCAGGCAGAGTGGTAGGTGATGCGTATATGAGCAAACAGCAAACAGCGTTCAAGGAAATCGGTATCGCAGTGTGCTTGTGGCAGTGTCCGGGAGAGGTGCTATATCAGTGAGTCTCTCCGCCTCAATTTCTCTTCTATTTCCTGTATCTTAATTGTGACGAAAATGAGATCAAGAAGCTCAACAGATATCTGGCTGATCGGTCAACAAATAGATAAATTGAATCAAAGTAAGCTTCCATCAAAGAAAGAAGTAATTTCCTTATTCATGAATTATAAACATGTCAAGAATGAAACCGTCAGAGAAGCATTAACTTCAACCGTTAATGATGTATTGGAAGTGTGGCAGAGAGCAGGAATACCAACAACCCAGAAATGTAATGTTGTGAAGAAATTAAATAAACTGTATGATGAGTGGCAAGGGCTGAAGAAGAGCAAAGGAAAAAAATCGAAGTTTTCAATAGAGAAAGAGAATACATGGAAAGAAAAATTGGATGGACTCTTTGATATTGCGCATGCAAATGCTAACGAGTTAATAACTATCGAAGAAGATAGAGAGTTTCTACGGCTACAAAGGGAAGGTCAAAAGGGTAAAATGATGGCAGTTGATAAGGATGAAGAAAAACGTCGAAAGGAAGCTGCGAAGAGACATGAAAAAATGGATAAGAAAAGGTTACGTGAATCAAGTGCATTTGATGAAACAGTTGTTCTTGCAAGCAGCAGCAGTTCCTGCAGTGATTCACCTGCATCTACGGAAGAAGAAGTACATCTGGAACAGCCCTCAACATCCAAAAGAGGCCTTCCAAGAAAAAAATTTAAGATTATGAATGAAAATCTGCTTTCCTCATTGGATGTTGCTAAGATCAGCGACCGATCAGCCTCTTTAATAATTATTCCAACGATCGCAAATGTTGGAAAAGATCCAGAGAATTACAATGTTAGCTACTCATCGATTCGCAGGGCAAGACAGAAATCAAGAAAGAAGTTCAGTGAAAACTTGAAAGAAGAATTTCAAGCTGACAAACCCTTGATTGTTCATTGGGATGGCAAACTCCTCGAAGACATTACTGGGAATGAGGTTGTTGATCGGTTGCCGGTCCTAATCTCTGGCAGTGGAGAAGATCAACTGCTTGGAGTGCCAAAAATAGATCATGGCACAGGAAAGGATACTGCAAATGCAGTACATCAGGCGATCATTGATTGGAATCTAATAGATAAGGTAAAAGGCATGTGTTTCGATACAACTGCATCGAACACAGGTCGTAAAAATGGAGCTTGTGTCCTAATTGAACAGAAAATGGAGAAAGATTTGTTGTGGTGTCCTTGTCGACACCATATCCTTGAAATCATGTTGGAAGCAGTGGTATCCCCTGCATTACAGGCTTCATCAGGCCCTGACATTCAGTTATTCAAAAGATTCAAAGCAAACTGGAATAAGATTAATCTAACTTCATACGATAAATTAGAAAATTATCCACAAAAGGAAAAAGAGGAAATCATCAACTTTGCAGCAAGAAAAATCAATGAAGATCAACCTCGCGACGATTACAGAGAGTTATTGGAACTGACAATCATCTTGCTTGGCGGTACTCCAACGACTGGAATAAAATTCAGGAAGCCTGGGGCTTATCATAGAGCCGTTGGATGGTGAAAGTCATTTATTCGATGAAAATCTTTATGTTCAAAAGTCAGTTCAAAATAACAGCAATAGAAGAAAGAAATCTAAAAAAAAATTTGTTGGTTTTCTGTTTCAATTATATTAAGCATTGGTTTTCAGCACCCTGCGCAGCAAGTGCTCCACAAAATGATCTGAGTCTTCTCAAGAATCTTCACAGCTACAAAAGCACAAATGAACAACTAGCAAATGCTGCTTTAGAAAAATTCAAGAATCATTTGTGGTATCTCTCAGAAGAGTTGATCGCATTGGCTTTCTTTGATGATAAAATCAGCTTTGACACCAAAAGAAAAATGAAGGAGGCTCTTACAAAATCTTCGGAGCCAGATCCTCCAAAGGAGACACAAATAGACATCAAAACTATTGACAATAAGCAGCTTGAAGATTTTGTAACTGCTAACACAAAGTCCTCTTCAGTATACTCGGATTGTCTTCAACGTTCTTGAGCAAACCAGTAGAAGATTGGCTTCTCGATGAGAGTTATTGGGTTGCAAAGAACGTAGTGAATCACATGAAAGTTGTTAATGATATTGCTGAAAGAGGAGTGAAATTGATTGAAGATTATAACAAATTAATTACCAATGATGAACAACAGAAGCAATATCTACTGCAAGTTGTATCAAATTATCGGAAGAAGCTTCCGGACAAAACTAAGAAAACTCTCGTATCTTTGACGCAACAGTAAAATTTACGAGTATATCCATTTTATGTATCTATTGTAAATATCTATTGTATTGTATCTGTTTTATGAACAAATGGAAAAGAGGAAGGTGGTATGATAGGCCTTCTGGGGAACTTCCACTCAAAAAAAAAAGTAACGTGACGCTTGCTGTACCTCCTGGGTGTCATGGAAATCAGCAAATTTTCAAATGGCGGGCGCGACCTCCAAATATTCGAATTTTGACCCGACATTTCCCCAGGATCATTTTTCCACCAAATCAAACCAAATGAGAGGGTATCTCAAAAACTTGAAACCAAAAAATTTTACTCCCCCACTTTTGCATCACCCTAATATATATATATATATATATATGTGTGTGTGTGTGTGTGTGTGTGTGGTGTTTTTCACAAATCAATGTAGCATTAAACTTAGCAATTAAATAAAACTCTGCACAGTTTTATGGAACTCCATATATATATATATATAAAATCTAGTATATATTTTCCATCGGAATCAATGACACTCTGCCAACGTCCTACGAGCTTTTCAATGCCATGTTTATAAAATTCAGGCGGTTTTGAGGCAAAAAACGTACAAAGACTGGTGTGCAGGTCATCTAAAGAAGTATACTGTTTCTCGTCAAGATAGTTTTGCAGACTCCTGAAGAGATGATAATCTGAAGGCGCAAGGTCTGGAGAATATGGAGGATGTGGAATAGGGCAGAGTGAAAAACTTATTTTTCGAATTTTCAAATTGGCTAGTGTGGAAAATGTGTGGAGTAGTGAGGAAATAAGCTGGTATAAATTTAAAATCATAACATTAATATCTTCAGGTGCCACAATGACCTTCAATATTGAAAAAAATTGAAAAAAGCAGATTTTAACCAATAATTACAGAAGAGTCCACGATGCACAATAGACAAGAATTTATTCACACTTGTATAAAATAGCTCAGTCAACCTTTGAAAAAAGTTTCTATTCTCTAAAAACAGTTTTCTATAGTCAGCTCACTCAGCTGTCACGTGAGTACCTCGGTTCAGTGTAGCTGTCGCTCTCGTAGCAGGTGGGTGTTCTGTTGTTGGCGTTAGTCAGATAGTCTAAACTATATTTCTTATATATTTTGCATTTCTGTATTGTGTTGCCCTAAGTTTGCCATGTACTATTAACTGAAATTAACATAATTGATATTAGCTCTTTCTTTTTCAGATTTGTATACTTTCAAAATGTCTCGAGTTTGTGCAAAATCAACCAGGGCCTCAACTGAGTGCCCCATGTTTGGTATGGGGGAAGATTTGTGGCACAGGAATCTTCCTACATACGAAGGAGTTTTTAAATATTACTTGTTTGTAAGAAACGATTTGAAACAGAATACTAATAAAGATCCTTCAATATCTCAAATATTAGAACAAGTTGTTGATAAATTGAAAACAATTTGGGAAAGTGCTTCCGTCCCAATTCTGTCAGACAGACGAATTGAAACAATGTTCAGAAGCTACCACGAAAAGTATCGTGTCATTATGAAGCCATACCAAAGCAGAAAAAATTCTGAAGCTTACAAAGCAAAGATTGATATGTTCAAAAAAGAAGCACACACGAAACTTTTTGACATTGCAGCGTGCAAGTGCAAAGTACTAACACAATGTTCTTGTCCCAAAGAAAAAAACGGTTCCAAAGGAAGAAGTGACGTTCCTCTTAGATCAAAGGAGTGAAAGAAAACTGTTATTGATAGAGTAGATATTACACTCTCAAAGAAAAAAGCATCTACGTTGCTAAGAAAGCAAAAAGAAGCTGTGAGGCTCACCAAAGAATCTTCACAGGAGAAATTGCAGGATACAAATGTTGAATTATCATCATCGACATCAAATAGTGAAAGTGAATCTGACGAAATATCAGACGATACATTTCCAGAGCCAGTTAGCTCGAAGAGAAAGCTCGAACAACCTGAAGAACAATTATTCAAGAAAAGGAAAACTACAAATCTACCTTCAGTGGCTACTGCTTGTGACAGGACTGCAGTTTCAGATCGAGCTGCAGCATTCATTGTTAGTGCAGTATTGCAAGATATTGAGAAGTTTCTATTGACAATACATCTGAAGTAGTGGATAGGAGTAAAATCAGAAGAGAAGACAAAAGAAGAGATCAGAAATTATGAAAGATCAAAATCAGGTCCCAATCAGAGGAATCTATTTTGATGGTCGAAAAGATTCTACACTCTTCCAAGAAAAAAAGGAGTCCAAAGTATATCAGAAGAAGGTAACAGAAGACATATCACTTTAGTGAGAGAACCTGGTTCAGATTATTGGGCCATTATTCTGTGAATTCTGGATCAGCTGAAGAAATATGTAAAGGAATGTTTGAGTATATTGGAAATAATGACATGAACCTGGAAAACCTTGTTGCCATTGGATGCGATGGTGCAGCAGTCAACACTGGAGAAAAGGGAGGCGTTATATGGCTTATAGAATTGAAGCTGAAGAAGCCAGTTCAACATTTAGTGTGCCAGCTCCATGCCAATGAATTGCCATTACGCCATTTAGTTGCAAAGCTGGATGGAAAAACATCTGGCCCCCGCGGATTCATCGGTCCTATTGGCAGGGAATTAGAGAACTGTGAGAGTCTTCCTATTGTCGAGTTTGAAAGGATTGATGCTGAGGAACCAACTGTAGACTGTGAAGATCTTAGCACCGACCAAAATATCTAATTGATATTCATCAGGCCATAACAAAGGATATTGCTCTCCAGATCTTGCTCATCGTAGTCCAGGCAAAATGGCACATTCACGATGGCTGACTACAGCAAATCGTTTGCTTCGTCTATACGTTTCAACTGTAAGTCCATCTGAGAACCTCATGAACATTGCTTCTTTTATAATGAAGGTCTACATCCCAATGTGGTTTTCTATTAAGCAAAGTACGTCTTTTGTCAATGGCTCAAAACATGTTTTCAAAACTATTGAACTAACAAGAACACTGAATGACGAAGTAAAGGATATTGTAAACCCTGTCATACAAAGAAATGCATTTTTTGCAAATCCAGAAAATATTCTAGCATCAATGATTCATGATGACCGCAGCGCCATAAGAGAATTAGCGTGGAGGCGAATAAAGAAAGCAAGGCAAACAAACAAGGAAAAAACTTGTGAGGCGTTTCACAGTACCTGTTATCAATTTGAAGCTACTGATTATACTGATTTAATTAATTGGCAAAAATGCATTGTCACTGAACCACCTGTGACAAGACACCTGACAGAAAATGAGATTGAAGAATTCATAGAAAACAAGAGTACCCCTCCATTCGAGAAATTCCCTTGTCATACACAAGTAGTAGAAAGAATGGTAAAATTAGTGACTGAAGCATCATCAAAGTATTTGGATTGAACGCGCGAGATGGCTTCATAAGATCAACACTTCAGTCACGTAAAAAAATGCCATCATTCGAAAGTAAAGCTGAATATAAAGTTTAAATAAAACGTTAATAGAAAAAAACATGCGCAAGGATGGGTGGTTGGGAGGGCATGGGTGGAGCTCGACACGCAGCCACCTCCTCGTGGTGAGTTCTGGATTATTTAGATCATTAATCAAAAGAACATTGATCTAAATAAACTAAGAGCTGCGTAATTCAGTAACTATTTTGGTAATTGGAACACTTAATATATAATAATAACAAGTAAGTTTCAGTTATTGTACTAATGCAGAATATAAGAAAATCATTATATTTCACTTTTTTCGACGGGCTTTGTGGCACCTGAAGATATAATTTCGCAGGACTAATATTTATGCACAGTCATTATCTATAGGACCCACATATCTTCCGCACTAGCCATATTTGAATTTCGAAAAAAAGTTTAAAAACCTCATTTTCGATCCGCCCTAATGTGGAAGTTTTTCCCACCCAAGCTCCTCAATTTTTGCAGAAGTGATCCGAGCGGTATGAGGACGTGCGTTGTCGTGGTGGAACACGATTCCTTTCCGATTAACCAAAGAAGGTCTCTTTTCTTTTAGTGCAGTGTTCAATCGAGCAAGTTGTTGACAGTAGACTTGAGCGGTGATTGTTTGGTTGTGTGGTAAGGTTTCAAAGTGTATTACACCACCTTTATCCCACCAAACACTAAGCAACACCTTCCGAGGGTGAAGATTTGGTTTTGGCTGTGGTGTCGCTGGTTCTCCGGCACAAACCCACTGTCGACGGCGCTTAACCCTTTAAGGACGAAAGGTACAAATTGCTAACGTTTCAAATACACGCATTCATAACTTAACCACACAAAAAATTCAGGGCTTAAAGGATTAACATTCTGGTACAGTATCCACTTTTCATCACCAGTCACTAAACGATGCAAACACGGATCTTGGAGTTCACGGGAATGAAGAGCTGTGCTAACGTTTACCCGCACCCTCAGATTGTCGACCGACAATTCATGTGGCAACCATTTTCCTAACTTAGGCACTTTCCCGAGTTGTTGCAAATGTCGATGTATGGTGGACGGGGATGAATTGAATTTCTGGGCCAATTCTTCGACGTTTGAACAGTCTTCTTCAAGTGCGGCTAACAGCAGGTCATCGTCACTCAGCAGGGCGTCTAGAGCGTGCTGCATCTGCCAAACAGCAGTCACCATTCCTAAACTTTTGAAACCATCTTTGACATTTCCTCACATGCAGAATATCGTTGCCATAAACGTCCTGAATTTTCGCGTTGCTTCAGTAGCACTATTCCCTTTTTGAACTCGTAAAGTATTATATGCCTGATATGCTCTTCTGATATCGCCATGTTTATGAGGGGTTCACATAAAGCAAAACACACGTCTTCACTGTCAAGGTCTGTAAAGTATGTAGCGAAACACGATAGATCTCCTCTTAGATATAACCTTCGGAAATTTATGCTTAAACCGAGTAGGACTAGTTTAAACTCTATCGTAAAAAACGATATTACTTATGGGATGACCTGATATATATATATATATATATATATATATCAGACATGGGCTGAGGTCTGGCTTCGGCCTCGAGCCGTCCTCGAGCATATTTTGCAGAACTTGCCTCGGACCTCAAAAGTGGCTTTGGCCTCGCCCTCGAGGCTAGCTGAAAAGTGGAAAGGCCTCGTGACTTTCGTGAGGCCTTAGGGAATCCTGATTTGTTTTGTTCTGTAACCCCCGGTAGCGTTGGGGGTGGAGATTCTTTAGGTGGGCGCGCTTGGGGTGGATATTCTTCAGGTGAGGACCATGACCTGACAGGTGACCGTAACGTGGCGGCATACTTTCATAAATATTATTCAGACAGGTGACTAGTCAGGCGGAAGTCTTTGATAAATACTATTCAGTTAGGTGACCAACGGATTAGTGACAGGTCACTGTGAAGTTAGGTACATAAATATTATATATGTCGCGGTATATAAATATTGTTCAGTCAGCAGTAGACCAACTGACTTAATGTAGCAAAACTAGTGTGAGAAAGCAATCTATCAGTTGGTCATCAGTTGAACTGAGCTCATATAATGTGTTTGTGTTATTTATGTGTATAAACTATTGTACTGTATCTATTTCTATAACAAAAAATAGGCCAAACTAGAGAAGAATACCACCTAGTAGTACACTGATAACTAGCTACGAGCGTCGATAATTTTGTTTTTCGCCCGTCATAAATTGTAACATAAATTTGTAAATAATATGATTTGAAATGAAGGGACTAATATGTTTCATGGACTGCTCTCGATTTTCCTACGAAATTGCAAACAAGGGCAGTCGATGACCCTGATTTTGTTTCTGCAATCGGTTTTCTTGAAATGATAAAGAAAAAATGTTATTGGATATTGAATGAATAAATTATTTACTGAAACGACGCAATACACTCCAACATCTTTTTGAATAAGTCCGAGCTGGTGTGGGCTTACGCCATACAAATTCACAAAAAATGACAAGAATTAGTGCGATATCTTGCAAAAAACAATAGTATAAGAAACTCGATTAGGTTACGTTAGGTTAGTTAGAGGTTTCTCAAGAAAACCGATTGCAGAAACAAAATCAGGTCATCGACTGCCCTTGTTTGCAATTTCGTAGGAAAATCGAGAGAAGTCCATGAAACATACTAGGTCCGAAATGAATAAATATATAATATCGGATGCAAACAATAATTTTGTTAATATCGACATTATAAATGAGATGTAAATTGTTATATTGTTTGTAAATAATTTTTTCGGTCTTTTTCATTTACTTTAATAATATAAAGTATTATACATATAACTTTCAAAATGTCTGATAATGGATAACTTCAGGTGCAAATATATTCTTAATATTATCGTTATTATATTATTATTGTTATATAATCATATAGTAATGGCATGATATAAACTTCATACAATTACAAGCTACAATTACATTAATGATCTTTGGTAGACTTTAAGACCACAATTTCTTATTGTCAAGATACATAAAAATGCAAAACTTAAAAAAAAATAAAGCACCTCCAAATGTAGCTCTCTTTGCAATGCTCGCTAGAGTCTCTAATAATAATTGTAGCCATTCAGAAATTATACGATCAACACTCAGTGATTAGTACAATCTTGAAATATTTTGCTATCATCTTCACATCATAACTTTCCTATTATCAAATACTTAAAATATTGCGTGTATATTAAAATGAAAATAAGAACTGCATGAAATGAGAAATAAAAAGTTATTGGGCTAATGTATGGTGCCCAAGAAATCTTGTTCTGGCAACTGTGTCTGACTGTGTGGCCCGGCAAGTGTAAACACATAGCGTGTCGGTGTTGTGGTGTGGCCGCGTGTGATAGATGAACGTGCTTAATGCTTAATAATTCCCTTTGATTAGGTAAGTGAAGTGAGCTATGTCTTTGTTTATTAATTTTGAGTAGAATCTTGCTTTTCCTTATGGATTTCAAAAAAAGAAGAGATACAGGCTCGTGTGAGGCTATGGTAGGTTACCTTTGGAAGAGCTTTAGGCCTAGGCTAGGCTAGATTGTTGAGCCTTCCCAAAGCATGGAGGAGCTTATTCGTAAAAGATTTTGAAGTGAGCATCTGCACCCAGAGATGCAAATACCGCATTCGTTATTTGCATCCGAATATCATATCTCTGGGTGCAAATACCTTCAGCCTAACAATCTTAAGGCCTCGTGAGGACCCCCCCTAAAAAGGCCTCAGCCTCGAGGCCTTTAAAAAATGTATGCCATCGGCCTCACGGCCTGAGGCCAGGCCTCGTTCCCATGCCTGATATATATATATATATATAATATTTGTAAATTAAGAATTATAAATATTGATATCAAGAACCTAAATTATTGTTTATTTCATAACCTCAAATAGTTATTGGGGAAGGGAGAGAGGTTCAACGTCTTTTAATCTCAATGAAGATGCGATTAATGAGGATTACAATCAAGAGATTACGAGCCGAGAGATTACTCTTGATTAACTATTCATTTGGTAATGCAACTAAAGAGAATAATTTAATTGCTCGAAGCTAGAATGAAAGCTTATGAGATGATACTGTAATTCCATGGAGATATATTATATTTCATTGCGCATTTACTGTTAATTAGAATAAGTTAAATATTAATTTGTTATACAACGAACTATTGTTTAAGATTCAGGACGTTTTCCAGTTTATGTACCGTTTTCTACAATGTTGGCTTTTATGCAACTTTCTAGTGTTTCTTTGCTTCTGTTAGGCACAGCATAGAGTAAAACAGAAGGTTAGGTTAGGTTAGGTTAGGTTACGTTAGGTTAGGTTATCAAGAACTTACCTCTCTTAAAAAGTTGTTATAATCGGCGGCGGTTGTATGACCAATCAAAAATAAATTATATGAAAAACGGTACACAAACTGGAAAAGGTCCAAGATTCATGCTAAAATTAATTAATTTTAAGGTAAAATAATTTATTTTTATTTGTTCTGTAGTTTGTAAAATACTTTTATTTAATTTTTTTTAAATTTTCAGGCTCTTTCGTACGTTGATAGATTAGGTATAGTTCAAGGTAGGTAAATTAAAGATTTTGTGGTTCGGAACCCAAGTAAAATTGTAGGTCCCCTCCGCCATCACGGAGAACATGCGCAATACACAATTACAAACACGGTTAGGTTGACCAGCCATGAGTGGATCCTGGGGTCCCTGCTGGTCTCAAACATTATATATATATATATACAGTATATACACAAACTCAGAATGGTCCCCTGAGAAACTTATATGTTAAACACACACCGTGCATGGAAGAGTTCCTTGTTCCATGCACGGTCTGTGTTTAACATATAAGTTTCTCAGGGGACCATTCTGAGTTTGTGTATATTAAACGGACGTGTTACGTGCCTTGAAAAGTGGACGCTCAATGTCCCGGTTGAGGTTTAAGTTTTGTTTTTTTTTGGCTAAAAATACAATAGTTACCCCTTTTTCTTTGAGTTATTCAATCCGACGTGAATGCAACGAGTCTTTTACTTATATAGAGGTTCTGAATGTAGTGGGACTAGGCTTGCTTTAAACCCTAGATCCATGTCCCAAAGCTGGATCCTGTCTGCTTTGCAGATAGCTGGTGAGGGAAGCTATATTTATGGGACTCTTTGCGAGAGACCCGTTGCCCACGTCGGGCTAGCATCATGAAAAAGAAAAACTATGGTATTTGTCATTTACCATTACTTATTCGGACTATAGTGGATTTAATTTTCCCAGAAGAGTTCCTTGTTCCATGCACGGTCTGTGTTTAACATATATATATATATATATATATATATATATATACACGATATGTTACAGGGAATTTATGTAACTAGGGATTTCATGAAATCTCTAAAATGTTCAGGGCTTTCATGTAAGGTTAAGTCGTGATATTTTTGTTAAACCTCTGGGAAAATTATTGGATGCCCGGTTAGGTCAACTGTACGCCCTTAACGAGTGGTTAGGTTAAGTTGTCATATTTTCGTTAGAACTAACGAAAATATCACGACTTAACCTCACATAAAATTCCTGAACATTTTATGGATTTCATGAAATCCCTAAAATCCCTGAACATTTTAAGGATTTCATGAAATCCCTAAAATCCCTGAACATTTTAAGGATTTCATGAAATCCCTAGTTACACAAATTCCCTGTAACGTGTATATATATATATATATATATATATATATATATATATATATATATATACAGTAATCACTTTTAAATACAGGGTGTACATAAAGTCAGGATCTATTTTTGTGAAGCACTTGGAAATTATATGGAATTCAATCATAAAATGATAAAGTGGTAACATTTATTAAATAATTAAGAGTAGGATTCGACGTGACGCCCATCAGTATCCCTGCACAGCTCAAATCGTTCCGCAGCATTTCTAAACACATTCTGGAGCATTTGCGGGGTTATGTTATCTGCAGCAGTTCGTATACGTGTACGTAAGTTTTCAAGACTCGTAATCTTCGTCTGATAGACGTGCGACTCGATAAAGCCCCATGCAAAGAAATCTAAAGGGGTTAAATCTGGTCATCTCGCGACACAAGGTCTGTTGCTTCCGCGTCCGATCCAGCGATTTGGAAAACGTCCATTTAGATAATCCTGAACAATTTTGGCATAGTGACAAGGAGCACCATCATGTTGATAGACGACGAGAATAGGATTGTTAGTACCGTCGTCTATCAACATGATGGTGCTCCTTGTCACTCTGCCAAAATTGTTCAGGATTATCTAAATGGACGTTTTCCAAATCGCTGGATCGGACGCGGAAGCAACAGACCTTGGCCAGCGAGATCACCAGATTTAACCCCTTTAGATTTCTTTGCATGGGGCTTTATCAAATCGCACGTCTATCAGACGAAGATTACGAGTCTTGAAAACTTACGTACACGTATACGAACTGCTGCAGATAATATAACCCCGCAAATGCTCCAGAATGTGTTTAGAAATGCTGCGGAACGATTTGAGCTGTGCAGGGATACTGATGGGCGTCACGTCGAATCCTACTCTTAATTGTTTAATAAATGTTACCACTTTATCATTTTATGATTGAATTCCATATAATTTCCAAGTGCTTCACAAAAATAGATCCTGACTTTATGTACACCCTCTATATATACACACGAGATTCACATTAAATGCGTGAACTTCTTTATTTTGAAATAACTCGCAGGAAAAATGCTACAATCACTCCGAGTACTTTCGGGTTTATTTCAACTCCTTTTCAGAGAAACTGAAGAAGAATTTCCATGAACAGTTCATATACACTCAAAAGTACCCGGAATGCATGTTTAATTTTTCCCTGCGATATATATATATATATATATATATATATATATACACACACACATATATATACATATACACGAGTGTGTGTGTGTATATAGCTATTAGTGTAAGTAAATTTCGGATGTGTTCATATCTTACAATAATAATTAGAAAAGTGTATTTTTTACAGTATTTCATCGTAATATTCATTGTAACCATTTTATCGGGTATCAGAAAGCAGTTTGCTGTACCCAAAAAATTAGTTTATCGATATGAGGGTATTTATAATTAAAGGGTGTTTTTATGTCCCATCTCGGTTACATTGATAGTCTCGCAGAAATTTGGAATTACCACGAAAGAGGAAGCAAATTGATTACTGTCAATTTTTAGTGTAAATGAGCACTCTTAAGAAAGCAATTCTGGACAACAATCAAGGATTTATTTTTCCTTTGATAGTCAACGTATGTGTTTATGAAATGTGAAGCTGGATATTGATTTAAAACAAAACGGAGTAAAAAGATGTTTTAAACGAGTTATATTAACACAAAATTAAATAAATTTGTAGTTAGAAGTACATATGAGGAACATTCCAACAGGTTTGAAAAACTAACATTAGTTAGTATTATATAATGTTATTATTATATAGCTAATGTCAGTATTATATAATGTCAGTATTATATAATGTCATATAATGTAACGTGTGTTACATTATATAACGGGATGACATAGTAAATATTTCAAATTTAACATTTATTAAATAAGGTTTTTAAATTAACATGTTTTAATTAACTTAATCTTTAATGCATACGCTATCGAACTGCAATTAAATTAGTGTTATATATTTCAAAGATACTTCTTAAGTTTTAATTAAAAACTGTCTCATAATCTTTGTTTTGGTCCTTTAATAGTGTTTAAAATTGTAAAATTACAAAAATAAAATAGGAAAAAGTTTAAGCCTTTAATTAAAATAATTTCGTAATTGGGTGGAAAGTACTGCATTTAAACCAAAATAAAAAGATAAATAGGTTATTATAGGGTTGAAGCCCTATGGGTAACTATGGGTATTTCTGGTTAGGCAAATTTAGGTTCAATTAATTTAGGAAAATTAATTTGGAGACGAGTTAATTTACAGAAACTTAGTTTAGGGTTGAATTAATATAGGAAAGATATAGTTCTGTGTGGGTGTGTGTGTGTGTGTGTGTGTGTATACAGTATCGGGGGAATTCTTAAATTGTGGTGGGGTGCTGCCCACCCCTTCTCTATGCAATTACAGTGTGAAAGATGGCAATGTAAATAGTTGATTTTTAGAACAGTCTCTTTACACGATGATTTAGCACTCAACGGGAAAATGATGCAACGATGAAATGATGACGTCTTGTATATAATAAATAAATAAAAATCCTTAAAAAAAGGCATGGTGTAAATTAGATTAAGTTGTTTAGTGTTTCATGCAATCATTTACTTTTCACCGTCCTCCAATATTTAATTGGGTACACGAGTTAAGTGTACGCATGGTGTGAATGAACTCTGAAGCTGTTCTTTTCATTATACTTCTTCCTACTTTCCTATAAAAATCTTCTTTCATAATTATTTTCTGTCAGCAGTGACCTGCGGAGGAGGGAGAACCATGTCTGTTCCATACCTCATTTATTACTACTGTTCGTGTGTGAAAGCTTTAAAAACATTTATAATTGTAAGTATGGTAGAAGTTTTCAATATTCTTTATTTTATTCGCTTTACCTATTTTTCCCCCTATTTTCTTGGGCTAGCCAAGAGTGGATCTAAGAGTTTTTGTTAGCCTCTAACTGTGTAACTGTGTAACTCTCTCTCCACAACCTTGAAACACAAAATCCTGTAAAACTACTTAACACACACCCGCACGCAACTGTGTGTCTGTAAATAAAGACATCCCGTATAAAGCAGATTTCAACACACACACACACACACACACACACACACACACTCATCATAGAAACACACAACCAACCATGTACGTACGTTAGAAATTCTATAACCTCTTGAAATGGAATTCAAGATAAACAAGCTTGCAGAAAAGTTACAAATTTCCTTCAATTATCCTTTCAGCTGCATGAATGTGGTGCAAATCAGGCAGTTATTGATTAGACTTTGTCTGTCCTTGGTTCTCATTTCAATAGAATTACTGTACCTTAATCATATACATCAGGTTTTCGAGATTATATGGTATTGAGAGGCTTAAATAAAATATATAGATGCGTAATAACATGTTATATACATATAATATATAGATATATACCTCCCTGACGAGGTGTACTTTTGAATACACGAAAGGCCTTGGAATCATTTTTATTTTTCCTTGTGGGTTTGCATCATATACAATTTTATACATACTGTATATGTTACAGTCAAAGTGGTAACAAGCCATTTCGCGTAATGGCTGAAACTTTTAGTCATTTCGCGAAATAGCTGTTTCCCTTGGTCATTTCGTGAAATGGCTAAAATGACTTTTGTCATGAATTTATAGAAACATCACAGACATCACAATAAATTGGAAACCTTTATTTAACTAACTAAATCTGCTAAAACATACATACATCTACAGGTCTGTTCAAATAAGTGAGAAACACTTCAAATACACATTTGAACACATTTGAATTTGAATTTTCAATATAGAGGTTTTCAAATACTAACCGGCCCTTCAATGTTATTCCGATGTCCGCCATTGAAGGCCCGGTTAGCAGAGCTGGGCATTTGCGGCATATTTTGCGGTACTGCGGTACTTGCGGTACCACCGCACTACCACCCCGGGCCCCCATAACGCAGTACCGCAAAGGATCGCTGAAAGTACCGCAGTACCGCTACCGCATTCAAATTTCCGCGTACCGGTTTGGTACCGGTTTGGTAGTGCAGCAGTACCGCAGTACCGCAATATGCCGCAAGTGCCCAGCTCTGCGGTTAGGTCACCTGTATGCCCTTCACAACTGGTTAAGTCGTGTTATTTTCGTTAAAACTAACGAAAATAACACAACTTAACCTAACCAATTGTCAAGGGCATACAGTTGACCTAACCGGGCAAATGATCTTGAACGAAATGACCAAGGTGGAATTTCAGCCATTTCGTGTAATGGCTGAAGATTTTAGTCATTTCGCGAAATGACCAAGTGAAACAGCCATTACGCGAAAAGGTTGGTTACACATTTTGACTGTAACATATATATTATATATATATATATATATATATATATATAAATAGATTAGATCCCACCATATTCGCAAAGTTACGTTCCAGAACACTTTGCAGATATGAAAATAGCATATCTTTGAGGGAAAATGGAGTTCGGTTCCAACCCGACCCCAAAATTCCTTTTTTTTTATTAATTAAACTCATTTTTAAACCTAAATAAAGAAATAATATATACACAATGAATTATAATGGTATTAATTAAAGTAAATTAGCATTGGGAAAACGCGTTGCAGAAGGTTTCCATTCCGCTGAATTCCAATCCGTACATTCTGATTGGGGAACCGCTGACATGGGACAATATGGGACAATACCGATGTGGCGAATCTGGCGGATGTTATAACAGACAGTTAAGATGAGGCACACGAGGAAACAGAAGAAAATAACACCCAAAATTAAGGTAACATATCTTTAATAACTAACCAAATCCAAGGACACGCTACGCGTTCGAACGCATGAAGTAAACATGTCCGGTTCATTCAACAGAACAAGCCATAACGTTACAATTAATATTGTAAAGTAGATTATACTGTGTTCTGATCTATACTATAAAAAGGCAATCCTGTCTGTCTGTAGACACCATGTATTTACTATTACAAAAGAAATAAATACGTTTTCTTTCGTTTCAACTTTTTACTCTTTCCCGTTAAGATTTTCATTGCTGCGTTCCTTTCAATTATTAAAGAACGCACCAATGAAAATCTTAAGCTTCACAGCCGAACCCATTGTATCAAGATTTGTGAAGCTTAAGATTTTCATGGCTGCGTTCTTTTCTAGTTTTACTGACCGAAGGCCCCAGTGGGCTAGTTTTAGCTAGTTTTCTTTAAATTATGTCTAGTTAAACCAGTGTATAGTTTAATGTGATTTGCAAAAATCATGTTTATTTCTAGGTACGACATTTTTTTCCCTCATATTCGGGTTCAAGTTCGCGGATATGAGGTTAGGTTTCGCGGATACAATTTTTAGTACAGTATTACACATTTTAGATGGTCGTGGATATGAGAAACACGGATTCTGAATTCGCGGATACAGCGGGATTTTATATATATATATATATATATATATATATATATATATATATATATATATATATATACAGGGTGTCCGAGAATTATCTGTACAACTTTTGGCTGTTATTAAAAGTCAACCATGAAGTGTAGAAATTCCAGTGTTGTCCCATTTTACAGAGAATCTCATTAAGTTTTTTCTGATACCAAGTTTTGACAAGTTTTTTAGAAATTCCAGTGTGTCCGAAAATTATCTGTACAATTTCATCTTTTAATAAAATTCTTGATAACACACGTAAAATTCTTAAACAAGATTATTTAGAATCTGTATTTTCAAAAGTTTCTTTTATTAAAGTAACGTTGTTAAACATTCGATATGTGCACCATCACTGATTTGCAAAACATCCAATCAATAATCCAAATGTTGCCATGTACGCTGCAGCATATCCACATCAATTCGCTCAATAGCAGCTGTTATTCTTGCTTTAAAATCATCAATGTCTGTGTGTATGCACCTGATGGTGCACATATCGAATGTTTGTAACAACGTTACTTTAATAAAAGAAACTTTTGAAAATACAGATTCTAAATAATCTTGTTTAAGAATTTTACGTGTGTTATCAAGAATTTTATTAAAAGATGAAATTGTACAGATAATTTTTCGGACACACTGGAATTTCTAAAAACTTGTCAAAACTTGGTATCCGAAAAAACTTAATGAGATTCTCTGTAAAATGGGACAACACTGGAATTTCTACACTTCATGGTTGACTTTTAATAACAGCCAAAAGTTGTACAGATAATTCTCGGACACCCTGTATATATATACACGGTGAACCAAAAGTAGGTGGACAGTAGGTTGAATACGGTTTGTGTTATATTATATTATAACTATGGTGTTCATTATAACTATGGTGTTTGTGTTATATTATATTAAATATTATAACTAAATTTATTTAAATTTTATTTTGTATTATAGTATACAAAAAAAAATATGTATTCTCAAAATAAACGTTATCATTTACTGTCCACCTACATTTGGTTCACCCTATATATACGATGAATAAAACCACGAAGGAAAGGAAACACAGAATGGTGCTCAAGCGCTTTCGTCTAATGACATCCTCAGGAACACTGAAGTACATGAAGAGTTACAGCCTATATATAGGTTACAGGAAAAAAAAATATATATATATATATATATATATATATACGATGACTAAAACCACGAAGGAAAGGAAACACAGAATGGTGCTCGAGCGCTTTCGTCTAATGACATCCTCAGGAACACTGAAGTACATAAAGAGTTACAGCCTATATATAGGTTACAGGAAAAAAAAAATATATATATATATATATATATATATATACGATGACTAAAACCACGAAGGAAAGGAAACACAGAATGGTGCTCGAGCGCTTTCGTCTAATGACATCCTCAGGAACACTGAAGTACATAAAGAGTTACAGCCTATATATAGGTTACAGGAAAAAAAAAAATATATATATATATATATATATACACAATAAACGGAGAGGTAAAAATAAAATTAAACATTAAAGGATTGTGGGAGGACCATACAAATTTGTAAGGAAAAACTATCGATTTTTAGCACAAGATCAAATGAATTGTTTACAACCAATGTTATAGATAAAAAAAAAAAAAATATATACAAATTTATACTGGAAATCTGCCAGGGTTTTAGCACTCTGCCCTTCTTGTTTAAGTTCGATGTATATAAAAATAAATTGAAAAATAAAAGTTATTAGAGTAGCATACAAGTTTACCAAAGATTTAGCGTTCTACCCTTCTTATCTAAATCTGTTCTGAAGGAATTCAAAACAACAGGATCGAGTTGAAAAAGACCTTTGCTTATGTTGAAGTTATTTGTAAGTTCGATAATGGCAGACTCAAGAATATTTCTATTAACAATGTTGCTAGAGTGAAATAAAACTGAAGCATTATTCCAATCAATACAATGGGATAACTCTGACAAATGGATAAAAAGGGCACTGGACGACTGTCCTGTTCTAACGGAATATTGATGCTGTTTTATACGTGTGTGCAAATCTTTCCCGTCTGACCTATGTAAAAGGAATCACATTGTTTACAACCAATTTTATAGATAATGCCTGAATTATTGGTAGGGCTATTTTTTACGATGATATTTTTCACAATATTGTTATGTGAAAATACTACATTAATATCCAAGTACATTAGCAATGCCTAAAAAGCCCGGGAAAAATGGAAGTACTAAAATATTCTTTGACAAAGTACGAGTGTTATTATTCACACGATAGAAAGTTCGTTTTGCCTTGTTGAGACAAGATTCCATAAACGCAGATGGATAACACAGATCACTTCCAATACCGTTGATTTTTTCCAATTCGGCATCGATGTATTCCGGACTGGCGATCCTAAGGGCGCGGAGAAAAATTGAAGAAAAAAATGGCCTTCTTAGTGGGGGTGTCATGTCCCGAGTAAAAGTGTACGTCGGACAAATTGTTTTTTTTTTCCGATAAATACTAAACTTAAAACCTAGGCTTTCCCTATGTACACGCACATCCAAAAACGGGATTGAGTTGTCTTGTTCCACTTCTAAAGTAAACTTAAATGATCAAGTCCCCTCCATTAACTGAAGGAGGAAGTTACCTAGGTCACGATTCATGGGCCAGATACACAAGATATCGTCGACGTACCGCAACCAAGGGATGCCAACCCCCAGGATTCTCGGAATGTAAGTAATTTCAAAAAACTCCATATAAATATTGGAGAGGAGGGGCGACAAGGGGTTGCCCATGGCCATCCCAAAAACTTGTTGATAATACTCGTTATTGAAACACAAATAACTTCAGCATAAGCAAAGGTCTTTTTCAACTCGATCCTGTTGTTTTGAATTCCTTCAGAACAGATTTAGATAAGAAGGGTAGAACGCTAAATCTTTGGTAAACTTTTATGCTACTCTAATAACTTTTATTTTTCAATTTATTTTTATATACATCGAACTTAAACAAGAAGGGCAGAGTGCTAAAACCCGGGCAGATTTCCAATATAAATTTGTATATATATATTTTTTTTATCTATAACATTGGTTGGAAACAATTCATTTGATCTTGTGCTAAAAATCGATAGTTTTTCCTTACAAATTTGTATGCTCCTCCACAATCCTTTAATGTTTAATTTATTTTTATCTCTCGTTTATTGTACATATATATATACACACATATATATATATATATATATATATATATATTCTGTAACCTATATATAGGCTGTAACTCTTTATGTACTTCAGTGTTCTGAGGATGTCATTAGACGAAAGCGCTTGAGCACCATTCTGTGTTCCTTTCCTTCGTGGTTTATTCATCATATATATATATATATATATATATATATATATATATATATATATATATATATATATATATATATACCGGGTGTCCGAGAATTATCTGTACAATTTTTGGCTGTTATTAAAAGTCAACCATGAAGTGTAGAAATTCCACTGTTGTCCCATTTTACAGAGAAACTCATTAAGTTTTTTCTGATAACAAGTTTTGACAAGTTTTTCTTTTTTGTACGCGGGTGACAGACATTGATGATTTAAAAGCAAGAATCACAGCTGCTATTGAGCGAATTGATGTGGATATGCTGCAGCGTACATGGCAACATTTGGATTATCGATTGGATGTTTTGCGAATCACTGATGGTACACATATCGAATGTTTGTAACAACGTTACTTTAATAAAAGAAACTTTTGAAAATACAGATTCTAAGTAATCTTGTTTAAGAATTTTACGTGTGTTATCAAGAATTTTATTAAAAGATGAAATTGTACAGATAATTTTCGGACACACTGGAATTTCTAAAAAACTTGTCAAAACTTGGTATCAGAAAAAACTTAATGAGATTCTCTGTAAAATGGGACGACACTGGAATTTCTACACTTCATGGTTGACTTTTAATAACAGCCAAAACTTGTACAGATAATTCTCGGACACCCTGTATATATATTATTATTTTTTCCTGTAACCTATATATAGGCTGTAACTCTTTATGTACTTCAGTGTTCCTGAGGATGTCATTAGACGAAAGCGCTTGAGCACCATTCTATGAAATGGGATTCTATGAAAGTGAAGAATCAACATGGCAGGTAAAACACAAAAAGAAACAACTTGAGGTATATAATTTAGTAAATTGGTTTCATTTCAAGGCAAATTCGAGGGCTTAGGGATTTCAACCATTTTAATAGAGACCCAAAGGACCTACTTCTTCTTATTTGTCCTTTCTAATAGGCCGTTAATCCTCCTTCAATAGGTTCATTTAGGTTGTCACGGCGTTTCTGGGCCGCAACGTAAGAGGGAAGACTTGCCATAACTTCGTGGAAATAAGCACCCAAGCAGAGTTTTAACAAGGTCCAATTAGGAGTAATTTGATGTCTTAAAATATTGACAGAACGATCATAAAATTACCCGAGGCAGAGAATACAAGGTTAGGGAAGGGAGATACGAGGTAAAAGATAGGTGGAAGGGGTTGACGTCATTAGCGCTTCTCGGTCAATATCAGGAATAAGATTTTAACGCGTCAATTTCTCGAAATAACAGCAAAAGTGTCGAAAAAGATAATACCAGCATTCATCGGGATAAAAAGACCACGATACGCTTTTATACGCCAAAACGAAGAATGACGTAGAATAGGATTTGAATAAGAGCCATTTTAAGGAGGTTTAGGATATGCAGGTAGGAAAAACGTATAGAAGTAACGCATGGCACGGAGAAAGAGAGAAGTAGCCAGTACGTAAATAATGGAGCAATATAAATTTTGTCAAACCTCTAATTACCTAACTTGACCTTATTAACAATTAATTTTAATCTAAAGCAGCATAACTTAATCAAACCTAACTAAGTTTGACTTAATGTAACCTAACTACGTTTAACCTAACGTAACCCAACTTAATCTAAATCCCACAAACCTTGTATATACACAAGGTAGCCCAAAATTACCAAGTAAATTGCGTAGCCCAATATTAAGAAATCATTTTACTAGGAAACATTCTCCCTCTGTGTGTGTGTGTGTGTGTGTGTGTGTGTGTGTGTGTGTGTGTGTGTGTGTGTGTGTATCAACTCAATGTAAATCATTATTATTATTATTATAATTATATACCAAGTTTTTTAATGTTACTTTTAGATGGCTGTATTCCACTTACGAAACGAGGAACTGCTTGGAGATTAAACCGTTGAAATCAGCTTAAATAAACTTGAAAATCGACAAAACTGTTCCAGAAATACTTAATACTCTTTACTTTCCTTGCATTTAATGAGGTATTAATTTCATACATTGTTATCTTCAATTCATTCAAGTAAAATGCCTCTGTAATCTGTCATTTTAATCCGCTTTACATTAATGATAAAATTTATATATAATTCGAAATGCACGATCCATATCTAATGGGTAGAGCAAGACATTAAGTTCCTGTCACATCCAAGACACCAATTAACATGCAAATTACCTTAAGCAATGTACACAATGACAGCGCGGGAAGAAAGGTGACGCCCTATCTCTTAAATTTAGCATTTTCTTCCACTGAAGAAAGCGGAGAGATCCTGATATCTTTTTCTTCCCTCGCGTGTTGGTCTCTCATTTTTCTGCCTCTCACTATCTCATTGTGACACCTTAACGAGCGAGTGCGCAGCGCTCTTATTTCAACACTTCCTATAATGGCACCCTGTGGCATCTCTTTCAGTGTCTTATTGTTCATATTCCATTCGCAAGTTCATATTCTCTCCATATTTTCGTACCGTGATTAAGGAACAATAAATTTTACGGGTATCGACATGGGGTGTAGCGGAGAAGGAAGACAAGTTAATGCTATATTCTCATAAATGTAAGAAAAAGTTGGGTAATGTGAGACTTCATTCTTTTCTTTTAAACTTCTATGTTCTTGGAAGTCCATTTAAAGTTTAAGTAAATAAGAATTTTTATATCTAGTATATAGGAAAATATTTTATATCCTTTTGGGCTGTAACAAGGAGTAACAAGGAAAAGAAGTACCTCAAAAGGGCCTGCGGCCCATACCGAGGAAGTACCAATGGCAACGGGCGCCAGAGAAAAAATCCTACACCCTCAAACAGTGTGCAAGATTCGGTCTAACCTTTTCTTGAACTAATCCACAGAGGAACTGTTCACAACTTCTGAAGGTAGCATATTCCACGTATCACAGATCTTCTTGGTAAAGTAATTCCCATACACACTAGTGCTAAACCGTTTCAAATCCAACTTCCAACCATTGTTGCGAGTTGGGTTACCATTTAAACTGAACATGCTTCTAAGATCGACATCGTTCAACCCGCGTAAGAGCTTGAAAACCTTGATGAGTTGACCGCGCAGCCTCCGAGTTTGCAGCGAAAACAAATTCAGGGCGCGTAACCGTCGATTTTAGCCCATATGCCTAACGGAAGGGATTAACTTTGTGGCCCTCGCCTGCACTCGCTCCAGCCTCTCAATATCTTTCCTGAGGGTGGGCGACCAGAACTGCACAGCATACTCCAGGTGCGGCCGAACCAGGGAATTGTACAGAGAGAGCACAGTCTCCTTGTTCCGAAACTGAAATTGCCTCCTGATATAACCCAACAGCTTCTGGGCTTTCTTTTCCACCTCTACGCACTGTTTCGTAAACTTAAGGTCGCTGCTAATTAGCACACCCAAGTCCTTTTCCATATCAGTCGCCTCCATATTACTCCCCAACATCGAGTAGTCCGACTTGGGATTGGCGTACCCAATGTGCATACCTTGCATTTACCCAAGTTAAACGGCATTTGCCATTTTTCGGACCACTCTCCTGTCCTACCTAGATCCGCACGCAGTTGCTCGATCGCTTCGGGCGTCCCAACATTGGCCCCAAGCTTGGTGTCATCAGCGAATTTGGCGATCCTACTGACGATGCCAGCGTCAATATCATTTATGTAAATGATAAACAACAGTGGCCCCAAAACGGAACCCTGAGGAACCTCACTAGTGACCGAGGCCCAACCCGAACTAACCCCCTTTAATTACAACCCTCTGCCGCCTATTCTTCAGCCAGTTTTCAATCCACCTACCTACTTCTCCACCGATACCCAGAGCGTGCACTTTCGCCATTAGCCGGCGGTGAGGTACCTTATCAAAGGCTTTCTGAAAGTCGAGATAAAGTATATCAATCGCCCTACTCTTATCATACTCACCCAACATGACGTGGAAAAACTCGAGCAAGTTGGTGAGACACGACCTATGCCGTCAAACCCATGTTGGGAGTCTCCAAGCAGCTTGTAGGAATCCAAATGTTCAACGATCCTATCCGCTATTATCCCCCTCTAATAATTTACCTACAACTGAAGTGAGACTAATGGGACGATAGTTCCCTGGACTTTCGTGACCCCCTTTCTTAAAGATATGGGTCACGTTGGCTTCCCTCCAGTCATCAGGCACCTGGCCCGTCTCCAACGATTTGTTGAAGACTGTAGCCAGGTGGGGAGCCACCTGGTCGCGCACCTCCCGCAACACTCTGGGAGAAACTGGTCTGGCCCAGGAGCCTTAAACGCGCTCAGTTTGTCTATGCTATCGGCAACGACTGTCGCGGTACATCGAACACTATCCAGGCCAGCACCTTCGTGCCTGAGAGAGAGAGAGAGAGAGAGAGAGAGAGAGGCAACTGGGCATAAGTGAGGTCGGGTGTATGGTAATTCATTGACTCAGTGGGGTAATTTTTTGTGAGGTAACATTTTGGTATCTTGGAATATTAAAAATGTATATAAAAAATCTGTAAACATTTTAACTATCAGTAAAAAAAATATGTTGATCCTAATTAGTTCGATTATGCTATGTTAAGTTAGTTACGGTTTGTGACTACCTCACTATTTAATCACTTAACAGAAACCAAGCTTCAAACTCTCAAATGCATCCGAAACACGCATCATGCCTTTCTCTGTTCGATGGCACTTAGGTTAGGTTTGGTTAAATCAGTTTAGGATAATTAGTTTTTTAAATATATGGATTTAATAGAGCCGGTACCTCGCTAATGCCGAGATGCGCACGTGTGTTTGTGTGTGTGTGTGTGTGTGTGTGTGTGTGTGTGTGTGTGTGTGTGTAGATCAATTTTCCTTTTAGTTGAGAAATAAAGAACAAATTCTTATCATCTTAATCATAAAAAGATTTAATATTATCAAGTGGAGAGGACCTTCTCTTCCATTAAATAAGAACTGAGAATAGCAGCCAAGAATAAAGTAATTTTGCAGAACGCTGAGAGTAACTGAAATGTTTCAGCTTTTGTCATCGCTTTGAAATCTTATCAAAATGAGGAGAGGCTGGACTCTAAAAGTCAAACTCTTAAAATCTGTAGACTTTACATTTAAATTTGTTTCCCATTTTAATGGAGTTTCGCGCAACAACAGGCCAAACAGTTCTATAAATATATGATAAATTATGAACTTAGTTCCGGAACCCTGTAGAGAGATAGTATAAAAATTAGTTTATTCCATAGGATTTTACCAAACAGATAGACATTTCCATAAATAAATGTATTTTTTTTAGTACAGTAACTGCACTTTTCCCTTTGTGCAATTGCTTATATGAACGCAAATCGACATTAACCTTTTAATGCCGACTGTTGCCTAATGGCAACATGAGCTTGACAATCGATTTGGAGCCTTGCGATCTGAATATTAGAGGTTATTTTGGCTTGAACAGGAAAAAATTAAAAATAAAAATGTCATAATTCAGGCATGAAAGGGTTGAAATGAATGAAGCCTCAACAAATTTTAATTCAAGATTCTAATTCTATTCTTTACACAGCAACAAACTATTGTCACCAAATTTCTAATAAACCAACTAATTAATATTTTTTCTACTTCATTATTAATGTTATAGAATTAGTATTAATCAGTGATATTATTTTGAATCTCGACTTTAATCATATACTCCCGATGTTAATTTAGTGAAATTGTATTAATCTCTCTCTCTCTCTCATTCCCTGGTTCGGCCGCACCTGGAGTATGCTGTGCAGTTCTGGTTGCCCACTCTCAGGAAAGATATTGAGAGGCTGGAGCGAGTCCAGGCGAGGGCCACAAAGTTAATCCCTTCCATTAGGCATATGGGCTACAATCGACGCTTACGCGCACTGAATTTGTTTTTGCTGGAAACTCGGAGGCTGCGCGGTCAACTCATCGAGGTTTTGAAGCTCTTACGCGGGTTCAACGATGTCGATTTTAGAAGCATGTTTAGCTTAAATGATAACTCAACTCGCAACAATGGTTGGAAGTTGGATTTGAAACGGTTTAGCACTAGTGCGTGTGGGAATTACTTTACCTATAAGATCCGTGACACGTGGAACAGGCTACCTTCAGAAGTTGTGAACAGTTCCTCTGTGGATCAGTTCAAGAAAAGGTTAGACCGAATCTTGCACACTATTTGAGGGTGACAGAATCTTTCCCTGGCACCCGTTGCCATTGGTACCTCCTCGCTATGGGTCGCAAGGCCTTTTGAGGTACTTCATGTCCTTGTAACTCCCTCTCCCCCTGTGTGTGCGTGCGTGTGTGTGTGTGTGTGTGTGTGTGTGTGTGTGTAAACAAATATATCACTAGTTGCAATTTAATTAAAAAATTATAAAACATAGACAATGCGTATGTCTACCTTTATTTTTACTTAAATATATGCAAAGATCAGTAATGCTTCTGTTATCATTTTGATCATCATAAAGTTACAGGGAGAGGAAAAGAATATGAAACGGTTAAATATTAAACGATTTCACAATTTTGTTGTGATGTTACGAACTTACTGAAGGAAAATAACAAGAAATCACTTTGGCGCATTCAATGACACGTTTAAGCAGACCGTTAGACAGAAAAAAAATTCTATTTACGCAGGTCATAATTCTTTGGAAGATCGAGTACTAAGAAGATCGAATAATAATACAAGAATGAGTACTACGACTACAAAATTGAGTAGTACAAACGTTAATTAGTACAAGGTCGAAAACAGTGCTACAAAGGGCGAGATTACTTATAGTAACTCCCGTTTGGCAGTTAGAAAATTACCCGCACTCGCACTGAATCAGACGTATATACGAGAAGCCTCGTTCAGACACGTATAAATTATAATAAACTCTTCATACGTTTCGTTACGTACAAAATGATGAAGTAATTAACTAAATCTGAAGCGAACAGAAAGAAAACATCTTGAGCTAATTTCTCGTTACCATGACAACAAAAAATTTAATTAAAAACATTTGTTTGCAATTATGGAATAAATTATTTTGATATTGTTTGCTCGCTTATTTGGCACCACAAGGTGACTGCTTTAATTAAACTTTTTTGTTAAAAATAATGCGTTTTAACAATCCTAATATATATAGTCGTAGACAAATTATATAATTATTAGTGCACGATAAAAGGTTTCGTGCGTCGGTCTCTCTTCACACGAAGGTCAATCTGGTGGTCCCACCTCTAGGCCTGACTTGATAAAAGAGCGAGTTGCTTTTTTACGATTTCCGCCGTACATAGCCAGGCACATCCGGCTCATCTGGTACTGTCCTGAGCCAGGCATCTAATCTTCTTTTGAGGACTTCAACTTTGACCCCTGTGACGTTCCTGAGGTCATTTGGAAGATGTTTAAAAAGTGTTGACCCCTGACAACCAAGCTATTTTCCTTCGGTGTTGAGGGTGTCCTTTGTCGGGCCTTTAGTTTGAGAACACTACACATTCTACCTTTCCTATTTTTCATTGCTGTTTGGATGTTAATTGGGTTTAGTTTGAGGTTAGGTACCAGTTTTTCGATCATTTTCCATATCTAAATTATGGTCTCTGTCTCTCTGTCTGTCTATCTGTCTTCAGCTAATACAGATTTAATTCACTTGGTCTTTCCCAGTAGTTCTTTGCAGCCATCGATCTCGACTGTGAAGTTCCTATGAGCAGTATTCAAGTTTTGGTATGAGCAGTGTTTGCAGTAGGGGAATCATTACCTTCTCGTCCCTTTTCCTGAAGGTACTCAGTAGCTGTTCCGTAACTTTTTACTTTGTTTATCGCTTTCGTGCTTCTCTGACTTTTTTGTCTATCTGGGACATAGTGTGCTGTCTGTCTGTTCCTCATTTCTTACATATTTCAAGAGCTGAAGTTTCTCCGTGTTAAAATTCACGTTATTGTCTTCTGACCATTTGTATATTTAGTTTGTATCCCTCTGTAGGGCTTCCACCTCTTCTGCACTGCCGATTTTTCTGTTCATCTTCGTATAGTCAGCAAAGGATGTTACAATACTGTTGTCATCTACTCCATTGTCTGTGTCTGTCAGCGTGATAATGAATAGGAATGGGGCTAATACTGTTCCTTGTGGAACTGAGCTGCATACTTCCGATTCTGATGATGATGTACCCTGGAATTTTACGGCTTGCTGCCGTTCCCTGAGGAAGCTGTAGATTCATTTGCCCACTTTTCCTGTTATTCCCATGCTTTAGCAAAATCTGTGTAAAAGTATATTACATTGTAGCTATCAAGTGCGTCTATGGTATTATAGTGCTCTATTAGTTGTGATGGGCATGATCTTCCTAATCGGAATCCGTGCTGGTTCTCATTGAATATTTCCTGTCTCCAAAAAGTCTCACATTTTCTCTCTGACTATTCTTTCAAATTGTTTGGAGAGATGTGATGTCATTGATACCGGTTTGTAGTGCTTTGCTTGAAACCTATCCGCCCCCTTTATATATAGAAAATGGTCGCTCTTTTTAGTATGCGCAGTACTTTCCCCGTGTCCAGGGATTTCCTCCATATCCAATAAAGGGGTGTAACTATTTCGTTAGATAGATAGATAGATAGAATAACCTTTATTAATAATAATAAAATATATAAATTTTTTCAATTTACAATGACATGAATAATTGTGAAGCTCGACTGTTTATTTTATTTTATTTGGCCCTTAAGCTTTAGGCTTTACTGGGCTCTTATTAAAAATAAGCAGCTAGTTGTTATTAATTAATAATAATAAATAAATAAATAAGTAAATAAGTATTATTAATAGTTCTTACAATTTTTAATCACCAAGGCATTCCATTTGTCCGGACCTGCAGCTGAATGTGATTTCATTTGTCCTATAGTTATCGCTGTATCTTCTGGGGTAAATTCAAAATCAGTTATACATTCTCCATTTAATGCCTTTTCAGTAAAGGTATTTTGCTTTATCTCTATTTGGGGCATTGAAAGCTAATTCATATTGAGCTCTCAATATTTCCGATATTTCTTTTAGATCATCGGTTAGCTCATTATTTTCTTTCCTTAACGGTGCGATAGTGGTCCGCGTTTTGTTTTTCTTTTCGCGAAGCCAAAGAAGTATTTTGGGTTATCATATATATACACTAGGGGCACTCAATATATATTTGCCCCACCCTTTTTTCTTAGCTAAATAATAGGCCATGGGGGCTGAAATGTATTTTGGGCCGTAAGTTTGAACTTTCTGCACTTCATATAACCGGATTTTTTCCAGTTTGAACCTTCCCTCCTTGTATAAAACCGCTTTTAAACGCCCTTCTATAAAACCGATGGTTAAAGCAGTTTCGGAAATGGCGTCTGACAGTGATATGCGTCGTAAACAGAGTTGTTATCGAGTTCTTAACCGCAGAGAAGGAAACAGTTGGAAATATTCACAAACGTCTACAAAACGTTTACGGAGATGCTGAAGCCTACTAATAATAATTCTTATGTGCATTTTTATTCTGACCATCATCCCTCGATTAAATCTTCTATTTTCTCTGCTATTTTCTTAGAGCACTGAGAGTTGTCAGTCCTGAATTTTTAAATTCAGAGTTATGCATTATCATGAATATTGGTACTAAATTATGTTATCCTATTTCATTTTTAGATAACTGCCTTAGGAAAGCCAAGAATAAGTATTATAATAGTGTAACTGTAAAGGAGTTTGAGCGTAAAAATATCCTTAGCCTACCTTACCATGTTAATTTTCAATATCTTCCGACTTTACTTACAGCAATTGGTATCAACGTAGTCTTTAAGTATAATAATACTGTTAAATCACGCCTAATAAAGAATACCCCGGACAATGCGGTTGGCTGTGTGTATTTGATCGGGTGTACACAATGTAACTCAGTATGTATAGGCTAAACGGGAAAAATTTTAGATATTAGGGTAGAACAGCATAAATATGGGTGTAGAACAGCAAACAATTCCAATGCATTGTTTAACCATATGTATAGATGTAATCATAGTATCAAGTGGGATAGTTCTAAAGCGCTCGTTAAAAACAGATATATAATTGAAAGGAATATTCAGGAATGTGCATTTATCTGGATAATTTTAAAAATAATTTCAATAACAGTGCGGGAATGTATAAAATTGACAATATTCTGTTAAAATACCTTTTGCTTTTAACTCTTGTTAATCATGTGCTAATCTTTTTATTTTTCTGTCCCGTTGTACAAATGTATATTTTCGTCATCTCGCCTTCTCCCTTCATTCCCTGACGAGGTGTACTTCTGAATACACGAAAGGCCTTAGAATCATTTCTCTTTTTCCTTGAGGGTTTGCATTATTTATATATATATATATATATATATATATATATTGTTCAACTTACACCCGGGGCAACGCCGAGTCGCTCCGCTAGTTTCATATAAACATGATGTAAGGCCAATTTAACGTAATTAATTATACATACAATACACACGAGAAATACACACACACACACACACACACAGATCAGAACAAGGATTTAAAACGATTACGGAGAGAGGAAGATATGAAATAAATCACACCCGTACTGCATACGCCATTAAAGTCGTAAAAACTGAGGCACCCTGATTCTGTTGCTGTGTCCGAGAGTTTAACGCCAATCTACGTCTCCTCATTCGGGTACGAGACGGACTCTCTTGCCGATGCAGAGCGGTAGTAATAATATATGTATTGACGGCGTCTTTATTATTTTCCACTTCGGTGATTGTCTTTCTCGGAGAGCCTTCATTTATCATTTCAAATGTAAATTAGCTTTATTAGGCATGACAATAACCAACATAAACAAAACTTACATTTTTTATATAATTATATATATATATAATTTATATAACTGGGCGACTTCACGATCCCACTACTCTTCTTGCTTGTGTACTTGTGTATATATATTGAGGGGAAAAGCTGTAGAAACATAAATAGGAAGTAAAATTTGGGTAAAACACGATTCCTCGGAAAGCTTGTACGTTCTTACTATCTTATAGGAGATTGAACGTTATATTTGGGAGGTATTAAATGTTTCACTCTATTCGGATGAAAATTTTATATGTTATAATGTTATAATGTTTCAGACCAACAAAGACCCTAGGATCCACTCATGGCTGGTCTACCTAACTGTGTTCGTAATTGTGTATTGTGTATGTCCTCCGTGGTGGCGGAGGGGACCTACAATTTTACGTGGGTTTCGAACCACAAGAACATAAGAAATTTATGTAACAACTGCCTGTACATTGGCAACGACCAATTTTTACAAAACTAAATAATTATCAATTTAAAACTAATTAATTATCGATTTAAAACTAATTAATTATCGATTTAAAACTAAAGATAGAATCTCTGGATCCAGAGGATCAAGTCATAGTAGACTGCTATCCACAAATATGTTACACTCTATATCTATTTATAACCGACATGCAAATATATCAGATCTAAAGAATCCAGTCAATTTCATTACGGTATCCATCAATACTAGTACCTTGCCAACGAAAAATAAGTCACGGTCCATATCGATTGCGGACCAAGTCAAAATTTACAACCATATACATTACAATATATATACTTAGGAGGAAAAGTGTAGGTGTGGCTGTAAAGACTGTACCAGTGTACAGTAATGTAGAAATGTGTGTGCACCCATTTTGGGTCTCCCATTTAAAGGTGTTTATGGGGCAAGTGAAGATCATGAGTTTTTCAATATCTCACAGTACTATCGGGGGCACCGCTCGGCAGAGGAATCTCTTTAAATGGGGTGTGTAAGGAAAGAGAGTATCCCCTAACCCAAGATGCTGCCTCCCTATATCCCACAACACTTGTGTTGAGCTGTGGGATCTATCACCACAAAGCCTTAATTTTACTACCTTAAACTATACCCAATCTATCAACATATGCGTCTAGTCGATTTTTAAACATGTTTATAGACGTGCTACTAATTACTTCTACCGGCAAACTATTCCAGCTTTACTATTCTATGCGTAAAAAAGTTTTTGGCAACTGCTGTCTCGAACCTTTTATTTGTCAACTTACACCCGTTATTTCTTGTCCTATTATATTGAGATATTTCGAAAAAGCTATCTCTATGTACGTTATCGAACCCATTCATAATTTTGAAAACCTGGATTAGATCACCCCTTAGCTTCCTAGTCTCGAGTGTTGTCAATTTTAACTCCTTAAGCCTATCCTCGTGTTGGTTTACGTCGTCGTCGTCGGCCTAGGCAAGCTAAGCCTTGGGACCGTAGCGCATCTATCCGGTATAGGTTAACCTGGATGATGTAGCCATAAGCACTGCCGCTGGTTAAGTGCCAACCAGTGATTATCTCACTAGCCGTATTGAGTCCGTTAGGCGAAACTGCGACAGTACCAAAGGTGGAAAATATAACCCTTGGATTTCTATTGTTTATTTGTAAAATGGACATGGTATTAGATTAAAATAAATATTTGAATATAAATAATTAACTGACAATTGTGATATATAATTAATTATGTTTACATACAATAAAATAATACAATATACATAAAATTAGTATTAATGTGGTTTACAATTGAATTATGATGGGTAACTAATTTAAAATGAATTTATAACTATTCCGAAATTCAAGACGGTAAAATTAACATTTATCTTTGAAACTAAAATAAGAGTATTCACTACACACTCCCCCACCAGAGAGGAAGTTCAAAGAGTTCCGAACGACACGATTTCCCAGGGACCTTTTTGGTAGCTAATGTACCTCGCTTAAGGTTGATTCCACAAAAACGCAGGCTTAAGACGATCGATAGAAACCTTGTCGACCTTGGAACCGCGCTGGATGAGAATGATTTGCGCGTACGTCGGAGAACTTCATAGGCCCGTCATATGGACATTGGAGAGGCCGTTTTGGAGAGGTTACACGAACGAAACGTGGGCAAGATTGGAGGCTGGGGAAACAAAGATGTTCTGTTGGCTAGTCAATCGAGGGGACGGCTGAAGGGACTGCATTGAGAGGAAAGTGTTTGAGCGAATTCCGTAGGATCACATGACTTATCCCTGCAGTGAAGTAGCCACCTGGTAGCCGCAGTGTTGTCCATAGACTAGTTCAGCCGCTGTAGTCTTCAGATCACTCTTAAATGCAGAGCGAAACCAAGCACACGAGTGGAAGCTTATCCATCAATGGGAGTCTTCGTGACACTAAGGGATGACTTCAGCTGGCGATGGAAGCGTTCGACGAGGCCGTTAGCTTGCGGATCTTGCGCAGTTATGCGCATGTACTGTACCCAACAAGCTGTAACTTCTTCCAAAGCGAAGACTCAAATTGGCGACCTTGGTCAGTGATGACTTTTGTCGCAATCCAAATCTTGATACCCATCCATGAAGAAGGCTCTTGCAACAGTGTCCGCTTGGATATCAGGAAGTGGGATGGCTTCAGCCATCTGGAAAAGCGGTCGAGACAGGTGAGCAGATAACGTTGGCCTTGAATCACTGGAATAGGGCCAACAATGTCTACATGAATTACCTCAAATCGCTGGGATGAGGGCGGAAATGCGTCAAAGGGGGACCTGGTGTGCCTTTGGACTTTGGCACGCTGGCAGGCAAGGCACGTTTGGTCCAATGTTTGACATCCTTCGCATCGAGGGCCAAACAAAGCGAGAGGTACCAGTGGTTTTGCGAAGCACGGATACCAGGATGGGAGGGCTTATGAAGATCCGTGAAGACTGCTTGTCTGTGACATGGAGGGACATAAGGGCGAATAGCAGCTGGATACGTCGCAATAGAGGGGCACAGACAATCCTGGCATACTCATTTTCTTGAGGGAAAGTGAGTGAGTGGAGTCTTCTCTGAGCAGGTCTTGTAGTTCCGTATCCTTATCTTGATCTGTGCAATAGCATTCCACAGTGTAGAGCTGAGGGTAAACAGAAGTAATCTCTATTCTTGAGAGTGCATCCGCTGGAGTGTTCAAGACACCTTTGATGTGGCGGATATCTGTGGTAAATTGCGAGATATAATCGAGTTGCCTGATGACTCTGGGAGAGTGGTTACAGCTGTTTTTATGAAGACAGTGACCAAAAGGTTTGTGGTCGGTAAAAACACAAAACTCTCGGCCTTCAAGGAAATGTTGAAAAATACTTCACGTTTAAGTAAATAAGCAAGAAGTCACGTCCGAAAAGCACTAAACGTGTTTGGCTGGCTGCAGCTTTTTCGAGTAAAACGCGATGGGTGCTTGTTGACCGTTAATGGTTTGTTCCAACACTCCACCGATCGCAACATCTGATGCATCGACCATCAGGTAGGGGGGCATTACTGATAGGAAATGACAGAGACAATGCACTATTGATAGCATTTTTGGCATTGTCGAACGCCTGTAAACTATCGCTACACCATACCAATTTCGTTACCTTCCGTTGTGTGTGATCATAGCGTGTAGAGGAGCAAGAACACTGGCACAGTTTTTAATGAACTTGTGGTAATAATTTACCAAACCTAGAAACCGACGTAACTCACGCTGATTACTTGGCATAGGGTAATTTTTTATCACTTCACACTTGTCCTGAAGGGGGGTAATTCCGTGCTGCGAAATCGTGTGACCAAGAAATTCCAAGGTTGGCTGTGCAAACACACACTTAGATGCATTAATAGTAACACCGTATTGTTCTAAGCGTTGAAAGAGGAGTGAAAGATGTTCCTTATGTTCCTCTTCCGTTGAGCTGGCCACAAGCAAATCATCGATGTAGGCATAAACAAAGTCTAAGCCTCTGGTGACCTCATCTATAAACCTCTGAAAGGTTTGCGCAGCATTCCGTAGCCCGAACGGCATCTTCAAAAATTCGAATAACCCAAATGGTGTACAAACTGCAGTCTTGGGAATATCCGAAGGCTCTACGGGAATGTGGTGGAAAGCCTTAACGAGATCTATTTTACTGAAGATAGATTTGCCGTGGAGAAGAGAAGTAAAGTCTTGGACATTTGGTACCGGATATCGGTCCGGGATGGTTGTCGAATTCAAAAACCGGTAATCCCCACATGGTCTCCAGACTTCTTCTGGACCAGGTGTAGGGGAGAGGACCAACTGCTTTTGGAAGGTCTTATTATCCCAAGATCCATCATAAGCTGGAATTCCGATTTGGCAGCTTTCAGTTTGTCCGGGGCAAGACGTCTGGGTTTTGCAAACATAGGGGGACCTTTTGTTGTAATGTGATGGGTAATGGTGTGCTTAATGGTATCACCCATCTGCATCGGTTGAAGAATTCCTGGATATCGCTGGAAAAGGCACTGGTACATGGAATTAGGGGGAACAAGGGAAAGTGCAGAGTTCGAGGCGTCTGGAAGGGCAACCTGTTTGGCAAGAACAGAAAGCAGTGTGGCCTGGTCGCATAAGCGTCGCTTGTCAAGATCCACCAGGAGTTTGAAATGCTGGAGGAAGTCAGCGCCGATTATGGGATGCTGCACTTGAGCACAGATGAAAATCCACTTGAAGGATCGGTGAAGGCCCAAGTTTAGTTCACGCGACTGAGTACCGTACGTGGGTATGCGTGAACCGTTAGCAGCGTATAGAGGCGGAGATTCCGAGTGCGTATGACCAGATTTTTGAGGGAATACACTGACTGACGCTCCGGTATCGACCAAGAAATTGACACCAGAGTTCCTGTCCTTATGAATAACAGGTTGGCAGTGCGAGTACTAGACGCCATTAGGACTCGCTGCTGGGGTTTTCCGACGAAAAATTGCAAGGGGAGATGCACTTCCTAGCCTTCTTTCCAAATTTCGAGTGGTAGAAGCAGATCTTCCCGGAACTCGAACGATGCCTCCTCGTAAATCTTGACCGAGAATGGCTTCTTTGCCGTTGATTTTGTAGCAGAGAACAAACGTGGTTGAGTCGTTGACTTAACTCTTTCACTTTCAACTCCAGTTCCGATTGTGTGTTCACGTTGTTGACCGGAGCTGTGTCAATCTCCATACTTTGTCGGCAGTTTCTGCTAGTTTATCAACTGGAGTAGCAGGATCCATAGTGGCCAAGACACGCTGAGCTGATGGAGGAAGTTTCTGCAAGAACAACTGTCTAAAGATGTCCTTATCGAAGGTTTGTGCGCGTTCGCCTAGAGCGCACTGCATAGCCCTCAGCATTTGAGTGGGCTTACGGTCTCCAAGTTCTTCTTTTGAGATTAACTGATGTAGTTTCTCACGCTCGGAGACAGTGGTGCGGCACAGGATGGCAGACTTCAGATCGTTGTATGGGTCCTCACTCGTGGAAGTAGACACGATGACGTCACGGACTTCAGAGATGATGCTCGCTGGTAGAGAGGACAAAACATGATCGTATTTCGTCCTGCTAGCGGTGATCCTTCCCAAGTTGAATTGTGATTCCACTTGGTGGAACCAAATAAATGGATCACCGGCCAGAAGACGGGGAGCTTTACGCTCAAGTGGGAGATGGCACCAGCGTCGTCAGGCATCTTCTCCTATGCTTGCTGACGTACAAGCAAGACGACAAGTTACCAACGAAGGAGTGGAGGTTGAGACGAGCGCAGGCACAGAGCGCACGGGCAGGGGTGAGGGGCAGAGGGCACGAGCGACATTACAGTCTGATCCTAGTCGCTCGGGTGAAGGGGGTGATGGGCACGAACGACGTTACAGTCTGGTCCTAGTCGCTCGGGTGAAGGGGGTGATGGGCACGAACGACGTTACAGTCTAATCCTAGTCGTTCGGGTAAAAGGGGGGAATCCAACTCCGGAGTCACCAATTGTTGGTTTACGTCGTCGTCGTTGGGGCCTAGGCAAGCTACGGCTTGGGACCGTAGCGCATCTATCCGGTATAGGTTAACCTGGATGATGTAGCCATAAGCACTGCCGCTAGTTAAGTGCCAACCAGTGATTATCTCACTAGCCGTATTGAGTCCGTTAGGCGAAACTGCGACAGTACCAAAGGTGGAAAATATAACCCTTGGATTTCTATTGTTTATTTGTAAAATGGACATGGTATTAGATTAAAATAAATATTTGAATATAAATAATTAACTGACAATTGTGATATATAATTAATTATGTTTACATACAATAAAATAATACAATATACATAAAATTAGTATTAATGTGGTTTACAATTGAATTATGATGGGTAACTAATTTAAAATGAATTTATAACTATTCCGAAATTCAAGACGGTAAAATTAACATTTATCTTGAAACTAAAATAAGAGTATTCACTACACTCGTATGACTTTGACCTAAGCGACGGAATCATCTTAGTTGCTCGTCTTTGAACTCTTTCAATTTTGTCTATATCTTTGCGCATATGCGGATTCGAAAATTGGACCGCGTACTCCAAATGGGGTCTAACTAATGATTTGTAAAGAGGAACTATAATATCGCGCGATATATATATATATATATATATATCAGTGGCGTGCGGTCCATGGAAGCAAGGGAAGCAATGCTTCCCTATTCAAAGAAAGAAGAAAATGCTGTATTATACTTTAAAGTTTAAACAGTTCAATATCTGTTAATAATTTGTACAAAATCATTTTATTATACTATTTATAGCATTTGATTGGTAATCAGGTGGATACATAGTATATACATTGGTTGCCGTTCGTGCAAGAACCTTTAAGAAAGCCGACGCAAAAAATCTCGAGTTGGACAACAATTGACGAAATGCATCCTTTTTCCCAATGACTTTCGCTTTTTTTTATTGTTACAAATTGTTTCTTTCCATTCTAAAAACTCATTTAATGTTTAATAATGTAGTATTTATTGAATACAACAAGTTTCATATATACAGAGCTGGGCAATAAATACATTGAATGTATTTAAATACTAAATACTAAATACATGGGAAAAATGTATTTAAATACTAAATACTAAATACATTTTACGAATGTATTTAGATACTAAATACAAAATACATCAATTGTATTTAAATACATTTGTAAATACATTTTAAATACATACAAATTTTAACATATGCATTCACTAATTCATGAGTAACAACAATATAAAATGCTTGATAAAGGATAAAGAAATAGTACAATCTAATTTCCGATTATATATTTCCCTTTTTAGAACAAAACAAAAACAAAGAACTTAGAACTTACGCTGTTCAACCAGTGACATATTATACTCATTATATCATTGCAAAATGAGTAACAATTAATGAGTAGATGAGACATAAACGTAAACATAAGACGTAAACATAAACATAAGGCACCTTACGAATTCTCTTTTATTTCACGGTTGCTGCGGATCAAAACCAATCTTTCAAAAGTTTTGTCTGAAAGAGAGTTTCTTTTGGGAGTCAAAGTGATTCCCGCGAATAAGAATATTCGCTCTACCGGTGCCGAAGATGGTAATGTCGTGTTGTAGCGGAGGAACAGTCTTTTTATGAGAGGATGTTTTCCCAAACTGTTGAAACATGAACCATGCTGTACTACACTGTCGACGCGTCGTACTGTGGTAGTACAGAACGTGTATTAAACCAGTAAAAGTATTTGCATTTTTATATTTTGAGTATTTAAATACATTGTATTTAAATACTCATTAAAGTATTTAAATACTATATTTAAATACATGAAAAACAATGTATTTATAAATACAGTTCTAAATACACAAATGTATTTAAATACGTATTTAAATACAAATGTATTTAAATACTGCCCAGCTCTGCATATATAGTTTTTCTACTAAAAAATTCCATGGCCATGTTAAGCGAAAAAGAATATATATTTATCGTTATTTTATCCTTCCCTATGTCAAAAAGGAAGCAATTTAGATTTCGCTGTCCAGATCTTATAGTTAATTTTCTTGAAATATCTGGCAACTTATACGTGCTGTCTGCCCTGCCTCAGTTTAGCTTTAATCTCAATTGAGAAAAAGCTTCTTAAGGATATGAAAACCGATGCCTTTTACGAAGAAATAATAGATATATTTAATAAAAAAGAAAGAAGAATAGAATTAACCTATAAGTAAAGTAAGTAGATGATTATATGTGTTTTGTTTTTATTATATACGAGTTTTTTAAAGTTTTATTTTTATTTTATATAATCTTTGTTGTTTTTGCTTGAATTGCTTCCCCTTGACGAAAAATCACCGCACGCCACTGATATATTATATATATATATATATATATATATATATATGTATATATATATGTATATATGCTACTCCTTGTCAACAACAAATATAGGGACATTCTATCCAGCGAGGATTATAGGCCTATTGCTATTGCATTCTGCTTCTCAGAACTAGTTAAAAAGCTTTTTGCTACGCCGATTAAATTATTTATTTATGGACATCTCTAATTACTTTGGCTTTAAAAGATCTCACGGAACTGATTTGTTTATCTATGTATTGAAGGAAATTGCATTTAAATACACTGACAGTAAATATACTATTAAAAAATAGTTATTTTAACTATTCATAGCCATTTCCTAGAATGAATCACAATATTTTATTTAAACAATTTTGTCAGGGAGTTTCCATCGTATATATTTAATATCTTCAAATTTTGGTTTCCCATTAATTTTTTCACTGTTAGATCGGGCAATGTATTGTCAAAGTGTTTTGGTTCCTCTGCGGAGTTAGACAAGGTTCTTGCTCTCTTCCCAGCTATGTAATGTGCATACTAATGCTTAATTATTTCGCTTAACGAAGCAAAAGTAGGATGTTGTATAAACAACACGCAGTTATTTACACAGTATTAATATAAATCGTTCAACTAAAGGTCTGGATTGTCTAAAAAAAATTGGCGACTTATATGCGCGGAAACATGATACTGATGTCAATATTACTAAAACTAAAGTAATGCAGTTCCATCCCAAAAGCTCAAATCAGTTGGCCAATATTACTTTCAAAATGAGAGCTGAACAAATAGACTCCATAGAGCAAATACGAGAAGTTAAATATTTGGGTCGTATTATCATAAATTCTTCGAATGCAACTCAGACATAAGACAACAATACAGAAGCTTCTGTGCTAAAGCAAACGTAATTAAAAGGAACTTCAGACCATGCAGAAAAAAAGGTAAATTCAAGCTTTATCATACTTTCTGCATTATTATTTTGTGGCAGCAACGATGAGCTCATCATAAAAAAGTTCTAGTAGAATCCTAAATTTGCTTAAAACAGATGTTTCAGACTACTACATAAGTTACCTTCAAAAGGCTTAGTTTCGCAAGTGTTTGTTAACCACAATGTCTTGAGCTTCTCTGAGGTAACAAGACGTACTCAGTACAGTCTAATGCAAAGAATTAAAAAAATCAACTAACACAGTTTTCTAAGCTATTTACTAGTCCTGCCATATGTCATCATCTAAACTACGGGCTACGTATCAAAACGTTTGTCTGAAGCTTCACTCAACATCGATATTATTTTTCATCGTTTGTACTTTTATTTTTAGTCTTTTTGTTATTATTTTTAGTATTACTATACTGTATGCATTATGGAAGTTATTTTTCAGACAGCAAAATTTTTAATTTTGCCTTCAACTTCAGTTTATATATACTGTATAAACAGGGTAAGTCACGACGAAATGTAGAGTGTTGTGTTTCACAGCATGCAGTTGATGTTTTGTGCGTTCAGTATGCCTTTTACGTTTTCGAATGCCGAATACTGTATGTCGATATGGTGTATGTTTACAGATTTTGCGATGGAAATACTACTGCTGCTGTCACTGAATACCAGCGACGTTTTCCAAAGCGAAAAATTTCGGATCGACGAGTGTTTAGCAATGTTTTCCAAATATTGCGCGTTCATTTCCAAACGTTACTGTTTTATCTGAGCGTCCGGTACAACAAGATGTGGCTGAACAAGAAAACATTATTCAGATGGTACAGCGGAGTCCTCATGTTAGTACGCGAAGGATTTCCACGTCTTAGAGTTCCTCAAACGAGAGTATGTACAACGTTACACGAAGAAGGCATGTATCCATACCACGTACAGCGCGTTCAGCACCTCCAACCTGGGGATCGTGCCCAACGGCTGGAATTTTGTAATTGGCTCAATACCGATCGACAATTACATCGATACGTCTTGCTCTGTGATGAGGCTCAATTTACCCGTGTCAACAACACTCGCAATTCACATGTGTGGTCAGAAATGAATCCTCATGACATTGTGGAAAGTAATTTACAACATCGGTTCAGTGTCTGTGTGGTGTGGTATTCTCTACGGTCAGCTGATTGGTCCGTTTATCTTCGAAGGTGGTCTTACGGGTGACATTTATCTACGATTTCTGCAAGGCGAACTGCCGCCACTGTTAGAAGATGTACCTTTGGCAACACGATTATAAATTATCAGGTCATCCCATAAGTAATGTCGTTTTTTACGATAGATTAAGTTTAAACTAGTCCTACTCGGTTTAAGCATAAATTTTCCGAAGGTTATATCTAAGAGGAAATCTATCGTGTTTCGCTACATACTTTACAGACCTTGACCAGTGAAGACGTGTGTTTTGCTTTATGTGAACCCCTCATAAACATAGCGGTATCAGAAGAGCATATCAGGCATATAATGCTTTACGAGTTCAAAAAGGGAATAGTGCTACTGAAGCAACGCGAAACATTCAGGACGTTTATGGCAACGATATTCTGCGTGTGAGGAAATGTCAAAGATGGTTTCAAAAGTTTAGGAATGGTGACTGCTGTTTAACAGATGCAGCACGCTCTGGACGCCCTGCTGAGTTTTGATGACCTGCTGTTAGCCGCACTTCAAGAAGACTGTTCAACAACTGTCGAAGAATTGGCCCAGAAACTCATTTCATCCCCGTCCACCATCCATCGACATTTGCAACAACTCGGGAAAGTGCCTAAGTTAGGAAAATGGTTGCCACATGAATTGTCGGTCGACAATCTGAGGGTGCGGGTAAACATTAGCACAGCTCTTCATTCCGTGAACTCCAAGATCCGTTTTTGCACCGTTTAGTGACTGGTGATGAAAAGTGGATACTGTACCAGAATGTTAAGCGCCGTCGACAGTGGGTTTGTGCCGGAGAACCAGCGACACCACAGCCAAAACCAAATCTTCGCCCTCGGAAGGTGTTGCTTAGTGTTTGGTAGGATAAAGGTGGTGTAATACACTTTGAAACCTTACCACACAACCAAACAATCACCGCTCAAGTCTACTGTCAACAACTGGATCGATCGAACACTGCATTAAAAGAAAAGAGACCTTTGGTTAATCGGAAAGGAATCGTGTTCCACCATGACAACGCACGTCCTCATACCGCTCGGATCACTTCTACAAAAATTGAGGAGCTTGGGTGGGAAAAACTTCCACATCCTCCATATTCTCCAGACCTTGCGCCTTCAGATTATCATCTCTTCAGGAGTCTGCAAAACTATCTTGACGAGAAACATACTTCTTTAGATGACCTGCACACCAGTCTTTGTACGTTTTTTGCCTCAAAACCGCCTGAATTTTATAAACATGGCATTGAAAAGCTTGTAGGACGTTGGCAGAGTGTCATTGATTCCGATGGAAAATATATACTAGATTAAAAAGTTTCAGTTGAGTTTTTTTTTGTCCTTCAAATTCCGATCTAAAAAACGATATTACTTATGGGATGACCTGATATTTCTTTCAAATTACTTAATCATTTTTTTAGATTTAGCTTAATAAGGTAATCGTATTAAATTCTGCAATGTTCATTTTCTTATACATTCTCTTTTCGTTGTAAAATATGAAGTCATGTCTTGCTTAACACTTAATCTTAAGGTTTAAGAATTTAATTTTGGCTCATATTCATGTTTAATTTTAATCCATAATAAAATGCATATTTCAATTTCCATTTTTAGTTAACTCGGCAGATCATGATAACATCAGATCTGTTAATATGCGGTTTAAAATAAAATATGGCTTCATCTTCAAACATCTTACTTATCTGTCTAGATCATGGGTCGGGGAACTTTTTTGGGTATTACCCAAAAATCTATTTGAGTAAAATGAAATTACCCCCAGACTTCAAAGTAAACAAAAACAAGCCAATTGCTCTTAAAATTGTTGCATATGGTGTCTCTCATACCGCACGCATTACCCCCAAAATTTTTAAATGTACCCCATTTGGGGTAATTTACCCCTGTTCGCCGACCACTGGTCTAGACATTGCTACAGCTAAAATATTATATTTACCTTATCTTCACATATTTTGCAAAATAATTCAGCCTATTGAAAATAAAAAAACAAAACAGGTCAACATTAAATAATAATGATGTAACCCAAAAAATTAGGTATATAAAGTAAAATAATTTTTCAAATTGTTATTCTGATTCTGTCTGATCTGACTTAGAGGTTGAGCATTACCTGTAACATTTTAGCCGTAAACTACAGTAAGAGAATATCTTTGTCTTCTCCTTCGAGCCTTGCTTCCTTCAGAGACCTTAGTCTTACAGTAAAATAGAGAAAAATAATCTCCCAATACGCTACAAGAAGAATCAGGGAACCCTTAGAGAATTTAGTAAGTTTCAAAGAATCCTCCGATCCCCAACAAGAAGAAATCGGATAATATAAGAGAAACTACTGCGATTCTTTACACGGGACCTTCTACTCCAAGGTAACAAATCCGTTGCTGCCACCTAACCAGAACCTCCGTCAACCTCGAACCGCACAAGACCATAGACGGAGGGGTTAATAACTGGCGACCTTGCCAGAATTCTTCTAGTCTTCTATACCCTGGAACTAGAGCCAACAGTCAAGTAATTGTGGCGACATCAGTTGACCGGCGTGTCACGACTCCAAGTTCTCCACGCCCATTCTGGGTCCAGGAACAAGTGGCCAGCAAGACACGTCTTCAAGTATTTCACCGTAGGAATCTTGTTAAGTACAGATCTCTTTTTCAAATTAATTACTAAACATTTGAAAAGTCAGCATAATTAACAGTTAATAATTAGTATTAGCCAGAATTAACATAAAACACAGTGAACACTCCATACACCAGTGATGCACTTCTTTTTATTGAAACAAAGTTAATTCCCTTTTTATAAGTTAGCATAGAATGATTTTATTTAATGTGCCAATCATAATATTACTGTACATTCACGTATACTCAAGTGAATTTTTGTTCACATTTGTTTACAATTTTTCCAATTTTTTTTCCCCTAGTTAAGCAATTTGTTGTGCATTATTTGTGTATTTTTTAGATAGAGTAGTTAGAAAAGCCACTCAAGTGATTATTCCATTGATTGAGATCAGTTAAGCAGACCAAATTAGAATACTAAATGAACAGTACCTTCACATATGAGCGATTCAGACGGTGCGCTTTCTGACATTGAAAATTCTCCTACACAGGGGTGGCCAGACTTTACTGAGATGGGATCTACTTTTTCCAAAGTTTTCCCTATACGATCCACCAGCCCAGTTATATATATATATATATATATATATATATATATATATAGAGAGAGAGAGAGAGAGAGAGAGAGAGAGAGAGAGTTACAAGGAGTTACAAGGAAAAGTACCACCTCAAAAGGCCTTGCGGCCCATACCGAGGAGGTACCAATGGCAAAAGTGCCAGGGAAAATTTTCTACACCCTCAAATAGTGTGCAAGATTTGGTCTAACCTTTCCTTGAAATGATCCACAGAGGAACTGTTCACAACTTCTGAAGGTAAACTGTTCCACGTGTCACAGATCTTATACGTAAAGTAATTCCCATACACACTAGTCCTAAACCGTTTCAAATCCAACTTCCAACCATTGTTGCGAGTTGGGTTATCATTTAAACTAAACATGCTTCTAAAATCGACATCGTTGAACCCGCGTAAGAGCTTGAAAACCTCGATGAGTTGACCGCGCAGCCTCCGAGTTTCCAACGAAAACAAGTTCAGGGCGCGTAACCGTCGATTGTAGCCCATATGCCTAGCGGAAGGGATTAATTTTGTGGCCATCGTCTGCACTCGCTCCAGCATCTCAATATCTTTCCTGAGGGTGGGCGACCAGAACTGCACTGCATACTCCAGGTACGGCCGAACCAGGGAATTGTACAGAGAGAGCACAATCTCTTTGTTCCGAAACTGAAATTGCCTCCTGATATAACCCAACAGCTTCTGGGCTTTCTTTTCCACCTCTACGCACTGTTTGGTAAATTTAAGGTCGCTGCTGATTAGCACACCCAAGTCCTTTTCCAAATCAGTCGCCTCGATATTGTTCCCCAACATCGAGCATTCCGACTTGGGATTGGCGTAGCCAATGTGCACCACTTTGTATTTACCAAAGTTAAACGTCATTTGCCATTTTTCGGACCACTCTCCTATCCTACCGAACTAACCCCTTTAATTACAACCCTCTGCCGCCTATTCTTCAGCCAGTTTTCAACCCACCTACCTATTTCCCCACCGATACCCAGAGCGCGCACTTTCGCCATTAGCCGGCGGTGAGGTATCTTATCAAAGACTTTGAAAGTCGAGATAAAGTATATCAATCGCCCTACTCTTATCATACTCACTCAACATGACGTGGAAAAACTCGAGCAAGTTGGTGAGACACGACCTATGCCGTCTAAACCCAAGTTGGGAGTCCCCAAGCAGCTTGTAGGAATCCAAATGGTCAACGATCCTATCCGCTATTATCCCCTCTAATAATTTACCTACAACTGAAGTGAGACTAATGGGACGATAGTTCCCTGGACTTTCGTGATCCCCTTTCTTAAAGATAGGGGTCACGTTGGCTTCCCTCCAGTCACCAGGCACCTGGCCCGTCTCCAACGATTTGTTGAAGACTGTAGCCAGGTGGGGAGCCACCAGGTCGCGCACTTCCCCCAAAACTCTGGGGAGAAACTGGTCTGGCCCAGGAGCCTTAAACGCGCTCAGGTTGTCTATTTTATCGGCAACGACTGTCGCGGTACATCGAACACTATCCAGGCAAGCACGTTCGTGCCTGACGCCTGGCTCGGGGATGATGCGGGTGTCCTCCCTGGTGAACACCCCGGCAAAGTACTCATTAAGCACATTGGCAATATCCGCGTCGGAGGTCCGCAGAACTCCGCTTCGGTCCTTTAATCATGCTTCTAATGGGCTTTCTACTATTAACATAACTGAAGAACTCCTTAGGGTTCCCCCTGCAGAGGCTTGCCACCCGTAGTTCTTCGTTACGTTTCGCTAGTCTAACCTTCGCCTTCACTTCCCTACACAGGCGGACATACGCTTCAGTGTTCTCATGGGAACGATTGGCTTTCGCCCTCATATACGCTACTTTCCTATTTCGGATAGCCGAAGCGATGTCTCGATTGAACCACTTAGGCTGCGTTGAAGCAGGGGTGACCGGTTTTGAGGGTATGGCAGCAGACTGCAGCACCATAAACTCGTCCCGGAATGCACTCCACACTCCCTCAACATCGCCGCCGACGTCTAACCCCATCTCACCTACGCTATCCCTGAGGATAACAAAGTCCGTCCGCCGGAGATCGAGCTTACTGCCTCTCGAGTTACTACGCTTCACCCACTTTATGCCGCGACAGTTGAAGTCTCCTGAAACTACACACACCCTATCCCTTAGTAGGCTACTGAGTTCGGTGTACAGGGCTGTATCCTCCTCGAGGAGAAGATGCGGAGGTCTGTACACCAAGATTAACCTATAGCTCGTCCCTCTCACATTCAGATCGACGCCAAGCAGCTCCCGTTCCGACCGGAACTGGCAGTCAACCGGACTCAACGTGTCCCTGACGTATATTAGTACCCCACCCCCCTCCCCACGGGTGCGGTCTTTGCGAAACATTCTATACCCGGGAATTTCGAACTCCCCAACGTAGTAGGGTGTGTCAATTTGGGAGGTGAAAATTAATTTTTGCCAATTCCTACACTGAGGGGTTTTAAAAATATGTTTTTGGATGTGAAGAATTCAAATCTGCTATTATTTTTGTGATTGCTCAACACTTAGCTTCGTAAATCTACGTTTGATTAAAAAGCACATAAATTGCTCTCGGAAAACAACATTTATTAATTTTAGCTTCTCAAAATGTCAGGTAATGCTATAAAAATTTTAGTTTCTCTGCATAAAACATATCCTATTAATCATAAAACATATCCTTGTAATGATAAAGCAACATTAGAAAGAATTGACATCAGTAAAAAAAAATATTTAAACAACAAGTTTCATCAAGTCTTGCTTTGATTCGTTCTTGGACATCAGCCGCCGACTTGCTTCTTGGCCTCTGATATAGACCTCACGTTTCTCATGTGTATACACCCTGCCTGCTGCCTCTGTGACTTGTTTCACACACCTCTCTATTGAGTGAGCATGACAGGGCCACTGTGGAACTTGCATAGGCTTGTCAAAGAACTTCTTTACTTCCGCTGTAGTCAGTTTACATGTCAAAGGAGGTTCAAATACCCCGTCAGACCAGTCTGTCAGCTCCAACACGGAAGAAGCACTGGGTTGATGGAAGGTGTCTTCCTGGGACGTACAGAAAGATCTCCAAGTGTGTCATCATCTCCACCCCTCATGTCAACAATCTTTTGGACACCAGCTCTCCTCTCCTCACTGTCATCTGAGCACAAGAGTGTCTGGATTATCATTTCGCTGAATGCATACCATGCTGAGCGCTTGATGGTTGGCAAAACAGCATCCACTACAGCCTTCTTTTGCAGCCTAACTAGCCGCAGCTGAAACAAGATGTGGCGTGGGCCTTCCACCCAAGAGTGTTTTACTTTGATGTTGAACCAACAGGGGTAGTACACACCAACAATGTATTCCACTATCAGTCTTAAGTTGTTGAGGGTTTTGCCTTTAAGGCCATGTTTTGAAATCCATATGCGACAAAGCCTGTTTGCTGTTGTCAACCACCTTGAATGGCTCACTGGACCAATTTCAAGAAGGGCCAGATCTGTGGGAAGTTCTCCTGTCCTTATGGCCTGTGTGATCCTATACCCGTACGCTTGATCAGTAGAGAGATCCTTTACGACATTGTCACTCAGTGAAGTAAGAGGCTCTCCAATTGAGAGTTTGGTGAATGAAGGATCAATTTCAAGTTCGGTCGCAGTGTCTAGCATCTTGCCAATGTTACCTGTCCACTTGTTGTTAGACAAGGTCTTCCCATCCAGTGCTGTGATCAAGTGTCGCAGGGGTAACTCGTTAGTGTGGAGGGCACAAACCAACCAGATCAGCTTACGGCAAAGCTTGACCTCTACCCAATGCATGGAACCACCCTCCCAGCCAGTGTTAACATTTGTAGAATCACCTCCAGTGGCCTGCAGGCTTTTATCAATGCCCTTCTTCTTCATGAAATCTACAAGATTATCAGCAATAACTTCAGCAGGTTTTTTTCTCGTTGAGCCTTTCTCAGGAGTGAAGTGGTAGAGATATCTTCCACCTGGCTCACTGCACACAGAATAATGCTCTTCTTTGATGATGCTGGGGAACTGACGATCTGAATTGTCTGCTTTCAGCATAACTTTAGTTGTATCTTGACGGCCGTCAAAGAAGATGCAGTCAATTTCACCCTTCTTACAAAGATCATCAAATTCCTGATCCAGGGATCTCATAACTTTTTCTTGGGCCCTCTTGACTTTATTGTGATCAACTACAAGTCTCTTGTCTTCTTCAGTGATCAAGCCAGCATCCATAAAGGCAGCAGTGGTGATGGCAGCTGTGGCACGCAGGCCAACACCATATCTGATGCTATGCATAGCAACATTAGGTATTTCTAATGTGTTGTACTCTGGCTCTTTATTGGAAGTTGAAGACGTGCTTGGTATTTCTAATGTCACTTCATAACTTCCATCCTTTCCATCTTGAGCAACAGCTATTTGTTCTTCATTTTCATCACCAGAGAAAATTATTTCATTTGATGGCATTGAAACATCCTGCTTACTTGTCTGCTTATATTCAGCAAGCCTTCTTCTTTCGTCTTCTTGCCGCTTCTGCTTTTTGACTTGTCTGTTGTGCTCAGGTTGATCTGGCAAGCCAATCTGATGTGGTCCAATAGAACCAGACTTGACTCTCTGACCTTTAATGAAAGCAAGTTCCTTCACAGGGATCTTCATATCCCTAGGGCATGTACAGTTAATGTGAGTTTCGTTTTTGCAACCAGCATCTGCAAGGCAGCCAAATTCAGAGCAGAGAACAATTTACACTTGCAACTGAGGATGTCAAAAAGCTTGTCAAGTTTTGCAATGAAAGCCTCTTTGACATGTAGCTTTCCTCTCCAAGAGATATGTTTTTGGCCTGCTCCCAGCTCTCTTGGATCTTGTTTAAGATTGTGACTCGTGAATTTACAACGGGGGCTACAAAAGAACTGTTTGCTCGTTCCCACTTTTCAAGCACTTTAGGGTAAATGTCCTTTGCAAGACTGGCTGCTGGGTAGTTTCTCACATCCTCACCACTTTGTTCTCTTAGCAGTAGCCCATATTTCAGAACGTCTCGCAGAGTTGGGAGTTCAGAGGGCAACAACTCTCTACCAGTTCCAATTAGGTTGCTCATATGTGTGAATGTCCCCAGTCTTGTCCTCCTTTTAGAAGCCATTGTAGGTCAATTCCCACTGGTTAGGATGGTAGCACTGACGGACAAGTAATCTTCAGCACACTGATGAATATGTTTCAACCTGTGAAATAAACAAAAACAGCAGTGCATTATATATACACAGCATATATAATTATTAATATAATAATTATTATATAATTCCACAAAAAAGTAAAAAAAGTTACTATTTTTATGTAGCTTCTTACCAAGCAAAACTAAATTATATTAAATTAACAAAAATATCTTTAGAATTCCTAAGTCATGCTGCAACGTTTTAGCACCCCTCATATTTGGAATTTGAAAGTTGAAAAATTCGACACACCCTACCAACGTAGTCCCTACGATCAGTATGAATCCAGGACTCGGTGATAGCAACGATATCCTGGTATTCTGACGCTAAGAGCGCCCGTAGCTCGCAAAACTTGTTCCTAATCGACCTAGCATTAAAAATTGCACGGAGGGAGCCTTCCCTATTCTGACCGCCCCCTAGCACGACCCGTTTCCCGAACAGCCAGGGCTGTCGGGAGTTGAAGAGCCCCTCACTAACGAGGGGGCAACTTCCGCAGCAGCCTGAGCCCCTCCAACGTGGAAGGAGGTCACCCACCTGTACCTGGACGCACCCTTCAGTTGAAAGTACGTCCGCCACCCCATCCGGTGGGGGCCCATCATCTCTCCCCGGACTCGACCTCACCATTCTGTATAGGTGCCGGTCGAGCAGCGCGCCTAGCACACCTTTACCCTTGTTATTGAGGTGGACACCATCCCTCTGGTAAAGGTCCCACCTACCCGAAAATGCGTCGAACGGGTCAATAAACCTCACGCCCAGCGGGACGCACAAGTCTTGCACCCTCTCGTTGATGCCAATGACCTTACTGAGCGCGTGGTCACTGGCATTCATTTGCGGTAAATACCCATTAACATTCCCCTGTCTGTCTTCAGTTTTAGATCATCCGCAAGAGACATGATCTCGGTGATGATCCCTTCTGTAAGACCTACCCTACCGCCTTTGAGGAACAGGTCGTTGCCACCAGCGTGGACAACGATCGCAGTCTCCGACTAGCCACGCGCACCTTATCTACCTCCTTCCTTAAGTGCGCCGTTCCTCGCCCAGGTAAGCACCTTACCTTCCTCCCGTCCCGGTTTGCAGAAGCAAAGTACTTCTCCTGGCCCCTGATCTGCGAGTCCCCAATCAAAACGGTGTCTTCCTCCTTCGAGCACAGGAGACTAAAGCGGTTGGAGGTCCTGACAGGGGCAACTGGGGTCTCAGGCTTCGGCTTCGCAGCCTTTTGCCCAAGACCTTTCGATACCCGTCGCCACCCATAGACGCAGTTACACCAGCCGACCCACCCTGACCGGCTCACTCCTTCAGTTTCTTTGGGTCATCAGTAGGCCCCTTCCCACCCTTTTTCTTTTCTTTTTCGAGAGAGAGAGAGAGAGAGAGAGAGAGAGAGAGAGAGAGAGAGAGAGAGAGAGAGAGAGAGAGAATAAAATGAAGTGAACATAAAAATAAATTGCCAAATGCACACACACACACACACATTTTTCATTAAATTTTAACCCCCAAACTTACTAGAAATTAGGTATACTGGAATAAGAAGAGCTTACTTTACTGATGTGATGATTTGTACTGCATGGCATCAGCAAGCCGTGTGTAGTCCGGATTGTAGTTGCTGATTACTAGCCTCAAAGAAGCATCCAGGTGATCATCTGTCAGAGTGGCTCGGTATTTTGATTTGATGATATTCATGTGTGAGAACGTTGATTCACAAAGGTAGGTTGATCCAAAAAATGCTGTCAAGTACTAAATATAGTGGGGCTAGGCTGCTTTAAACCCTAGATCTTGTCCCAAAGCTGGATCCTATCTGTTTGGCTGATAACTGGTGAGGGAAGCTATATTTTTAGGGCCTCTTTGCGAGTGACCCGTTGCCCACGTCGGGCTAACATCATGAAAAAGAAAAAATTATAGTGTTTGTCATTTACTATTGCTTATTCGGACTATAGTGGATTTAATTTTCTCAGAAGAGTTCCTTGTTCCATGCACGGTCTGTGTGTATCATATATATATATATATATATATATATATATATATATATATATATATATATATATATATATACTGTATATATATATATATATATATATATATCTACAGCGTGTCCCAAAGAAATGTATACCCACTTTGTTCGATAATACCAGCTATGAGGATAATAACTATATTACTTTTTATATGTTTTTTAATAAAGAATTTTCTCCTGAATCTAAATATGTAATTATTTTTATTAAAAATTGATGAACAAAAAAGTTACAGATGTTTAAATTATAATTATTATTTTCGAGACTTCATGTGCGATATTTTCTAATATTTTAACCGACTGTTTTGAGATACTTATGTTTAGTGTTGATATTGAAGCATAAATGTTGTAATTATTAGTTAATTCAAAAAATTTACAAATTCCATGGTTAAATGACACTTTATCTAAGATGTTCGACGTCTTCCAGAACGTTATTTTTGTAAGTTTTGCACAGTGCCGTCGGTTTCAAACTTATCTCGTATACGTGCAAAAATATTAGAAAATATCGCACATGAAGTCTCGAAAATAATAATTATAATTTAAACATCTGTAACTTTTTTGTTTTTTAATTTTTAATAAACATAATTACATATTTAGATTCAGGAGAAAATTCTTTATTAAAAAACATAAAAAAAGTAATATATTTATTATCCTCATAGCTGGTATTATCGAACAAAGTGGGTATACATTTCTTTGGGACACGCTATATATATATATATATATATATATATATATATATATATGCACCGTATATATATATATATATATATATACATACTATATATATATATATACATACTATATATATATATATATATATATACATACTATATATATATATATATATATATATATATGAAAATTATTTCACGAAAGTAACACGTGAAAATATTTATGATGAATAAAACCACGAAGGAAAGGAAACACAGAGTGGTGCTCAAGCGCTTTCGTCTAATGACATCCTCAGGAACACAAGTAAATAACGAGTTCAAGACTATATATAGGTTACAAAAAAAAAAATATATATATACAGGGTGTCCCGTAAGTCTGGACCCATAGGGAAAAATAATAAAATTACAAAATAGTCCAAAAATTTATTACATAATCTGTTCAAAGTGTCCGCCGTTGTGTCGCACACATAGTTGAAGACGTAATCTCCACTGCGACAGCACTTTCTGAATCACAGTCGCAGAAATTTCTTGACACGCCTCCACAATGCGTGCTTTAAGGTGGAAAATGTTCTGAAGTTTGACCTCGTACACTTTGGCTTTCAAGTGGCCCCACAAATAAAACTCCAGCGGAGTAAGATCATAATAAAAAAATAATAAAAATAATAATAAAAATAATAAAAAAATATATTATAAATAAATTTTTGGACTATTTTGTAATTTTATTATTTTTCCCTATGGGTCCAGACTTACGGGACACCCTGTATATATATATATATATATAGAAATAAAAATTGTGGGAGGAGCATACAAATTTGTGAGGAAACTACCAATTTTAGCACTTTGCCCGAATTCAACACAAGATCAAATGAATTGTTTACAACCAATTTTATAGATAATGCTTGAATGATATATAGGTCACACAAAAAAAATAAATAAATAAAAAATAAAAATAAATTGAAAAATAAAAATTGTAAGAGGAGCATACAAATTTATAAGGGAGAATTACCAAAGGTTTAGCACTCTACCCTTCTTGTTTAAATCCGTCCTGAACGAATTCAAAACAACGGGATCGAGTTGAAAAAGACCTTTGCTCATGTTAAAGTTATTTGGAAGTTGAATAATAGCAGACTCAAGAATATTTCTATTAACAATGTTGCTAGAGTGAAACAAAACTGAAGCATTATTCCAATCAATACAATGGGATAACTCTGATAAATGGACAAAAAGGGCACTGGACGACTCTCCCGTTCTAACGGAATATTGATGCTGTTTTACACGCTTGTGCAAATCCTTTCCCGTCTGACCAATGTAAAAGGAATCACATTGTTTACAACCAATTTTATAGATGCCTGAATTACTGGTAGGACTAATTTTTACTATGATTTTTACCTGGCAACCCTATGCGACCTATTATTAGCTCGGTGGGCTCTATTACCTATAAACTCTCCAAATGGCTTGTCAAAGTCTTGTCCCCCATTCTCGGAACTATCTTTGATTCACATATAAAAAATTCCATGGATCTTACTGAAAAATTGAATAATGTACGCACTGAAACCAACGATAGATTGATCAGTTTTGACGTTTGTTCATTGTTTACAAAATTGCCGATTGACGATATGCTTGACTTTCTCTCCCGAGAATTACATAAGTACGACCTGCCACTACTTGCACACATCGTTTTGGAACTTATTAAGCTTTGCATCAAAGACTGTAAATTCACTTTCGATAGCGAGTATTATCAACAGGTTTTTGGGATGGCCAGGGGCAACCCCTTTCGCCCCTCCTCTCCAATATTTATATGGAGTTTTTCGAAATTACTTACATTCCGAGAACCCTGGGGGTTGGCATCCCATGGTTGCGGTACGTCGACGATATTTTGTGTATCTGGCCCATGAATCGTGAACTGGATGACTTCCTCCTTCAGTTAAATGGTCAAGTCCCCTCCATTAAGTTTACTTTAGAAGTGGAACAAGACAACTCAATCCCGTTTTTGGATGTGCGTGTACATAGGGAAAGCCCAGGCTTTAAGTTTAGTATCTATCGGAAAAAACAAACAATTTGTCCTACGTACACTTTTACTCTGGACATGACACCCCCATCAAGAAGGCCATATTTTCTTCAATGTTTCTCCGCGCTCTTAGGATCGCCAGTCCGGAATACATCGATGCCGAATTGGAAAAAATCAACGGTATTGGAAGTGATCTGTGCTACCCACCTGCGTTTATGGAATCTTGTCTTAACAAGGCAAAACGAACCTTCTATCGTGTACATAATAACACTCGCACTTTGTCAAAGAATATTTTAGTACTTCCATTTTTCCGGGCTTTTTAGGCATTGCTAATGTCCTTAAACTTTTGGATATTAATGAAGTATTTTCATGTAACAATATTGTGAAAAATATCATAGTAAAAATTAGTCCTACCAATAATTCAGGCATTATCTATAAAATTGGTTGTAAACAATGTGATTCCTTTTACATTGGTCAGACGGGAAAGGATTTGCACACGCGTGTAAAACAGCATCAATATTCCATTAGAACGGGACAGTCGTCCAGTGCCCTTTTTGTCCATTTGTCAGTTATCCCATTGTATTGATTGGAATAATGCTTCAGTTTTGTTTCACTTCAGCAACATTGTTAATAGAAATATTCTTGAGTCTGCTATTATTCAACTTACAAATAACTTTAACATGAGCAAAGGTCTTTTTCAACTCGATCCCGTTGTTTTGAATTCGTTCAGAACGGATTTAAACAAGAAGGGTAGTGCGCTAAACCTTTCGTAATTCTCCCTTATAAATTTGTATGCTCCTCTTACAATTTTTATTTTTCAATTTATTTTTATTTTTTGTGTGACCTATATATCATTCAGGCATTATCTATAAAATTGGTTGTAAACAATCCATTTGATCTTGTGTTGAATTCGGGCAAAGTGATAAAATTGGTAGTTTCCTCACAAATTTGTATGCTCCTCCGACAATTTTTATTTACATATATATATATATATATATATATATATATATATATATATATATATATATATATATATATTTTTTTTTTTTTTTAACCTATATATAGTCTTGAACTCGTTATTTACTTCAGTGTTCCTGAGGATGTCATTAGACGAAAGCGCTTGAGCACCACTCTGTGTTTCCTTTCCTTCGTGGTTTTATTCATCATCATCATCATATATATATAACATTAGTTTACCATGTTTAATTCGTAAGCAAACTTACAATGCATTGCAACTTTAAGAAATGAGTTTGTTTTATTCTGATACTCGACTATAAATATGTCGATATAACGAACATTTTGTCTCACAGAGGTGTTCGTCAGGTAAACCAATATTTTACATCCACTTCTTAAATCTTATTCATAATTTATACGAACTTATTAATCATGCGAATAGGTAAAAAAAAAAATTGTTAACTTCAGTTTACTGTTCGTCAGGATCTTTCAGGCATTATCACACCTTATTTCTTCGCCAAGTCGCACACAGTTTTGTTTGGGATTAGTCTATTGCGACTTGATTCTCAACTTTCGAATCGGCTTATCCTGGATAAAGTTTCGGCTTGGAACTCACCTCTATGACACTGAAAATGTTCATTATATCGACATATTTATAGTCGAGCATCAGAATAAAACACACTCATTTCTTAAAGTTGCAATGCATTGTAAGTTTGCTTACGAATTATTAAACATGGTAAACTAATGTTATATATATATATATATATATATATATATATATATATATATATACGCTTCGTGTGTGTGTGTGTGAAGGTGGGACCCTTGTAACCATTAACAATCGTGATCAAGCAGTCACCATTAAGACGGAACTTTGTCTTCCCCTGGTACAAAGCCCACCACTGTTATTTGTATTAATTTCATATTTTTTAGTTTATCTTAATTTTTTTTTATTTTTCATATTATATTATTATATATCTAGATTTATCTGTTTAATTACCAAGTCCTCTCTTTTCAATCGAATTATATATATATCTGGTAGCCCCAAAAAAAAACGCTTAAGAGTTGAACATCAATAACTTCAAAAATATGCAGTTCTCATTTCCAAAATTTACAAAATTTTTACATCAATCTATTAACAAGCCATCATAAAAATTTCAAACCTCTACATGAAACACTTTTTCCAGAGCTGAGGGAACAATGAGGTATGGTGAAAAAAACGAATATCATAAACTGAAAAAATTTTATTATTCACATCTTATCGACAAATATGATTAATATATCGCCGTCCTGATTACAAACTAATCTCAACCTTTTCTTCCACTACATGATACATTTTCTGATTTCTGTTAATGTTATTTTGTCCCAATATTAGAGTATTTTTTTCTTTAATTGCATTTCTCTAAACTTTTCTGTTTGGCTTTCATAAATCTTCTCTGCTAGAGTGTTCCATATGCAATAATCCATGGGATTGCAATCAGGTGATTGCGGGGGGCCAGTCGTTTTTTCCAATGAAGTTGACTACATTCTGTTGTAGATAATCCTGTGTGAACTTGTTAGTATGAGCTGTGGCACCATCTTGTTGGAGTATAAAATCGTTTCCATAATACAGACGCCGACAATCAGGCAAAAGATTCTCCTCTAAGAGATTTACATAGGTTTCTGAATTAATTTTTTTATTTTCTGAAATGAAATGAATTTTCGTCTTTCCATTCCACGATACACCTGCTAATACCATGATCTTTTTGGAAAACCGACTTGTCTGGTGGTAAATCTCGATGGAGGAATGTCTTTCTTACGCCGACCATAAACAACATCGTTCCGGGAGTTTCGAGCAATCTCGATGGTGAAATCTTTATCTGTAAAAACTATTTTTTTAACAGCATTGGACGAAAATCTATCAAGCAATTTTCTACAACGATTTTTTCTTTTAGCTCTTCCATTGCTAGCACGTCTTGAAACACTGATCCTTTTAAATGCTTTAAGTCCTACCGTTCTCTGCATTCTTTGTATAGAACTTCGACTGATACCTAAATTTCTTGCAATTTTCCTCTGAGAGCAGTGTGACCCAGGTCGATCCTCTTGAGATAGGACAATATAGCAATGATCGAAATGATGAGCCTGAGTGTAAACTGTTATAGGCCAACCACTTCCACGCTTCCGTGCCGTCAAACCGGTTGCTTTAAGTTTTTCAATTTTTCTATTCACAGGCGTAACATTACAAGTTACCCCTGGAAATTCCCTCAAAATTCTTGCCCCAGTCCCTCTTTTCCAAGAAACACTTTTCAATTACCGTTTTTTCACCGTTAGTTAGAACCATAATTTGAAGGGTAAGTTTAAAAAACAGTATTTAAGATGGGCGTAGCCTATATCATCTGACGTTTTTCAGACTAACAGATTATCCATAGGCTAAGGAAACTACTACAAGTCTTAGAATAGTTGCCAGGTACAGCTATACACATTTAGGGTTTATGATATTTGTTTTTTTTTCACCATACCTCATTATTCCCTCAGCTGTGGAAAAAGTATTTTATGTAGAGGTCTGAAGTTTTTATGATGGCTTATCAATAGATTGAGGTAAAAGTTATGTAAATTATGTAAATTTTGGAAGTATGAACTGCATATTTTGAAGTTATTGATGTTCAAATCTCAAGGCGTGTTTTTGGGCTACCCGATATATACCAGGTGTCCTAAAAAATGTCCCTATTCTTGAATAAATGTTCTAAGTTAAAAAAGGGGAATTTAGATAAGACAAACGCAATAGGCACGTAAAACATAGGAGTTAATTAACTTTAAATAAAAATGATGTTCAGTGTAATCGCCATTTTTTCTAACACAATATTCAACCTTACACAAATGTTTGACAATTTTTGGAAACAGCTCAGCTGGGATGTTATTGATTACTCATTGACTTTGGTCTTTTGGTTTCAAGTGTCTTAGGTTTGGTAGAATAGATCCTGTCTTTTACGAAATCCCACAAAAAGAAGTCAATGGATGTGAGGTCAGGCGAGTATAGGACCATTCCACTGGCTCACGAAGGGAGATCAGGCTCCCAGAAAAATGCTCCTCAAAAAGCTGCGAGTTTCACAAGCAGTGTGGAGGTGCTCCATCCTGCTAAAGACTAAAGACTTAGCTTTCCTAAGAAGACTATAGCCGAGTAAGGCCTTCTATAACCTTATCAGGTTATAGTCTATTGGTAGCAGTGTCGTCTTTTCCTAATTTCTACGAAATTAGGAAAAGTTATTGCTTCAAGTATGAAATGGTGAATCAGTTTTTTAATATACAATTTTATTAGTTAAGTAATGAAAAATAAGAAATGTATATGCATATGCGGAATAAAACCCCCAATCTGTTACCTTTCTGAAGAAGAAACTCCGATAAAAAATATACATCTATTATAAAACAATGGACAAATAAAAATTGCGACCATGTATATATTACGTATATATATAATCGTTAAGTTTGTTTCATCATGCGCAGTGGTTAAAATTATGAAATTGTTACTGAATAGATGGTTGTTGCTTTAGCAATGTTCACGGACTGATTTTAAATCTTCATTATGTTGACGTGGGCGTTGATCATCCTTTTTATCCATAAATGTCGGTTCCTAAAAACACTTTTCTTTTCGATTATACAGAGAGTTGACAAATGTAAATATACACCTTTGGCTTTTCCATAGTTTATGATTTGATAATAAAAGTCAATAAATAATAACACATTTATTAAATCAATATATTTAGAATCGTGTTGCTTTCCCCTTTGCATTATGTGAAGCTGACATACGTTCTCTGGGTTAGAGGCCGGCGGCGATGTTGAGGGAGTGTGGAGTGCATTCCGGGACCAGTTTATGGTGCTGCAGTCTGCTGCCATACCCTCAAAACCGGTTACCCCTGCTTCAACGCAACCTAAGTGGTTCAGTCGTGACATCGCTTCGGCTATCCGAAATAGGGAAGCTGCGTATTGGAGGGCGAAGGCCAATCGTTCCCATGAGAACACTGAGGCGTATGTCCGGCTGTGCAGGGAAGTCAAGGCGAAGGTTAGGTTAGCCAAACGTAACGAAGAACTTCTCTAAGGAATTCTTCAGTTATGTGCGAATGTGCTGAACGAATACTTTGCGAGAGTTTTCACCAGGGAGGACACCCGCGTCATCCCCGAGCCAGGCGTCAGGCACGACGGTGCTCGCCTGGATAGTGTTCGGTGTACCACGACCGACGTTACCGATAGAATAGACAAACTGAATGCGTTTAAGGCTCCTGGGCCAGACCAGTTCCTCCCCAGAGTCTTGCGGGAAGTGCGCGACCAGGTGGCTCCCCACCTGGCTACAGTCTTCAACAAATCGTTGGAGACGGGCCAGGTGCCTGGTGACTGGAGGGAAACCAACGTGACCCCTATCTTTAAGAAAGGGGATCACGAAAGTCCAGGGAACTATCGTCCCATTAATCTCACTTCGGTCGTAGGTAAACTATTAGAGGGGATAATAGCGGATAGGATCGTTGACCATTTGGATTCCTACAAGCTGCTTGGGGACTCCCAACATGGGTTTAGACGGCATAGGTCGTGTCTCACCAACCTGCTCGAGTTTTTCCACGTCATGTGGAGTGAGTACGATAAGAGTAGGGCGATTGATATACTTTATCTCGACTTTCAGAAAGCCTTTGATAAGGTACCTCACCGCCGGCTAATGGCCAAAGTCCGTGCGCTGGGTATCAATGGGGAAGTAGAGAGCTGGATTGGAAACTGGCTGAAGAATAGGCCGCAAAGGGTTGTAATTAAAGGGATTGCTCGGATTGGGCCTCGGTCACTAGCGGGCTTCCTCTGGGTTCCGTTTGGAGGCCATTGTTATTTATCATTTACATAAATGATATCGACGCTGACATCGTCAGTAGGATCGCCAAATTCGCTGATGACAACAAGTTTGGGGCCAATGTTGGAACGCCCGAAGCGATCGAGCAACTGAGTGCGAACCTACGTAGGATAGGAGAGTGGTCCGAAAAATGGCAAATGCCGTTTAACTTGGGTAAATGCAAGGTGATGCACATTGGCTACGCCAATCCCAAGTCGGACTACTCGATGTTGGAGAGTAATATCGAGACCACTGATTTGGAAAAGGACTTGGGTGTGCTAATTAGCAACGACCTTAAGTTTACCAAACAGTGCATAGAGGTGGAAAGAAAGCCCAGAAGCTGTTGGGTTATATCAGGAGGCAATTTCGATTTCGGAAGGAGGAGGTTGTGCTCTCTCTGTACCATTCCCTGGTTCGGCCACACCTGGAGTACGCTGTGCAGTTCTGGTCACCCACCCTCAGGAAAGATATTGACAGGCTGGAGCGAGTCCATGCGAGGACCACTAAGTTAATCCCTTCCGTTAGGCATATGGACTACAATCAACGCTTAAATGTCCTGAATTTGTTTTCACTGGAAACCCGGATGCTGCGCGGTCAACTCATCAACGTTTTCAAGTTCTTACATGGGTTCAACGATGTCGATTTTAGAAGCATGTTTAGATTAAATGATAACTCAACTCGCAACAATGGTTGGAAGTTGGATTCAAAACGGTATAGCACTAGTGTGTGTGGGAATTACTTTACGTATAAGATCTGTGACACGTGGAACAGGCTACCTTCAGAAGTTGTGAACAGTTCTTCTGTGGATCTGTTCAAGAAAAGGTTAGACCGAATCTTGCACACTATTTAAGTTTGTATGAATTTTTCCCTGGCACCCGTTGCCATTGGTACCTCCTCGGTATGGGTCGCAAGGCCTTTTGAGGTACTCTCTCTCTCTCTCTCCTCTCTCTTCTCCTCTCTCTCTTCTCTCTATACAGTATATATATATATATATATATATATATATATATATATATATATATATAATATAAGGGATGTTGCAAATATCCACATCCGCATGTAATATACCTTAGTCTAGGACTAAGGTATACCAGGCCAAGAAGAGGACACGTCTACACGGTGCCGTACAAACGCACAGTATATGTTACACCGAGTCCCCACTTACCCTCCCGAACATTATAGGTTTGTGAAGTGTAAACAAACAGTTCATATGTGATCAAATGAACAAGTTCCGAACGCATTATAAATCGTATTAAATTAAAATAAGTAAATAATTTTATCTGATCTTAATAAAAAATAAATGTTTGTATTCTGCAGGACATGATCACATGATCAACTAACATTCATACATGGTATTTTTTTTCAGTTTAAATATCCGCACCCGCACCCACGGATGTCAATTTTGCAACATCCGTAGCATCCAATATATATATATATATATATATATATATATATATATATATATATTATGTGTGTGTGTGTGTGTGTGTGTGTGTGTGTTAAAATTTCATTAGGGTTTTAAATTTAATATTTTAACCCATTTGAAATAGAGCAAGTGGTAAACGGCATTATGAAGCTAAACCATCAATTTATTTTTTTTCACACTTTACACTTCAAAATATCCTTTATCTTGAGCGATAAAAAGATAGACTCATTTTTGGCGAGGATTGAAACGCTTTTTCAATTTGTTGCTCTTTGATTTGGCGGACTGTCGTTTGGATAGGCGCCTTCATTTCTATCAAATGTTGAGGTTTTGTGGCGTAAATGGTGCTTTTTTACAGGACTGCGATAAAAAGAAGTCTAAAAGGGTTACAGTAATCTTGAATCAGACTTTGCTAGAAAATTGGTTTTCATTTACTCTTCCATGATTTCATAGTTTAAGTGAAAGTATAAAAGTTACACATCACATATATATATATATATATATATATATATATATATATATATAATTTATTAGTGGTCTTATCCTCGAAAAATTAACCGATATGAAATGAGTTACGCAGCTCTGCATAAAATCTCAAACAAAACCTCCAAATTACACTTAATTAAAGATCTCAATACAATGAAACGGTCGCTATTCCTACTATCGTCAAACCTCAGTAACGTAACGGCGAATAGAGTATACAGTAAGTAATCAGCTGTAGGCCTATATCTTTAAATCTATAAACATTTATACACGCACTAAGCGTATACACGTATAAAGTATTACAAAGTATTCAGAGCGAATAAAGAAGAAAAAGTTTGATCTTTGAAACCATTACAAGTTAATGAGAGGAGAGGGAACCTGTTTCAAGCTATTATCACCAGTTGCGTCGACCCAAATGACAGTGATGGGAGACTGGGCGTTTCTCTATTGGTATAGATTGCGTTGCCTGCTCTCAGCTTTAGTGTACTCCCCATTCTTGCTTTCCCTTCTCATAAAGCAATAACATGAAATGAACGATATATATATATATATATATATATATATATATATATATATTACTGGTAAAAAGTTTTATAACCTGTATAATTTATGTAGTTTCCCCTTATTAACCGATAAAGTTATTTTAGTAGACCAATGTTTGTTCCTCTAATAGACTATTGTTCTAAATGTACAAAATTTAGTAATTTAAATTAGTTAACCCAATTATATTTCGTTATTTTGTTATATTAATCAGGTTTTAGTCTTGGATCAAGTAAAGATAAGCACCCCCAACCTTTTTTAGTTAGCTTTATAAGACTAACTAACGAAAATATCACGACTTAACCTAATCAATCGTTAGGTCAAACTGTACGCCCTTGACGAATGGTTAGGTTAGGTCGTGATATTTTCGTTAGTTAGCCTTATAAAGCTAACTAAAAAAGGTTGGGGGTGCTTATCTTTACTTGATCCTTAGTCCTAAAATAGAAAATAAAACCTGATTAATATAACAAAATAACGAAATATGATTGAGTTAAATAATCTAAATTACTAAATTTTATACATTTAGAACAATAGTCTATTTATAGGAACAGACATTAGTCTACTAAAAATAACTCTATTGGTTAATAAGGAGAAATTACATAAATTGTACGGGTGTTTCCAAACTTTTTACCAGTACTGTATATAGGGTGGCCAGACGTCCGGCTTTAGGCGGACAGTCCGCCTTTTGAGCACTCTGTCCTTAGGGTGGCCATTTCCAAATTTCCAAAAAGGACACTGCGTATGTGGCCGTACGTTAACATATATATATATATATAAATAATGTTAACGTACAGCCACATACGCAGTGTCCTCCTTTTAAATGGCCACCCTAACCGTATATCGTTAACTAAAACTTACGTTCAATCTTATTTGGTGCTATTTTAGTGTCACTTTCCTTCTACTCGGGAAATAGTTCCTCCTTTGTTGTAGATGTTTTTTGGGGGTTCAATCTAAGTTAGGTTACGCTAGGTTACGTTACGTTAACCTAACCCAAAACAAAAAACTGGGTGTGTAAAATCGTGAGGTAGCACGAAGTAGTAATTTCATTTAGACTTTTTTAAAATTAAAATCCTAACGCAGGTAAAATTCAAAAAAATAATTATTGTATACGATAAAAAAAACATCTTTCTCTAAACTTTCTTATAGAACTCCCCCCCAACCCCAACCCCTAACTTCAACACAAAAGAGTGATTAAAAATATCAAAATATAAAATATATAACCTGTTCGAACCTACTTGGTAAAAATTGTGAAAAGTTACACATATGTTTGACTAAGATGAGTATATATATATATAAACTGTCCGCCCTTGACGATTGGTTAGGTTGAGTCGCGATATTTTCGTTGTTTGACGAAAATATCACGACTTAACACTTTTGCAAAAAGGCCGATTTCGCAGAAAGGCCGTAATATATATATATATATATATATATATTATGAATTTCACAATTAAACACATGACGAGGTGTACTTCTGAATACACGAAAGGCCTTGAAATCATTTTTCTTTTTCCTTGTGGGTTTGCTATATATATATATATATATATATATATATATATATATATATATATATATATATATATATATATATACGGTCTCCAGTTAAATAATGTAATTAATTGGAATTGTCTTCAAACAAGCTTGTTAAAATATTTAAAACACAATTTGTTAAAATTAATCTCTCCATAAAATATAATTGGGTAATAACTTTAAAAAAATTAAAATAGGAAAACTTGATTTGGAAACTTGGCTGAAATTTTTTTTTTTTTTTCGGATCCAAAAAGTTTTTTATATTTTCCAAATAAAAATTATAAACTCGGAAAAAGTTTCGACAAAGAAAGTTCCTCTATAGCGAGCGGACTTCAAAAAGAGAGAGAGAGAGAGAGAGAGAGAGAGAGAGAGAGAGAGAGAGAGAGAGAGAGGCTAACAAAGACCATAAGATCCACTCCGGGCAAGCCCAAGAAGGAAGTAGAAAAGTCAGAAATAGCGATGAAAAAAAAAAAGAACAATGAAAATTTCAACCATGTTTACACTTACAGACGCGTAAATCTTTCGCACAAAAATAGTAGTAATAGAAAAGTATAGAACACGAGTGTTTCTCCTCTCCTCCGCCAGCCACTGCTGACGGAAAAGAGTGGTGAAAGAAGATTTATAAGAAAGTATGAAAAAGTAAAATGGAAAGAATAGCTTCAGAATTCATGCACACCATGGGTACACTTATCTCGTGTACTCAGTTACGCATTAGAACACGACGGAAAATAAAGGATAGCATGAATACTAAACTACTAATGTAATGTACGCCAAGCTTTTTTTTTCAGTAATTTTTTTATTTATTTATTATATACAAGTCGTCTAAATAAAGCGTAGGAATTACCCAGGTAATAATATGCATTTCTATAAAACTCTTATCTAGTCTATTAACAAGGCAGGCAGGTGTCTGAGCGTATTTTCTGTAGGCTAATTAGATGTCTGTCATGTGTCAACTCTTTGAATGTTCCCGAGTTTCAACTTGGGTCCCCCGCCGTGAAAGGTGTTTATGTGGCAAGTGATATTTTGAGTTGTTCACGCTTCGCGGTATTGTACCACCACGAGGACAGAGAAAAGCTCCTTCCGGAGAGGAATATCAGTGGAGGGTCCCTGTATTTAACCGAATGAAATTGTTTCGTGGGTGATCACCCATTGTTGTTACGGCGAATTCAAGAGTCTCCTACTTAGAGGCGGTTATGAGGCAAGTGATCAAAAGACGAGTTGCACAATATAACCAGAGGCGTCTCTCTCTAAAGTCGGGGGAGGCCTAAGTGTAGGAGGAAATGTTTAAACAAACTTAAAGGAGCACTGGTTCAGAGGGTACCTCCAACTGGCCAGACCTACAATTTAAGAATTCCCCATGCATAATGAGGAATAATAATGCAGAAAATGCATAATTTTCATCTGCGAAATTTACTTATTTTTATTGCGAAATTGGATCAATGAATGAAAGCCACCCCCCAGCCTTCTTTAGTTAGCTTTATAAGGCTAACTAACGAAAATATGACGACCTAACCTAACCAATCGTTAGGTCAACTGAACGCCATTGACGATTGGTTAGGTTAGGTCGTTATATTTTCGTTAGTTAGCCTTATAAAGCTAACTAAAGAAGGCTGGTGGTGGTTTTTTTCATTGATCCGCGAAATTTGATGTACAATATTTAAAACTAAAGTTCCATAATAATTAAGTAGCTTCCCTGGAGACGAGTGTGAATATTCGGAGGTTTTGACTTCCAAGGGATCTCATCAGGCTTTTCATCATCTAGGAACTCCCAGAGCTCTGTAACCAGACCCTGTCAACACCTCCTACTACATTTAAAACAAAGATAATCGACCACTCTCTAAACTAACTAAAAATCACGTCTCCAATTTACTCGCCCTTTAATGCAAATTGATGCTCCTAAAATACTTATCGAACCTATTTTTAAACGTATTAACTCAAGTGCTTGCCATGATCCCCGCCTATTCCCCCTCTCTACTATTTATAGGTGAAGAACCCACTCGACTCGCAACCTTCGTTACGGATCTTTTTACCCCTAATTTAAAACCATTATTTCTCGTCATGAGAGAGAGAGAGAGAGAGAGAGAGAGAGAGAGAGAGAGAGAGAGAGAGAGAATAAATTAAGAAAATGTTAGAATTTTTAGGGGGAATCAAACAAATAAGTTAAATTATATAATAAATAAGTAAATAAGTATATATATATATATATAACACGAGGGGCGGCAAGAAAGTAATGCCTCTTATTTTATTTCTCACTAAATATAATTCCTGTTAAATGAAAATTACAGGGAATATTAGGGTTGCCCAAAAAAATTAAAGTTGAAAATATCTTTCTCCACAAGGCCATCCGTGTTCCATATCAAAATGTAAGAACTCCTGCCAAAAATTAGACAGATCATACAATATTTAGAGGTCACAACCAGTTCCTATATTTTTAGGATTTGAAACAAAAATACAATATCAATGTTTATTTCAAAATTTAAAGTCAAAAGCACAGAGCACATGATATGCAAAAATATATAAGAACACACATGTCATAGCAGTTAATACGACTGCACTAAATCCTATATATCAAACAAACAACGTCACACCCGTTACTTTTTCTTCGTCAAAGCCAACTTCGTCGGAACTGGCAATCTTTTTCGGTGGTTGGCGACGAGTCGCAGTAGGTATTGTTTTTGGGTCTCGTCTTTCGTCAGCGCGGTATTGTAGGACTGAATAAGAGCGACTCCTCGTTCGGCACAGTCGTTGACGACCTTGAGGAGCCTGCACTTAGCCTTAAGTAACTGGTAAATGGGGTCTGTCAGCCAGAGGGAGGGAGGTTTTGACAAGAATGTCTTGGCTTCATCTTGTCTTTTCATGGAGAGTATATCGAATATCTTCAAAGACCGGCTCGTGATGTACGACGCCAATGAAGAACGATGATCGAACACAGTCCCGTCCAGACGTCTCAAGAGTTTTTGGTTTGAGGGACGTAAGAAGTTGTCAACCATAGCTGCTTTGGTGATCTCGTCGACGCGATCGTCGAAGAGGGCGAGAGGCGCGAGGTGCTCAGAGAAGTACCACAAATGGCGATAGAAGACCTTAACAGCCGCTTCCCTCATGGCACGGTCAGGATATTCATGGAGGAGAGCAATTAGGTTTAAGTCGTTGAGGGGGGCCCTCTCTGGGAGAGGGGCCCCGTGCCAGTAGCGAGCATAAATAAGAGAAACGAAGAGCAAATCTTTTTGACGCCAGCTGTCAAGTGGGCCGTCAACTTAATCTGGCTCCTGAAAAGGAAGATCTTCAGCGAGTATATTGCCTTAGCTATCCACCGCGCCTTGTGCATAGCGTCTGGCGCACGAAAGGACGGTTCTCCTTCGGAGGATCCCCCTAGGAATATTTGACAGAGCTGATGCAACTCTCCATAGTCATCCCGTGGGAGCTGGCTCTTGACTGCCTCCGAGTAAAATGACATCATCTCCTCTCGTAGGCCATCCGGCATGCCAACGAAGAGCTCGTCTCCAGCAGAACGGAAATCAACTGTATTAATATCAGGCCAGGTCTTCTGGAAGCGTTTGAAGATTCCCACTTCAGGCCCACCGGTTGGTGTCAGGGCGACAGAAAATACGGCCGACAACATTACCTCGAACACGTGATGACGGCACGCGATCCAGATGAGCTCCTTGTCCAGAGCCTTCTCAATTAGGGTGCACGCGCCCATATTCAGCCCAGTATTGGTTGTCATCGTGTCGAAAACTAGTCCCTGGATCATGGGTTTGAGGTTCCATTCCTCCAGCGTTTGGACACATGCATTGCACTGCTCCTCTCCCGTGCCGCGGCCGATCTTAGGGACGGCAAGAAGTTGCTCTGTTTCACCACCAGTCACCAAGATGGCGACGCGATCCACAAGCTTTTTATTGCCGGCGATATCTGGAAGCAGTTTACCGTCCCAGTGGAGAAGCAGTGGGCTGTCCGGCGAGAAAACAGCCTGTTGAACAGTTTTGCTACCGCCTCACGAGTGGTGACCCGCGCTCGCTGAGTGGTGTTCCGGAATAGCGCCACAGACTCCAGGCCATGACCGAGCGCTTGCGTGACGGCTCCTACGACGAACATGGCAGCGCGGTCAGGGAATTTCACTCGGTCGAGCGTGGCGGCTACTTCCTTGGTCACAATGGTCTGCTTCGATTTCTTATTCCTTGGCTGATCTTTACTGGATGTTGACGGAGCTTGGAAATCATCTTCGGACTCCGTCGATGTGGAGGAGCTACAGATGTCAGCAATGGCGGAACTAGACGGAACAGCCGTATTCGCCTGTTGGGCGCTCAACATGCTTTTTTCCTTTCAAGCACTGGCCTGATCACTCCTGAGGCACTTGCGAGTCTCCTTGTTCGTCAAGGTCTTGTTGATCCTGGACATACTCGCGCTCGACGGATCCTGCTGTTGCATCCGCAGGAACTGTTTGTCTTCTTCGTCCGTCATAATACTGAGGGCGTCTTTTCGTGAGATGTCAAATAGTTTGGTGAGATTCTCCTTGAATTTCTTTCCTTGATTCGGCACCCGTCTTCCGGTTTCAATCTGTTTTTCTTCAACCCACAATATTCTTCATAGAGCTTCCGCAGCTTGCGCACGCCGGAGTCCACCCGCTGGGTCGGAATTCGTGCCTTGTCCCAGATTGTCAGCGCTCTGTCTATGGTGGCCTTAGCACTGTCACCGATTGTGGATCCCTTCTGGTGGTGAAACATGAACAGTCAAAGAAGAAAAAGGAATCAAAAGTCTCTCTTACACCCCTACAGGAAATGAAGTGTGCAGTGAAAAAAAAAGAATCATACGATTGAAAGTTACTTCGAAAAAGTCAAAATTTGGGATGCGAATCATTCCAAATCAAAATCACTGGAGTATCGACTATTTTTCCAACTTGTCGGCAGTGGCCGGCGGATGATGATGGTGAGTCTTTCTTTCTCTTTTTCTGAATGAATGTTAACCCACGAATGATAGGTTTTGCTATTTACTTTACCCCTTATTCTCTTCTTTTAACCCCCTACTCTCTACTTTCTCTCGGGCTAACCTTAGAGTGGATTTTAGGGTCTTTGTTAGCCTTAACTTCTGTAGATCTTGTGTGCAACGATATCTATGACTTTGTTTCAAAGAAAGTGTTCAGAATTCTTGAGCCTCTAAAAGATTCGAAAGTATCATTGACAACGGTTGCATGGTCAAACACGTCTGCTGGAGTGTCTTTACTCTCTTTGACATGCCATGCAGTGAATCAAGACTTCAAGAGAACCAATTTGGTGCTCAGCGTAATGCCACTTGAAGATTGCCACACTGGAGAATATGTCAGAAAAAATTGAGCAGATGCTTCAGAAGTGGGATATTGCCCATTCATCCATCCATCCATTGTATAATGTGCGACCCAAGAGCAAACTGATAAAAGCTTTGTTTCTCACTGGCGTCCATAATATCGATTGCACTGTTCATAACCTGCAACTTGTAATCACTGAAGTTGAAGGAACCACTTAGTTTATATAGCGCTAGGGCGTGTCAATTTTAGGGAGCAAAGTGAAATCTTTAGATTTTCAAAGACTACTAGTGACCACATGATGCATTTTTATGTGCTAAATCAAAATATGGCTTTAAAATCCAGATTTGACGAATCCTAGCTACTTATATTTGAAATTGAAGTTTACGAAAAATCAGCAATTTTTGCAAGTATTTTTTTTATTGTATATAACTACATTTTACATACATTACATACAATTAAAGAAAGTTTGATTGTATTTCAATATTAAAACTTAGAAATATAGATAGGTTTCTTGAACTTTGCCAAGGATGCCATGTCTGCCTTGCTCTTGTTCCTGGACATGAGCTCCCTACTGGCCACCTGGCCACTGATGTACGCCTCCCTCCTCTCTTGTGAGTAAACATGTTGTGCTGCTTCAGTTGTCATCCTTACACACCTCTCTACTGACTGTGTGTGTGAGGGCCATACAGGAACTTCCATTGGTCTATCCAGAAACTCCTTGATTGCAGCAGTCAGTGGTGAGGGAGCAGGTCAGAGGAGGTTCAGTCACGCCAGAGTTCCAGTCAATAAGCTCCGAGAGTTTGGTGGCATCTGGGTTGATGTCAGGAGTCTTCCTGGGTCTGACACTGCAGTCTCCTACCTGTGTGTCCTCATCTCCTTCACCTCTGATTTCCAGTATCCTCTTCACTGCCTCCCTCCTCTCCTCCTTCACCTCACTGCACAGCATGGCCTGGAGCACAGCCTCAGAGTGTGCATACCAGGCTGATCTCTTCAATGTAGGCATCACTATTCCTATCACCTCCTCCTTCTGACTTCTGAGCAGCTCCAGCTGGTACAGTACATGCATGGGACCCTCCACCCAGCTTGATTTAACTTGATGTTGAACCAGTTTGGCATGTAGACTCCCACTATGAATTCCACAATTATCTTCAGATTCTTCAGGTTCCTACCCTTCAGCCCATGTTTGGAAATCCACAATCTGCAGAACCTTAGAGCCGTGGTGACCCACCTACTGTGACAGACTGGCCCAATCTCCACGAGAGCTAGACTCTGAGGTACCTCTCCCGATCTGATAGCAGTGATGATTCTGTAGCCATATGATTGGTCTGTGCTGAGGTCCTTCACTACCTCCTGACTGAGATGGGGTAGAAGAGGACCAACAGTGATCCTCGTGAAGTTTGGGTTGATCTCCAGCTCAGTGGCAGTGTCTAACATCTTCCCTAGGGGCCCAGACCACTTGTTGTTGCTCAATGTCTTGCCACCCAGTGCATTCACCAGGTGTCTGAGACTCAGCTTCCCAGTGTGCAAGTCACAGACAATCTACACCAACTTCCTGCTAAGATTGGCCTCCACATAATGCATTACTCCTCCCTCCCAGCCAGTATTTACATTAGTACTGTCACCTCCTATGGCCAAAAGGGTCTGGTTTGCTCCTCTCTCTCTTAGCCAGTTCACCAGATGATCAGCAATGACCTCAGCATGACTTCTCTCCTCTGAAGCTTCCTCTGGTACAAAATGCCACAAATATTTCCCACCTGGTTCATTGTACACTGTGTATATTCTTCCTTAATGAGGCCAGGAAACTGCCTGTCACTGCCCTCAGCTTCCATCATCCTTTGGTGTCATCTCTTTTCCTATCAAAAATCCAGGTGATGCCATTTTCCCTAATCTCTTCATCAAACTTCTTGACCAGCTCCTTATCACTCAGGTAGGGTGGTCAATAATTCACTTTTAAAATTTTTAATGGTCCAACATGCTAATGTTATGGCATTGGTGCAAGAAACAACATGGTTACCAGTTTTTGGAGTTCTGGTAATATCAGACCCCACCCCACCCCTAATTTATATTGCATAGTAAAAAACTGAGTAAAAACGACATCTTTTAAGCATTTTTTAAGATTAATCATATTTAATCTTAATAAAAAGCATACATTTGCATATCAATTTATTCAGAAATCAACTTTGAACATTTTGGTGTATAAATTGATTATTTATTTGTAATAGTATACATGAAAGTTCTATAACAGCTAATTAAGCCAATATTTTATGTGTTTTCAGATATCCAATGATGTATATAGTATATGATGCATTTTTCACTTGGTTGATTCTAATCTTATTTTAAATGAATATCATGGCTACTCCTAAGAAATTAAATATAAGTTAAGAAAAAGCAGTTATGATCCAATTATTGGTAATCTTAAAGATGACTGATTCCTACAGGACTATTCCAGCTACCATCCCAATCAGATGCACTTCAGCATTTCTATCATTTAAAAAGAAAATGATTGGTTATGAACAATAAAGAAGAGGCTGCAACAGTTGTACTTAATAAAGTTAAAAAATTCTGGGACTTAGATGGCATTAAAACGCAAGATATTTCCAAAAGCAGAAGACCAAAAGAAAGATTCTGACTTTAGTTAATGAGTATGAAACACTGAAAAAACACAAAAACAGGAATACTTTCGAAGATAAAAAGGATAATTTTTGTAAAAAATTAGATATGCTATTGGATATATCGGCAGCATGTAGACATCTATACGAGCGCATTTTGTGCTCAGTCTATACAAGTCTCTTCGGAAGTACAACGTCCCCTGAAAATGAAATGTTTAAAGCTTCAGATTAATATTTGGCCAAAACTGGACATAACACTACCAACAAAAACACTAAATTTAAAAATCGCCAATTGAGAGCCAAAGCTTCTGAGATAAAAGATTTTCTAAAAGATGCACTTAATTCAGCCAGTTCACCTCTATTTCCCAAAGGCGCTACAGAGAATGTGCCGAGGTTGCTCTATTACTTCTTGGGGAAAACGTCTCAAACACTGGTGTGAGATGGGCTAAGCCTGGGGCAGTACACTATGCGAAGGGGATGCCATCTGTATTGCATCCAGCAAAGATGTACGCATTCTCTGATCAAGCTGGGTATGATTCAAATATGATAGCAAAACTAGATGTGCATATTCAACTGCCTCTACTATATAAAACCTTGGTTGCTTGCTTCCGTCGCCTGTAATGCACCTGTCAACGATTTAAATCTTTTTAATGAACTCATTGAATATAAAAATTATGATCACGATGTAGCATCCAGTGCTCTTAAGGGATTAAATGGTCAGCTATGGTATCTGACTGAGGAACTAGTACCACTTGCTTTGTTTTCCCGGCAAATTTCAGATGCAAAAAAAAGTTTGATTGCAAAGTCAATGAAGAAAGTCTGTCAAATCAACCCGCAACACCCTCCTCCCAAAGGTCAGCCAATCTTCACTAAGCTAACAAATACAACTAAGCTGTGTCAGTTAGTTGGTAAGGGTTCTTCAATTGTTTCCAATGTTTGGGTACTAGTGGTGACTGGCTAAATGAACCTGTTACTTCTTGGGAAAATTGCAAATCTTTCCAAGTTATGGAGAACTTTGTCAAAAATATGAAAGTGTGAATGATCCTGCCGAGAGAGCAATCAAGCTGATTGAAGATTTCAAAGAGAGAATTGTTAATGATGAATCACAAAAAACAATTTCTGGTAAAAGTTATAGAGCAACATCGACGCCTTCTTCCAGACTTCAAGAAAAAATCTTTGGCTGAAATGTATAATTATGTTAAGTGAGCGTTTATTGTGTAATGTTTGCAGAAGTATTTATCTTTTTAATTAAACTTTGGTATAATTTTTTAATCATTGTAAAAGGAATTCAGTTTTCTTTAAAAATAAATGCCAAAAAAAAAAATGGGGACCTAGAATCAGGTTTGTTCCACTCGAAATATACTATAACTGGCTTGATAAGCTGGTCTAATTTCGAGCCCATCGCCGCGAAGCTGCCTGGGATGATGCTTCAGGGTGGCGGTAACACCCCCTAGAATATATAATTAATGAAAATAATATATTATTATCAAGAAAAAATAATATAGTCATATGTTTATTCACAGAGAAGCGGAAAAACTTTCGTTTTCTCAGTCAAATTTTTAGGTCCCATATAAATTGGGGGGGGGGGGGGGGGGGGTCTGATATTACAGGAACTCCAAAACTGGTAACCATGTTGTTTCTTGCACCAATGCCCACAACATTAGCCCGTTGACCATTAAAAATTTTAAAAAGTGAAATTATGGACCACCCTATTAGTCAGTCTCTCCTGAGCCATCCTCACCTTGTTGTGGTCAGTTACCAGTACTGTGTCAAACTCTGTGATAAGACCAGCATCAATCCAGGCAGCAGTGGCAATCTCTGCAGTCTCTCTCAGCCCAGTGTGATGTTTCAAGCTAGCCAGAGCTATGTTGGTGATATTTTCAGTGTTGTATTTCTTCTTCTTAGCCACAGGCAAGGAAGAAGTTGTCGCAGCCTCTGGTATGAAGTCTTCATCCTCCTCTCTCCTCCCTGCCTCCTCCAGTATATCTCCAGTCTCCTCCAACTCCATCTCCAGCAGTGACTCCTCCCTCAACTCCTCTTCTTTCTTGGCTGACTCCTCTGCCTTCCTCCTCCTCTTCTCCTCGGCCTTCCTTCTCTGCTCCTGTCTCTGCAGCACTGCTTCCTGTCTCCTGGTCTCAGGGTGATCAGCTAGACTCATCTGGTGTGCCCCACACTTCCCACCTTTTCTCTCTGACCTTTAATGAAGGCAAGCTCCTGCACTGGTATCTTCTGCTCGCTCCTGCAGCTGCAGTCAATGTGAACCTCACTGCTGCAGACAGGGTTGCACCCAAGCTCACTGCAGCTCCTGATCATACAGTGACAGGTCAGGATGTCCACCAATTTGTCCAGTTTCATCATGAACCTATCTTTGACCTCTAGTTTCACATTGCCAATGAACACCTTCACTGCCTCATCCACACTGCCTTCACTTTAGCCCTGATCCTGACCGCAGTGTTGGTTACAGGTCCTGTGAATAGAGCGTTGGCCTTTCTCCACTGAGCCAGTAGCCCTGGAACAATGCCGTTGTTAATCCGGTCATTAACTGGTAATTCCTCCTATCTTCCTCACTCATCTCTCTCCTCAACAAACCATACCTCAGCAGATCTCTGGCTGTGGGCATCTCAGCAGGGGGAAGTTCCTCCCAGTCCCCACCAAATGACTTAGGTGACAACTTGACTTGCTTCGGGTTCTGATTTCTTTCTGACTCATCCTATGGACTTGTAAACAAAAGAAATGTCATTGAAATTTGGATAGGCCTACTGATTATGATTACATAAAATTAAGTTAATTGAAATTCTTAATATCTTCCTATAAGCTCAGATAAAAGGTTGTGTTGTTATAGGTTACAAGACTTAATTATTCAAAGTAATGACAATTTCATATATCTATCATATCAAAATATACAGAAAGTTTGGGTCACACATAACATTTCGAATAATTTGAATTACACAATATTTACATTACGAAGTAATCAAAATTGTCAAAAAGGAGGGAAAACACATGCATTCACAATCAAAACTCCAGCATTTGTGACCAAGTGAAACTGGAAACCATACTGCACACCAAAAATAACCAAAGTTGACCACACATATCAATGGCACATTGATATACGATGCTACAGTCATATTTAGGTTATATTTCAAACCTTTATGGTCAAATATAAGTAGGTAATGGCTTTTTAAACAACACAAGATATTTCTAAGTTTGCTAGATAATATGACATCATTTGAGCATTAGTAGTTTTTGAATTGTTGACTTACTAAAATTGACACACCCTAATATAGCGCTGCTAACTCCAAAATGCAACAACTCACTAACGTCGACTTCACTCTCTTGTCAAACTGTGTGGCTGTGCTGGAACCATTCGATGATATCACAAAAATATTAGTTCCACCTCTTCCATATCTGAGGTTATTCCCTCGTCGTTTCCTTGAAATGTGCTGCAACCTCGAAGTGGTAATTCTAAAGTTGATCGTGGAATCAAAACAATGAAGGAGATAATGTGCACAGAGCTAGCAATGAGATTTGATGGCCTAGAAGCAAGCGACATGTATTCTTTGGCTACCTATTTGGATTCAGGTATAAAGCAAAATTTTTTTCCGCTTCACATGTCACAAAAGGTGTTCAGGAAAAATTGGGATATCTTTGTGAAATGGGCAAGACTCAAATATCATCGGACTCGGAAACAGCCAGTGAACCACCGGCAAAGAAACCACTGATAATGGACTCAATGAGTGCTCTATTGGCTTCCAGTTGTGATGACGTGACCGAAACTGAGTCAAGCAGAGACTCGCAAAAAATGATCGAGAAATATCACAAAGAGAAAAGGATTGGACGAAAAGAAATACAAAAATTTGAGCAAACTGGCTCGGACATACCTTGGATGTCCTCCCTCAAGTGTTCTAGTGAACAATTAGTTAGTGGAGCAGGGATTATCTACGATGAAAAAGAAAAGGCTGAAGGTGGACAAAGCTGAAAACTTTTATTTTTGAAATACAGTCTCCCAGCAATTCAATTAAATATAAGGATTAAATAGTGTATATGTATATATATATATATATATTATAATTATATATACCACTTTCGAATGGGCGGTGGTTGGGGAAAGTGGTTGATGGGATGCAAAATGCATTCGGTCCTCGTCCCGCATCCTGGAAACACACTTTTTACAGTTTAGATTATAGTCATTATATTGTAGACTGAAAAGTGTGGCTAAAACACGATATTTCATTGTGTTGTTTATTCTTAGGCAATATTATGATGTTATAGGGTACATAACGCAACCGCAACGGAGCTCTATTTGTAAGCTTCACAACCGCAACGGAGTCTATTTGTAAGCTCCGCAACCGCAACGGATTTCTATTTGTAGGCTCCGCAACTGCAGAGCTATGAAAAATGACAACCGCTACATCACTAATATATATATATATAGAACTCTTCTTTCTGGTGCTATTCACGTCTCAAAATTTGCTAATAAATCAGATAAATCGTGCAGATAGTTTCTGGATAGCATACGAATGATATAATTTTATGCGGATTTATTACCATTATTCATCTATACTCTTTTACCGGAATCTCTGGGATGAGATTTAACGGGAGTAATTATTTGGGAATTATTTAAAAAAAAAATAATTAGGTATTATTAAGGAAGAAAGAGTGATATAGTCGAGACCACCATTTCCGAGACGAAGACCGAGACCAGAAAAAAGGGTCTCGAGACCGGTCCTACATCAGTGGGAATAAAGATTACTTCCCACTCAATGTCATTACTATTCCAAGTCCAGAAGTGAAAATTAATAAAGTGAAAAAGTTTCTTTCTTTGAGAAATTGGAATAAATCTATTTGAGAATTGCCTCCTTTTGAGATTCTTACTCACGGATTTGTCACTCTTGGTCACGGAATGAAATGAAAATGACATTGAATGGAATGATATGAAAATAAATACATACTTTGCTTACGAATATTTGTCCTTGTGATGTTTTTAATTATTTTAATTCTTCTATTTTTGGTACTTCTAAATCTTTCTTGGGTGGATGATGAAAATGGAAAGAATAAACGTGGCAAACTATGCCAAATGCCCAAATTCTGGGCAGCACCCATTACGGAGTATAACTGATTATGAAAAAAATAAATATTTCCTTCAACCACACTGCCTCAGTTAATGTGTTTCCTTAATCGCGCCCCAGTCTGACTAAAATGAATCTTGGCTCTATACAAAATGCACCAGACCAGGACCACTAAGTGAGACTCATTATAACTTTAATCTCCGCATGGAAGGGATGTACAAATTTTACAAAATGTTGCAGTTCACATACTATGTAAGTACTATTAACTTGATATTTTGTATAATTTAAGTATTTCTAATATATATATATATATATATATATATATATATATATATATAAATAACAGTAGTCACTATAAATTTGATAACTGCAAATTTTACCATCTGACCATACGCAAAAATTATGCAAAATACGAGAGATTAAAGTGCAGAATACAAAGGAATAAAAAGGACACCAAACAACAACAGACTGGCTGGTCCATACGAGGTTGTCTGTTCAAGGAGGAATGTTTTATAAAAAATGTAAGAAAGTTTAAAGACAAGTGAAAATTTTAAAGCAAAGAAAGGAAGGGAAGTTGAAAGAAAGGAGGGAAATTTAAAGAAATTAAAATTTTAAAGCAAAGTGGAGATAATCCGAGTGAAAATTCTGCGGTGCCACTATCTCCGACAAACTCCAATATCTCTAAAAATAACACAAAGAAAACTTTGGACATAGATCACGAAAATAATTTTTTCGACATCGCCAATAAAATACGGCTACTAAACTTTATACAGCACCCGCAATAGACCGAGTCGAACCGCTTTCGGGCGAAGAGCTACCGAAACAGATAAAAGGAAACGGATCCTTCTCAAAGGACCATAGGGCTACGAAACACGCAATAGTGAAGGATGGCGAATTTGGAGCGCACAAAAGACTACGTAAAACTGAAAACGTAAATATAGTTTTGGCAAGTATTCAAGAGCTAAACCCGAATCACTCGCTAAACAAAGTTTCATACCTGAAAAGATTTATGGATGAAACGAGGGCTAACATCGCGTGCCTTACAGTAACACATCTTAAAGACTGCCAAGAAGACTGTGAAACTGCGTGTGTTGTATAGATAGAAAAAAATACAAATAGATGATTATAACATACTGCGAGCAGACAGAACAAAGACCAAAAGGTGGCTGTGTTAATGTGTTATATACATGCATGAGTGTTGAATGTCAGAAACAATAAGTACAGTAAATCAAACGTTCAACTTTTAAAAACTAAACGTGATACTAATAGTCATATACAGATTTCCGAACACTCCGACAGCAAAATCTCTAATCCTGTTGCTGATATCAGAAACCTAGTACTGTATAGTCTATCTTTCAACTCCCCATCCACCAATATAAATACTCTGCGGAGATTTTAATTTCCCACTTATACTCGTAAAATACAAAAGAGTGGAAATAAATAAATAAATATATATTGTTATCTGGTTTATATGGATGGAACGTGGAGTATGGTGCTGTGTCTCTGGGGTAGGGGGGAGGAAAGAGTATGTAAGGGACAAATGTGTAAAAGAGAAAAATAAGATGTGTGGGAGAAAGAGCATTGTGAAAATGAGAAAATGAGGTGTAACCCAAGTCACGAGTTCTTCCGTTCTTCCCTATGGAACAAGGGGGTTCTAAGCCCTGCCGGACAATTCTGCACGGTGTCATACAAGCGCAGGGGTAAGGTTGGCTGGAGGAGGACTAAGCAACTTTAACAATAAATCAACTTAAAACTTCACTGAAAATACACGAGTACGGTTTGGCTCTCGGGTACGCCAACACAAACTAGTTTTTCAACGTTTAACTAAACAATCTAGATTTAGAAAATTCCGGCAAATTATGACAAGCATTCAAGTGCTCACAAAGATAACTGTAACTGTAACTTTGGCTAAGATTAATTATCAATCAAAGTATTTCCAAAGGAATATTCCCATCAATGCCAAAAACTGGTTGTATAACACCCCTTTTTAAAGGGGGTGATCCTACACTAGCAACAAATTACAGGCCGGTGTGTTCATTATCTGTGTTCAGCAAAGTTTTTGAAAAAATTGTAAAATGTAGAATGCAGCGATATTTAGAATCCTACAATTTATTATCTCCAAATCAATATGGCTTCCGTAATAATAAAACAACGGAAATGGCTATTTTAAATCTTATGGAATATGTAAATATAGCTAAGGAGAACAAAGAAATAATGATATCAATATTTATGGATTTGAGTAAGGCGTTTGATGTAATAGACCATAATATTCTACTTAATAAATTATATTGTTACGGCTTTACAGGAGCAATCAGTGATTGGTTTAAAAGCTATTTGTCCAATAGATATCATTTTGTATCAGTAAATAAGGTTTGCTCAGCTAAAGCGCTCGTCAAACATGGTGTGCCACAGGGCTCAGTTCTGGGTCCACTGTTATTTTTATTATATCAGGTCATCCCATAAGTAATGTCGTTTTTTAGATCGGAATTTGAAGGACAAAAAAAACTCAACTGAAACTTTTTAATCTAGTATATATTTTCCATCGAAATCAATGACACTCTGCCAACGTCCTACAAACTTTTCAATGCCATGTTTATAAAATTCAGGCGGTTTTGAAGCAAAAACGTACAAAGACTGGTGTGCAAGTCATCTAAAGAAGTATACTGTTTCTCTTCAAGATAGTTTTGCAGACTCCTGAAGAGATGATAATCTGAAGGCGCAAGGTCTGGAGAATATGGAGGATGTGGAAGTTTTTCTCACCCAAGCTCCTCAATTTTTGCAGAAGTGATCGGAGCGGTATGAGGACGTGCGTTGTCGTGGTGGAACACGATTCCTTTCCGATTAACCAAAGGTCTCTTTTCTTTTAGTGCAGTGTTCAATCGAACCAGTTGTTGACAGTAGACTTGAGCGGTGATTGTTTGGTTGTGTGGTAAGGTTTCAAAGTGTATTACACCACCTTTATCCCACCAAACACTAAGCAACACCTTCCGAGGGTGAAGATTTGGTTTTGGCTGTGGTGTCGCTGGTTGTCCGGCACAAACCCACTGTCGACGGCGCTTAACATTCTGGTACAGTATCCACTTTTCATCACCAGTCACTAAACGGTGCAAACACGGATCTTGGAATTCACGGGAATGAAGAGCTGTGCTAATGTTTACCCGCACCCTCAGATTGTCGACCGACAATTCATGTGGCACCCATTTTCCTAACTTAGGCACTTTCCCGAGTTGTTGCAAATTTCGATGGATGGTGGACGGGGATGAATTGAGTTTCTGGGCCAATTCTTCGACAGTTGTTGAACAGTCTTCTTCAAGTGCAGCTAACAGCAGGTCATCATCAAACTCAGCAGGGCGTCCAGAGCGTGCTGCATCTGTCAAACAGCAGTCACCATTCCTAAACTTTTGAAACCATCTTTGACATTTCCTCACATGCAAAATATCGTTGCCATAAACGTCCTGAATGTTTCGCGTTGCTTCAGTAGCACTATTCCCTTTTTTGAACTCGTAAAGCATTATATGCCTGATATGCTCTTCTGATACCGCCATGTTTATGAGGGGTTCACATAAAGCAAAACACACGTCTTCACTGGTCAAGGTCTGTAAAGTATGTAGCGAAACACGATAGATCTCCTCTTAGATATAACCGGAAAATTTATGCTTAAACCGAGTAGGACTAGTTTAAACTTAATCTATCGTAAAAAACGACATTACTTATGGGATGACCTGATATATAAATGACCTTCCACGTTCATCTGATATACTGAACTTCATAATGTTTGCAGATGATACAACTGTCGCTTTTTCTTGCAAAGATGTTAATACAGCTAAGAATATATTTCATTCAGAATTAATCAGTGTAATGAAATGGTTGACCACCAATAAACTCTTCCTAAATACCAGTTAAAACAAATTTCATGATTTTTACTAATAAAAGAAATGTATATCTTGATGAACTTAATATTAATGAAATCGTCATAAGGAGTGTACTGTAACAAAATTTCTTGGTGTAATGCTAGATAAGAATTGCGATGGAGTGACCATGTAAATTATATCGCGAAAAAGATTTTAAGGAGCGTTTGGGAAACTCCACTAACAACCCATTAAATGGAATCTTTGTCATCCAAAAACGAGCAATAAGGTTATTATCTGATGCTGATTTCCATGATCACTCTAGTGCATTATTTAAAGAGCTAAACCTACTAAAGCTCAACGATATAACCAAACTGGCACATTTTATTTTTATTTACGAGTGTAAGAACAAATCATTAATTTGCAATGGGTAAATAGATATTTTGTAACTCATCAAGAAATCCACTCGTATCAGACCAGAAATAGATCAAAGCTTGTTATACCTCAATTTAGATTGTCTTCATCTCAAAAACTACCTATTTTCATTGATAAAACTATGGAATGACTTGCATGCCGATATAAAAAATATTGTGGATGTAAATTTGTTTAAAAACCAAGTTGAAATCCCGATTAATAATGGCATACTAGCAAAAATCTAGGATTAATATCCACTAATATTGTTTAATATTGTCCATTAATATTGTTTAATATTGTCCATTAATATTGTTTAATATTGTCCATTAATATTGTTTAATATTGTAATACATGTTTTAACTATTAATAATACTTATTTACTTATTTATTTATTTATTATTATTAATCAATAACAACTAGCTGCTTATTTTAATAAGAGCCCAGTAAAGCCTAAAGCTTAAGGGCCAAATTAAATAAAATAAATAGTCGAGCTTCAAAATTATTCATGTCATTGTAAATTGAAAAAATGTATTTATTTTATTGTTATTAATAAAGGTTATTCTATTCTATTCTATCAGGACACAAATAACAATACAATTCCAGAGCGAAGCGTGTAGTAAATTAATAGCCCATCACATCGATACTTAAAGAGCTCAGTCCCACTAGGAAACCTATAGATTCGTTATAGGTCTTAATATACAACCTAAATTTATAATGATCATGTAAGTGTACATGTATAAATTAAACAATTTTAAACAAAATATACGCACAATTCGTGATTCAAAAACTTAAACAAATAGCGTGACTAAAACAATACGAATTAACCCACCCTACCTCCGCACAGAGAAGTTTCAGAAGTTCTATTCTTCAAGCAGAACATCAATGCCTTGAATCTCGTTCAACCTGTCAAAACTCTTTCATTAACTTATATGCACTCACTCACAAAAGAATTCAATCTATACCTTGTTAACATTAGCAAAAAATATATATTACTTTCAAACATTACAATAAACACAAAAATATCTAAAACAATTTACCTTTTATTCAGCCACAATATTCACTGGTTCAGAATTCAAACAAACTTTTTAACACTTTCAAATACAGAATAGCAAAATACCCACACATTTGCCATTCATACCTCGCGCTCACACACACACACACACACACACACACACACACACAAAAGAGAATCGCATATCCAGGACATACTCGCATATACAGGGTGGGCCGTAAGTTTCCATACATAGGAAAAATTAAACGTTTGTTTTTATGTTTCAGATACCCTAAGAATATGCGTTGTAAGATCTTGTTTACTGATGAAGCAAATTTTTACGTCAATGGAGAGGTTAATCGGCAAAACATACGTTATTGGAGTAATGCTAACCCTAACTGGCTGAGTCCGACGAAGATGCAAGGTGCCGGTAAAGTGATGGTGTGGGCCGGGATATGGGGTGACAAATTATTGGACCAATTTTGTCAGTGGAAATCTTAATGCCGAAAGGTATCTTAACATGTTGCAAGAAGAGATTTTCCCATCCCTGCTAAACGAGGAAGGTAACTTCCCAGTTTACTTCCAGCAAGATGGAGCTCCACCTCATTATGGTCTTCAGTGCGTCGGTATTTGGATCAGCAGCAGTTTCCGGATGCTTGGATTGGTCGGCGTGGTCCTGTGGAGTGGCCTCCCAGATCCCCAGATCTCACCCCCCTTGATTTCTATCTTTGGGGGCACTTGAAGGCCATGGTGTATCAGGAAAAGATACGAGACATAAATCATCTAAAGGAACGTATCACCAACGCCATTACAAGCATAACGTCAACTGTGCTAATGCGTGTTCATCAACAGTGGGGAACACGTATTGAAATGTGTTTTCAAAACAATGGCAACCATGTAGAGCATATTATATAAATAAAAATGGTTGTCCATAAAAAAATGTTTATTTTTCCTATGTATGGAAACTTACGGCCCACCCTGTATATATATATATATATATATATATATATATATATATATATGAAGTTTAACACCGAGAAATTTCAGCTATTACGGTACGGAAAAAGAGAAGACCTAAAGTCCATGGAATATTTATACCCCAAATGGACAGGAAGTCCAGAGAAATTCCAGAGCAAAAGATTTAGGGGTTGTAATGACAGATGATGCGAAATTTGAAACACAAAATAAGATAGCAGTAAACAGAGCAAAGAGAATAACGGGTCAGATATTGAGAACTTTTAAACGAAGGGATAGGAATGTAATGATCCCTCTACTGAAAACCCTGATGATACCCAAATTGGAATACTGCTCGGTCCTAACATCCCCATATAAAAAAGAAGACATTAGACAGCTGGAGGGAATTCAAAGAAGTTTCACAGCCAAGATCAATGGGTGCAAAGAACTAAATTACTGGGAAAGGTTACGAGAACTAGACCTATATTCACTGGAAAGGAGAAGAGAGAGATACACCATTATTTACACTTGGAAAATAATGGAGAAACTAGTCCCTAATCTTACTCTGAATCCCATAACTCCCCAACAACGGTGGAAGGTAGAAACGGTAGACTGTGTCGTATTCCCAAATTGAAGGCGAGACAGGGAACATCCTTAACCCTGAAAGAAAATAGTTTTGTAGTGAGAGGACCAAAACTATTTAATCAGTTGCCCAAAGACCTAAGAAACACGAAGGGAGTTGCAGTGGAAATCTTCAAAAGAAGACTTGACGCCTGGCTCAGAACAATCCCCGATGAGCCGGGCGTAACTGGCTATGTGAGGTGGAGAGCGCAAGAATCCAACTCACTACTTCACCAGGCCAACTCGAGAGAAGGGGCGACACGCTTGACCTTCGCGAAATGAGAAATCATCACGTGGAACCTTTGTAAGGTTGTAAGGTAAGGTAAGGTTATATATATATCAGGACAAGAGGGACACAATAGAAGACCAGGAACAAGAAAAATGCTGATAGTTGTAACCAATGAATTTATGTTAAGAAAGGAAATAACAGATAAAACTAGAAGAAATAACTGCTTGAATTTGGAATTCACGAACACCACCAACTTCATTGATGATATAAGGATTACCCCTACTATTATCTTAGACTTATCGAGATACCAACTGATATGGCGGCAACCTTAAAAGGAAACACTTATACCAACGAAGAAATATGCAAATTTGAGGTTTTTAAACCTAACTCCAAGACCATAAATTGGGAAGAAATGAGAACCCATATGGCCCAAACAGAGTGGAATTTAGAGGAAATGCTAACTACCTTGGAAGACAAGACAAGGCGATGGAAATCTTAGGAAAATATGTCCCGGAAACACAGCCAAAAGGAAAGAGGAATTATTTTGAGAGGCAAAAGCGAACGATATTCCTCAAAAGAAAGAGAGTAGCTGCGAAATTAATTAATTGCACAGACAACAGTACCAGAAATGTGATACAAGAAAAACTGGAGAATATCGATAGGAAAATACAAGCCCGAATTAAGAGTAATTCAGAGAGGGAAGAGGAAAATGCGGTAGAAGTAATAAAGAAAAATCCAAAATACTTCTACAGTTTTGCGAAAAGGAAAACAAGAACGCGCGCCACTATCGGGCCATCAAGGAAAGAAAACAATGAACTAACTGACGATTTAAAGGAAATATCTGAAATATTGAAAGCTCAGTATGAATCAGTTTTCAGTACCTCAAAAAGCGACAAAGTGGCACCTCAGAGAAATGCTTTGTTTGAAAAGGAATTGCAAGGAGAGTGTATAGCTAATTTTTATTTTACCCAAGATGATATAGCGCAAGCTATCGGACAAATGAAAAAACATTCAACTGCAGGTCCGGACAAATTATTGATTAAAATTATTGATTAAAAACTAAAAATGAAATAACTACACCCCTATATCGGATATGCAGAAGATCCCTGGGTGTAGGGGAAACACCGAGCATTCTGAAAAGAGCAAACATTGTCAGGAAGGTCATGTCCATCACAACTCACAGATAGATCACTACAACGCTGTCATAGACGCACTTGAAAGCAATGAAAACTACTATGTCATATACACGGATTTTGCTAAGCATTCGACCAGCGGTACGATATGATAGCACATAAACTGAAACATATGGGAATAACAGACAAAGTGGGAAAATGATTCTTCAACTTCCTCAGAGAACGTCAGCAAGTCGTAAAAATCCAAGGTATCATCATCAGAATCGGAAGTACGGAGCTCAGTACTCCAAAGAATAGTATTAGCTCTATTTCCATTCATTATCATGCTAACAGACATAGACAACTTGAACTCTTGAGATATGGAAGAAATTTGGAACGAAATCAGACAGCATATTATGCCCCATATAGAAAGGAATTTCAGAGAAGTACGAAAGCAATAGATTAGATTTAGAGGTGATAATGACCGATGATGCGAAATTTGAAACACAAAAACAGCGATAAACAAGGCGAAAAGAGTTGCGGGACAGGCAGGGCCGCCGAGAAGGCGGGGAAGCCGGGATAAATCCCCGGAGCCCGGGAAAAGCAGTTAATCGAATTAAATGGAACGCTAAAAATAGGTACGAGGAGCAAAAGTGTTATAGATATTATTAATCGATAAATAATCGATAACTGTGGAAAATATTTTCCTACACAATAAATAAATTTGAGAATAACTTATTTTATAATTATACAATGCGAGATCCATGCGCCTCATCTTCCCCCTCCCCCCACTCTTTCCTAGCGAGCAGAAATCCTCCGCCAAATTTCATGGTGGGAGAGGCCTCTGTTGGAAATTCTTCCGACAAAATTCTATACAAAGATCACGTGTGTGTGTGTGTGTGTGTGTGTGTGTGTGTGTGTGTGCAGGCCCACCGAGAGGGTGGGGATACCGTGGAAAAATCCCCTAGGCCTGGAAAGACGGGGGATAAAATCTAAAAACATTAATAAAGCAATTGATTAAATAACAGAGAGGAAATATAATTAATGAACATACATTTTATAGAGATTATCATGATCAAACTGAAACAGATAAAATATTATCTGCAGTCCATCAATGCCCAAGACCGACTGACAGATCTGGGAACCATTGTAATTGAAAGCCAGTTAGCCCGTACTTTAAATTTCATTAGGATCATTTAGCACTTTGCTAGAGAGAAGGCAAAGAAAGTACACTTCTAATTATGAAAATCTTGCAGTAAATAATTGTCTTGCCTGCATGGACTGGTACTGCATTTGTAAATTGTATGGTGATAGAATTAATATAATTGATTCGAAAAATAAAATGGTCATTTTCCTCTGATTTGTTTATTCGTATTGTATGTTTTGAATAGCGACTTGGACTAGGCTACCAAGATACCCATTTATCTACCAACCAATTTTTTTATTGTGTGGAAGAATGAACAGCTGGGCTTTGCTGCGCGCCGCCTGCCGTCACCGGGTCTCGATCCCGGGGCCGATGGATTCGTAGTCAGCGACGCTAACTACTACACTACCAAGACGCATAAGATATATATGGGAATGAACTCAGAATGGTTCCCTGAGGTTTTTTATGATACACACAGACCGTGCATGGAACAAGAAACTCTTCTAGGATAATTAAATCCAGTATAGTCCGACTAAGTAATGTTAAATGACAAATACTATAGTTTTTCTTTTTCATGATGCTAGCCCGACGTGGGCAATGGGTCACTCGCAAAGAGGTCCTAAAAATATAGCTTCCCTCACCAGCTATCTGCAAAGCAGATAGGATCCAGCTTTGGGATAGGATCTAGGGTTTAAAGCAGCCTAGCCCAGCTACATTTAGAGCCTCAATATAAGCAAAAGATTCGCTGCCTTCACGTCAGATTGAATACATCAAAGAAAAAGGGATAACTATTATATTTTTAGCCAAAAAACAAAACTTAAACCTCAACTGGCAGAATTGAGCGTCCACTTTTCAAAGCACAAAACATGTCCGTTTCAAGATGGTTTCTGGCTAAAAATATAATAGTTACCCCTTTTTCTTTGATGTATTCAATCTGACGTGAAGGCAGCGAGTCTTTTGCTTATATTGAGGCTCTAAATGTAGCTGGGCTAGGCTGCTTTAAACCCTAGATCCTGTCCCAAAGCTATATCCTATCTGCTTTGCAGATAGCTGGTGAGGGAAGCTATATTTTTGGGACCTCTTTGCGAGTGACCCGTTGCCCACGTCGGGCTAGCATCATGAAAAAGAAAAACTATACCATTTGTCATTTACCATTACTTATTCAGACTATACTGGATTTAATTATCCTAGAAGAGTTCCTTCTTCCATGCACGGTCTGTGTGTATCATATATATATATATATATATATATATATATATATATATATATATATATATATATATAGAAAGGTATTCAGGCGGCACAAGTCATACATATAAAATCAAATATGAAACACTATTGATAAAATATAGTGTTCGGATCGCTTACAATATGTTCGCAATATGTGACAGACAAAACACAAGAGTAAATATCTGGATTTTACAATTTAGCAATTTAAATCTTCAAGCTTTACGCTCTGCTGAGCTCAACATTGGAAATATAACACCAGTCCTTTCAAAATCAGTTTTACTGTATACGTAGTTTGCACACACACACACACACACACACACACACACGCGCACACACACACACACACACACATATATATATATATATATATATGATGAATAAAACCACGAAGGGAAAAGAAACACGAAGTGGTGCTCAAGCGCTTTCGTCTAATGACATCCTCAGGAACACATCATAAATATTTTTCACGTATCACTTTCGTGAAATAATTTTTCATACATATATATATATATATATATATATATATTAGGCGTCGCGAGTACGAGGGGCGAACTCGCCATGTTGGCGATTTTGCGATTGTTTTACGAATGAATAGTTCAACCTTCCCCTTATTCACAGACAACTTGATATAGGCAAATATCCCCGTTGTACGCTCAAAATGTAGTTATCTTCAATGCATGTATTTGCGCTATGTGTCACTCGTACACAATATTCACAAAGTTTAAACGCGTCTACCTCAAAACTGGCTTGGCGAGTTCGCCCCCCTCGTATTTGCGACGCCTCATATATACAATATATGACACGAAGGTGAAGCTGGTGGCCCTACTACTAGGCCTGGTCTGGTGGAGTAGCGAGTTGCTCTCTTGTGATCTCCATTAAACATAACCAGGCACACCCGGCTTATCCGGTATCGTTCTGAGCCAGGAGTCTGGTATTCTTTTGAAGACCTCAACTTTGACACCAGTGATGTTCTTGATGTCCTTCGGAAGAATGTTAAAAAGTCTTGGCCTCCGAACAAACAAGCTATTTTCCTTCACTGTTGAAGGTGTCCCTTGTTTTTCTGACCTTTAGTTTGGGAACTCTACTCTACTCTACCTTTCCTATTTTCCAGGGTTTTTTGGCTGGTTACTGGGTTCAGTTTTAGGTTAAGTCCCAGTTTTTCTACTATTTTCCATGTGTAGATTATAGTGTATCTACCTCTTCTTCTCCCCAGCGAATATAGATTTAATTTACGAAGGCTTTCCCAGTAGTTGAGTTTTTTGCGATCATCAATCTCGGCTGTGAAATTTCTTTGAATTTCTTAAGTTTATTAATTTCTTCCTTTTTATATGGGGACATCAAGACAGCAGTATTCAAGTTTTGGTACGATCAGTGTTCTCAGCAGGGGAATCATAACTTTTTGTCCCTTCTTTTAAAGTTCACCGTACCTGTCTCCAGGGCCGCCGAGAGCTGCTCCGGGCCCCGGGGAAGGATTGGTATATGGGCCCCCCCCTGTTTACTCAGTATTTTATTATGAATGTTTTGTGTGTACATAACAAGCAAACTGATTATATGTGGTTAAGACGCTGGGCTGTTGGTGGGGTGTGGTTTGGATTCCACGTTATGGAACTGTAAACTGTAGGTCTAAAGGAGAGTGACAAACTTGACCTTCGTCAGAATGAACAATTCGGGCGGAAGCAAACCAAGTTAACCAAGGTGGTATATATATTACAAAGGTTTTACGAAAGTAAATAGATACCACGATTATTGTCCTTAAACTTGCTAAAAACGTCATTCAAGTCATTGTGTGGGCCAAGAAAAGTTAGTTGCTGATGGTCCTGGCTATCCAGGTCCATCTGAAAGAATGCTTCGTGTCGTCAGAAGACGTGCAGAAACGAACCCTCACCAAACGGTTGTCGAATTAGCTCTTTAATTGAAAATTAGTTCCAGGACGATCAGACGATATCTTCACGACATGGGCTACTATTGCAGAGCAACTAGAAGGAAACCCATGCTCACCTCTCACAACATTTTACTGGTTGGAAGTAGTGGGCAGCATCGATGGTTAGACGTTAATTCTGCCTTTTAGAACACCACACTGTTCTCTGAGGCATCGATAAGATACGTTAAAATATGTGGGATTGTCTGTAATTGTGTAGGGTGCAATTTGGACCAGTGAACGAACAGAGCTGGTGGTCTGCACAGAAACTATAAATTCAGCAAAATATGTAAAAATCCTGGTAAAGGGGTTGGTACCATTTATTCCAGTGAAAGTGTTATCTCTACACCAAAGTGTACTCATGGAAGATGGTGTCCCAGCTCATACCTCTCGCGTTACACAAAACTGACATGACAGCCATGGAATTGAATGTTTTCCATGGCCTGGTCAATCCCCGATATGAATTCAGTAGAAAATGTGTGGTATACGCTACATAGGCCATTATCGTTATTTATTAATTTTGTGTACCAAAATCAGTGTAAGGGAACTAAAAAGCAATGAGAGAAACCTACGTGCAACAGTTAATATGTGTGTGCAAGTTAATGGCATGCAGCAATTTGAACAATTGTTAAAATAAAAAAATGAAAGTAAAAAGTGAATTCTGCCTACGAGTCCAGACTTCTGAGACACCCTGTATTGATTAAAAAATCTCTCTCTCTCTCTCTCTCTCTCTCTCTCTCTCTCTCTCTCTCTCTATATATATATATAATATATATATATATATATATATATATATATATATATATACACAGATATATACTGTATATAGGGTGAACCAAATGTAGGTGGACAGTAAATGATAACGTTTATTTTGAGAATACATGTTTAATTTTTTTGTATACTATAATACAAAATAAATTTAAATAAATTTAGTTATAATATTTAATATAATAAAACACAAACACCATAGTTATAATGAACACCATAGTTATAATATAATATAACACAAACCGTATTCAACCTACTGTCCACCTACTTTTGGTTCACCGTGTATATATGAAAATTATTTCACGAAAGTGACACGTGAAAAATATTTATGATGAATAAAACCACGAAGGGAAAAAGAAACACAAAGTGGTGCTCAAGCGCTTTCGTCTAATGACATCCTCAGGGTTCCTGAGGATGTCATTAGACGAAAGCGCTTGAGCACCACTTTGTGTTTCTTTTTCCCTTCGTGGTTTTATTCATCATATATATATATATATATATATATATATATATATATATATATATATATATATATATATATATATATATATATATATATATATGGGAATGAACTCAGAATGGTCCCCTGAGTTTTTTATGATACACACAGACAGTGCATGGAACAAGGAACTCTTCTGGGATAATTAAATCCACTATAGTCCGAATAAGTAATGGTAAATGACAAATACCATAGTTTTTCTTTTTCATGATGCTAGCCCGAAGTGGGCAACGGGTCACTCGCAAGAGGTCCCATAAATATAGCTTCCCTCACCAGCTATCTGCAAAGCAGACAGGATCCAGCTTTGGGACATGGATCTAGGGTTTAAAGCACCTAGCCATGCTACATTCAGAACCTCAATATAAGCAAAAGACTCGCTGCCTTCACGTCAGATTGAATGCATCAAAGAAAAAGAAAAAGGGGTAACTATTATATTTTTAGCCAAAAACCAAAACTTAAACCTCAACTGGCAGAATTGAGCGTCCACTTTTCAAGGCACATAACATGTCCGTTTCAAGATCTTTTGCTTATATTGAGGTTCTAAATGTAGCATGGCTAGGTGCTTTAAACCCTAGATCCATGTCCCAAAGCTGGATCCTGTCTGCTTTGCAGATAGCTGGTGAGGGAAGCTATATTTATGGGACCTCTTTGCGAGTGACCCGTTGCCCACGTCGGGCTAGCATCATGAAAAAGAAAAACTATGGTATTTGTCATTTACCATTACTTATTCGGACTATAGTGGATTTAATTATCCCAGAAGAGTTCCTTGTTCCATGCACTGTCTGTGTGTATCATATATATATATATATATATATACACACACAGGGTGTTTCAGGAGGAAAGGTCAATACTTCGGGAGGTGATAGTATCGGTCATTGTGAGAAAAAAAGTTCATATGGACATGTGTCTAATTCTGAATGGTTACGGAGATAGAGCTGTTTGAATCTACAAATACAAAAGCATTGTTAATGGTAATCAAGAAAGAGAAACCAATTACTGTTTCTAATATTTAATGTTTAAACATTGGCATTTTGAATGGTATCAGATACAGAAATGACAAATTTGTTACAGTTTACAATACGTTTTCGAAAATCCCACCGTCAACCTCAATGCACTTTGCAACTCGTCTGCAAAGATCGCGTGTTGTTCGTGTGAGTTGATCTTGACGTTCCTTTATGCGGGCAGCAGCATTCAAAATGCGCGCGAGCAATTCGTCTCGTGTATCCACCTTTCTTTTGTAAACTTGACTTTTCATCCACCGCCACAAACAATAATCTAACGGAGAGAGGTCTGGAGACCTTGGTGGCCATTGAATGGGACCACCGCGGCTGATCCATCGACCAGGGAAAGTTTGATTTAGGTATTGCATCACCAGACGGGTAGAATGTGGAGGAGCTCCGTCATGCTGAAAGTACATACCAGCGCGTGTAGCCAAAGGAACATCCTCCAATATTCTTGGCAATTCATTTTGCAGAAATTCTAGGTAACTTTGTCCTGTAAGACGATTCTCTAAAGTAACAGGGCCAATCAGCTGATCATCGATGACACCACACCACACATTGGCAGAGAAGCGATGTTGAAAAATTGTTTCCACAGTGGCATTTGGATTTTCGTCTGACCACCGATGAGAGTTACGTGTGTGTTGATACCGTCACGGGTGAAAGTAGCTTCATCGGTGAACAGTATTAATCGAAGCAATCGGCAATTAGCATTTACCCAATGACAAAATTCCAGTCTCATGGCAGCGTCTCCTGGTTGAAGGTGTTGTACACGCTGTACATGATATGGATGCAAGCCTTCCTCACGTAATGTTCGCCATACTCTTGTGTGTGGTACACCGAGACACCGAGACGTGTAGAAATTCTTCGTGAGCTAGTAGTAGGACTACGCTCTACCAACTGAAGAATGTTTTCCACTTCATCCACATGTTGTTGACCTTCACGTTCAGATGAAACATGAGCGCTGGGAAGTGTACCAATCTCACGCAATGTGTTGAAAACCTTGGTAACACACTTCGATCCGGAATTCTGCGGTTCGGAAACCGTCGACGGTATTCTGCAACAGCAGCTGTTGCACTTCCATCGCAAAAACTGTAGACATACACCATATCTGCATATTCGGCATGTGTAAAGGTGTGTGGCATTCTTAACAATTATTTCAAACACCAACAATGTCACTCACAACAGTCAGCTGTCGATTGGCTTATGTTACATGCTTACATTTCAGCTTACATGGTTCAAGGTTATAGGGGAGGAAGGGGGAAGAAGAGCTGCGAGCGCATCAGATTCAAACAGCTCTATCTCCGTAACCATTCAGAATTAGACACATGTTCATATGAACTTTTTCCTCACAATGACGGATACTATCACCTCCCGAAATATTGACCTTTCCTCCTGAAACACCCTGTATATATATATATATATATATATATATATATACAGGGTGGGGCCGTAAGTTTCCATACATAGGAAAAAAAAACATTTTTTTATGGACAACCATTTTTATTTATATAATATGCTCTACATGGTTGCCATTGTTTTGAAAACACATTTCAATACGTGTTCCCCACTGTTGATGAACACGCATTAGCACAGTTGACGTTTGCTTGTAATGGCGTTGGTGATACGTTCCTTTAGATGATTTATGTCTCGTATCTTTTCCTGATACACCATGGCTTTCAAGTGCCCCCAAAGATAGAAATCAAGGGGGGTGAGATCTGGGGATCTGGGAGGCCACTCCACAGGACCACGCCGACCAATCCAAGCATCCGGAAACTGCTGATCCAAATACCGACGCACGTGAAGACCATAATGAGGTGGAGCTCCATCTTGCTGGAAGTAAACTGGGAAGTTACCTTCCTCGTTTAGCAGGGATGGGAAAATCTCTTCTTGCAACATGTTAAGATACCTTTCGGCATTAAGATTTCCACTGACAAAAATTGGTCCAATAATTCTGTCACCCCATATCCCGGCCCACACCATCACTTTACCGGCACCTTGCATCTTCGTCGGACTCAGCCAGTTAGGGTTAGCATTACTCCAATAACGTATGTTTTGCCGATTAACCTCTCCATTGACGTAAAATTTGCTTCATCAGTAAACAAGATCTTACGTCAAACGCATATTCTTAGGGTATCTGAAACATAAAAACAAACGTTTAATTTTTCCTATGTATGGAAACTTACGGCCCACCCTGTATATATATATATATATATATATATATATATATATATATATATATATATAATACTGTATACTGTGAACATGGCATTCATTTCACACTGGCTTTAAATCTTCTGTATGAATTTAGTATGTCAATATATTGTACCGTATTTTCTTGCAAAGCCCTTTACTAGAGTTTCGTCATCTGGGAGCCATTATTATCAAGCCTGATTAATTGCTTGCTCTTGTAATTCAAACCTGAAATTATATATATATATATATATATATATATATATATATATATATATATATATATATATATATATATATATATATATATACACACAGGGTGTTTGAAAACTTTCTGTACAAATTGTAATGGGGGATAGGCAACACCAAGACAAACCCTATAAGTGTATATCCGCTGACGTCACCATTCGGCGCGAGAGGGCGCCGCTGCAATTGGCTAAAAGGTGAAGTGGGCTAGGCGCGCGCTTGCCGCGGGCATTCTTAAATCGGACTTAGTACGCGTAACATGTTTATTTAAAGAAGGCATGTTTATTTAAAGAAGGTGCGAAAGTTGCGACCGGTAGCATCAATGCATGCCCGACAGCGTCGAAGCATTGACCGACGTACACGTCGAAAGATTCCCGGCATTTCGGGAACAGTTCCAGCGGCGACAGCGATTCTTGCTACGAGGTCTTATTCTGAGTAAATGGGAGTATCGTACACGAGGTTCTTCATGTGTCCCCACAGGAAGAAATCGAGGCATGTTAAATCGGGCGATCTCGGTGGCCAGGCTACGGGCCCACCCCGGCCTATCCATCGGTCCCCAAAAGTGGCGTTCAGATAATCCCGCACATCGTTGCTGGAGTGTGCTGGGGCCCCGTCGTGTTGAAACCACATTCGTCTACGAATAGCCACGGGAACATCTTCCAGCAGTTCCGGCAACGTTTCTTCAAGAAATATCCGATAAACCCGCCCGTCGAGTCGGGCAGGCAGCAGGTACGGCCCAATCAACTTGCCATGGACGATACCCGCCCAAACATTGACGGCGAACCGTTCTTGATGAGCATGCACCCGTGTAGCATGTGGATTTGCGTGCGCCCACACGTGAGAATTGTGCATGTTAAACATACCCTCACGTGTGAAACAGGCCTCATCTGAGAACAGCACATAAGCCGGAAAATTAGGCTGCACCGCTGTCTGCTGCAGAAACCAGCGTGCGAATTCCACATGAAGAGGGTAATCCCGAGGTTGTAATGCCTGGACTCTCTGACGATGAAACGGATGTAACTGCTGCTCGTGCAACACTCTCCAGACCAGGTCGTGGTTCACACCGAGGATACGTGCAACACCTCGCGTGCTTGGATTGTCATCAAATCGCCGTAGGATTTCTTCTTCCATGTCAGGAGTGTGCACGTTTCTCTCCCGACCAGTGTCATGCATGTTTGCATGGAATGTTCCAGTTTCTCGCAGTCGCCGATGCAAATGCGCAAACGTTTAGTGGTTTGGCACACGTCTGTTTGGGAAGCGCTGTCGGTACAACCTCACAGCAGCTCTTCCGTTTCCATTGGCAGCCCCATACACCATATGCATGTCAACCATCTCAGCAGTCGTGAAGCGCTCCATGTTACGCGTACTACGTCCGATTTGAGAATGCCCGCGGCAAGCGCGAGTCTAGCCCACTTCACCTTTTAGCCAATTGCAGCGGCGCTCTCTCGCGCCGAATGGTGACGTCAGCGGACATACACTTATAGACGAAAAGGGTTTGTCTTGGTGTTGCCTATCCCCCATTACAATTTGTACAGAAAGTTTTCAAACACCCTGTGTGTATATATATATATATATATATATATATATATATATATATATATATATATATATATATATATATATATATATAATCATGCCATTATTCACAATCTGTTAGTTTGTCTGTCTGTCTCCTTTTCTGGTCCAAACTGCTGGACCGATTTTCATGAAACTTGGTGACAACACCCTCCGGAATCGCTGGGGTGTTTATAGAGACTTTCTTTTCAGATCGGGTATCCCCAAAAAATTTATCCCAATTTATCCCCCCAAAAATTTAAATGCTAAAACACGAAACACTTAAATTTTTCAAGATTTTGACTCACTGGTCTTGGGATGTGAAACTCAAAATTTTGATGGTTGCTTTCTTTCGTGAATTTGTTGATCTGCTTTTGTGGCTATTAGAAAAATATAAAATTTTATAGAAGCGTGGACCGGTGGCCTTCTCTGTCATTAAAGTCTACAAGTAAACCAAATCCCAAGACGCTTTTATAGTTTCATACTTTCATGGAATGAAGAAAATCAAGTTGGTGAATAAATTTAGAAAAGAATGTAGCCATCAAAATTTTTAGCTACGCATCGGAAGTCATGATAGGTAAAAAAAAAAAAATGTGACGAGTTGTATTTGAAATTTAATTGCTTCGTGAGCTTCAAGTAAAATCTGCGAAGCTGCATTTAAAATTTAAGTGATTCATGAGCTAACTGTAAATGTTAAATTCTAACTGGCTTAAAAGTCTCTAAAAATAATTTTAATTACATTTGAATGCTTGACTATTGTGTAAAAAAAAGAAAAAATGTGAATATTCTGAAAACTTAATTTTCACATTCACCTCGCATTCTTCTTTGTCAAGAATTAAACACATTTTTCCTAAACAGTACCATAACTGACAGTAATTATGTATTGCCCGAAGGGTAATAACAGCCTTTGGCAGGAACTAGCAAAAATGTCCCGCCGTTGGGCGAGTTTTTTTGCTAATATAACTTATATAATTACAGAGTTATAGGCGAACAAAAACCCAAGAATCCACTCTAGGTTAGCCCCCAAAAGGTAGGGGAAAATAGAAAAAAGTAAATAAAAATGAGGAATACTAAAAACTGATACCATTTTTACAATAATAAACGTGTAAAGCTTTCACAAGAATAGTAGTCATAGTAAAGTATAGAACAGACACAGCTCTCCCCCTCCTTTGCCAGCCACTGCTGACAGAAAATTATTGTAAAAACAAGATTTATAGGTAAATAGGAAAAATATAATGAAAAGAATAGGTTCAGAGTTCATTCACACCATGCGCACACTTATCTCGTGTACCTAGTTATAGTGCAGTAGCTTAGACCCTGATTTTTGAAGTAAGTGGACATTCTGGACAAAAGCACCAAACTTGGCTCAAATGTTGTTCAGGACCTTAGCTACCAATTTTTCCCCGGAACCAAGACGCACAACCCTATCTTGGCTGCCATTTTGGAAATCCAAGATGGCTGCCAGCTAGAAATCAACAAACTATTGTGAGGAGTAATTGTAAATAAATAGTCCCTAAACCTACATATTTCGATGCCAGGATTGCTATAAAATAATCAGAATTACCCTTAAATGTTTATTTAATGTAAAATATTTAATAATATAACTATATAATATGTGCTTTTCTGTTTTGCAGGTGATTTGTGAACATGGATTGGAGCAAATGCATGGTTTGTCAAGAGAGCAAAGGTGAGACTCTTAAATGTCCACTCAATGCTGTGAGTGGTAAAAAAACTGAAGCATATGCAACATTTATGGAGAATGTCAACGCATTCAAGAATCTTGGAAGACTACCAGTTCCTCTTCTTTTCAATGAAGAGGTGACTGTTGAAGATCTGGTTCAGAATAAAGCTGTGTGGCACAAGTCATGCCATGTTAAATTTAGTAAAGAAAAGCTTGAAAGGGCTACAAAAAAGAGAGAAAGGGCGGATGAAGGTGAAACCAGTTCATCTACGGGGAAGCGGGTTCAGCGGCATCCTATGGACAAAGCAACTTGTGTGTTTTGTCAACAAACACATGGGCATCTTCACGAATTCAGTACATTTGGCGCTGACGTCAATTTACGAATGATGGCTACAGAACTCAGTGACACAGAACTAATGTCTAGAATAGGAGGTGGTGATCTCATGGCCATTGAAGCCAAGTATCATCTGCAATGCTTGACATTTTATCGGAACCGTTACCGCTCACTTTTGAGACAAAAACAGAGCAAGGAAGAAGGCTATGAAGAAAACTTGATGAAAGCAAAGGCAATAGTTGAGGTCGTTAATCATGTAGAAAATTGCGTGGAAGAAGGAATCTTTCAAATGAAGTTTTCTGTGCTATTTGATCTGTATCAAAAAAGACTTCGGGACTTAGGTATTAATAAGGAAATGAACAGAGGACGATTCAGAGAGAAGATTCTGGAGTATTTCCCATATGCCCAGGAAGTGAGTGATGGCAAGAACAAAATCTTAGTTTTTCAGCAGGGAATTCAGGAAATGCTCAGAGAGACAAATAGACAGAATTTTGAAGGAGATACTATGATTCTTGCAAAAGCTGCTAGAATCATACGCAAGGAAATCGTCAACTTTACTGGATTCAAGTTTGCAGGTGCCTTTCCATCTGGTTGTCAACAGGAATCGGTACCTACAACCTTGAAAACCCTTATATCTATGATCACAAATGGTGCTGACGTGAAGGACCAAACACCAGAAGACTCCCCTGCAACTCTCACTGTCTCGCAACTTATCCTTTTTAATTTTAGGAACAAGCATACATCATCATCTAAGGTTCGCCATTCTTTGGAAAGAGAACCACCATTGCCTCTGTATCTTGGTCTGAAAATTCATACTGAAATTCGGTCAAAATCATTAATTACACAACTATATGAATTGGGTCTCAGTGTGAGTTATGACCGAATTCTTCAAGTCGAAAGCCAACTTGCAACAGCAGTGTGCCAGAACTTCAAGACCAAAGGAGTGGTTGTACCAGCTCAGTTTCGTCATGGACCATTTATTGTTGGGGCACTTGACAATCTGGATTACAACCCATCTAGTACAACTGCCGTTGGATCATTTCATGGTACAGGGATTAGTCTGTTTCAGTTCCCAACTGTCTCAAACTGTGGAACCAAACAAGGTGATCTTGTGCTACCTTCTCTAGGTTCAAAGGACTTGGAGTTACTCATGTCCTACTCAATTGTACCAGCTGTTGCAATGGACAAAACCAAGGTAGAAGTCCTGAAGTTGTCTAATGTGTCTGACCCTATTGAGGGACACTACCATGAAGCATGTTTCCAGGAAAAGGAGTGGATGAAAGAAGCGTTCAGGATCTTGGAGAAAGACACGATAGGGAAGGGTGATGTTATATCATGGTCAGCATACCACGCTACAAGGCAAGAACAAGATGAAGATCAAATGAAAACCCTTTCCTACCTCCTTCCCTTATTCCATGAAAAGGCCGCTACTCCAGCGATGATCAAGCATGGAATGAATGTTGTTCGGTCTGCTACTGAATTCCTTAACCCCGGGCAAATACCAGTTGTTGCATTCGATGCACCCCTATATGCCCTTGGTAAATTCATTCAGTGGAAGTGGCCAGACACCCACGGAGAAGACAAGGTCATCGTCATGTTTGGAGGTCTACATACAGAGATGGCCATGTGGAGAACGTATGGAGATTATCTAGAGGGATCTGGGTGGACAAATGCCTTGACACAAGCAGGCATTGCTTCGGCAGGAACTGTTGACTCATTTCTTAAAGCCTCTCATCTTACAAGAACCAGACATGCTCACCAGGTAACAGCTTTGACATTGGCAAAGCTGCAGCATGAAGCCTTTATGGAAACTGTTGGTCCCTATGATGACAAGACAAAGGAAGAGTGGAAGAAGAAGATGGTTCAGGTCAGTCCAACATTCCAATACTGGGAGACAATTCTTCAGATGGAGATAGACGGCCTCATATTCATACGATCACATCGTGCAGGAGACTTTCCATTGTATGTAGAAAGCTTGAAGAAAGTAGTTCCCTGGTTCTTTGCTCTTGACCACCAGAATTACGCACGTTGGCTTCCACTCCACATCCGGGACATGAAGAATCTCCCTCAGCCAGTTATGAATGAGTTTTCACGAAATGGACACTGGGTAGTACACAAGACCAAGAAGAGATTCTCAGCCATGCCTTTAGACCAAGCGCATGAACAAAACAATGAGAAAGTCAAAGGTTCAGGAGGCGCGGTGGGTCTGACTGAGAATCCAGTGGCATTCAAGAAGTGGATGGTAGCAGGGCCAGAACAAGCCAGATTGATTACTGAATATGAAGACGAAAACCTTCCAGAAACTGAAGACAACAACTTCCACCACGAAGAAGGACTATCTACACAGAGAAGATTCAAGGATCATGTTTCTAATCTCGTTGAAGTCTTCCGTGATATGGGAAATCCATTTTGTGATAATGGGAATGAGTTACTGGCCTTAGACACAAGGAATGTCATGGATGAATCTGTGGTCCATACAGTGAGAACTATAAAGGATTTGGGTAAGGAGCAATATAGCCGATACTACAAAGAAGTTGTCACAGATTGTACAAGGTCAATTCATACACCGATCAAGAAGAACTCGCTTGCCCTCTTCAGATGTCCTCGGCCGAAATCTCAGGTACGGAATGTTGGGGGAATCCAACTACTGAAGAACGATGTTGCTCTATTCTCTCATCTGTATATTGTTATGCAACATCGGCATAGTGACATGGATGCATTCTTCCAACACGAGAATCACCCCTTTCCTTCTTCCCTATCTGATGGTGGGAAATTGCGGTTTGGGAAAAAGTCTGACCTACTGAAAATCATTACATTTGAAAACAAGGACAACCCTCCAGATCCTTTTGATGTGAAACTTCTTGATGGAGCTGCCATCGTCCATTTGCTGTCTACTGCAGGTGTTACCAACTTTGAAGAGTATGCAGATCGTGTATTCGTCCCTTATCTCATCAAACAGTTAGAAACTTGCCAGCGAATTGACATCGTCTGGGATACCTACACTGCAAGCACCTTAAAAGAGACTACCAGAGAAAAACGGGGAAAAGGAATCAGAAGAAAGGTTGAAGGAAAAACCAAATTACCCCTAAATTGGCATGACTTCCTTCGAGACTCTAGAAACAAGCAAGAACTGTTCGCTTTCCTATCAGACAAGGTTGCTGCAATGGAAGTTCCTAACAACAAAGAAGTTGTTATTACATCAGGACCTGAAGTCATCATCAATGGGGCCGACCGCACAATGCCAAGATGCGACCATGAGGAGGCAGACACTAGACTGTTCATTCATCTTCAAGATGCAATAAAGGAAGGGCACATTAACTGCATGATCAGAACTGTAGACACGGATGTTATTGTCATTCTAATAGGAAAATTCCATCACTTGACGTCCATAAGATCTGAAGTAAATATTTGGGTTGGTTTTGGCACTGGGAAAAACTTCACTTACCATCATATTAACACAATCTGTGCCTCTTTGGGTGAAGAGAGATGCACATCCCTACCACTGTTTCACTGCTTCACGGGATGTGATACAACATCATCCTTTTACGGAAGGGGCAAGAATACGGCATGGGCAGCATGGCACCATTACCCTGAGGTAACACAAGCATTCACATTCATGGCACGAAATCCATTTGCAGATGTTGACGCCGAAACTCCCCACTTCAAGCTTCTTGAACGGTACACAGTTGTCCTCTATGACAACACCAGTGACATTGAACGTGTAGATGAGGCAAGAAAGGTCATGTTCTGTCAGAAGGGAAAAGCTATGGAGACTATCCCACCAACTCAGGATGCTCTTCTCCAACACACCAGGAGGGTCACATACCAGGGAGGAATATGGTCGACCTGTGAGAGAAGTGAACAGAATCTTCCAACTCCTGAAGGATGGGGATGGACCTTTAGCGAAGAGTCCCAGTCATGGACACCAGTTTGGACCACAAGACCAGTAGCATCTAAAGCTTGCAGCGAATTGGTCAAATGCGGCTGCAAGAGCAAGAGTGGATGTGGCACCAGGTGTGCTTGCAAGAAGGCCAGGTGGAAGTGTACAGAACTGTGTAGCTGCAACTGTGCAGTTTAACATATAGCGTCGAGCGGGGTGAGTTGGGACAGTTCGGGACAGGGGGTGAGTTGGGACAGTAGGCATTGCAATGCTAAATGCCAAGATATTTCCATTTTATGGTGCCCATTTAATAGCCCTGCCCTTACTCTACAAATGTTGTTAATACAAGTTTTCTATAGAACCACGAATAATGCATGAAAATTGTGCAAATATGAAAGGGTAGCATTTTGACCTTTGTAGAATTTCATTTTTTAAAATGCACATATTTTGCCAATTTTCCTCTCCCACATTCAGTTATAGAGCTAAAGGTCTACTTTTTGGTGGGTGAAATCTTCAATTGTTATAGTTTCGTTGATTTTTCTTAAACATGGTTTTCTTGAACATGGTTTTTGTGTTAAAATATTCACGATTTTCACTGTATATGTTGTACGAAGTGTGATTTCTGCAGTAAACATACTTCTGATCAGCTTAAAAGTTGTTTTATTGATCTGATCATGCCAAAAAACATATAGTTTGATGCCAAACATGCCAAGGGAATTCTCTATTGAAACTTATATCAGAAATTCCATTTTGTCTATGGCGGCCATCTTGAAATCCAATATGGCGGCCAAGTAATGGTCTCTGAAGGTGGTTCCGGGGATATTTTTAATTGTTGGTCCAAAATATACAAGTAGGGAAAGTTTGGTGCTTTTGTCCGGATTGTCCACTTCAACTTGTTTAGCTGCCCTACTATTACGCATTAGAAAACAGTGGAAAATAAAGAATAGCATGAAACACTATACTACTTGGTCTAATCTACACCATGCATTTTTTAAGGAATTTTTTATTCATTTATTTTATACAAGAAATCATCACTTCATCGTTGCATCATTTTCCCGTTGAGTGCCGAAGCCATTGTGCCAAGTCCAGGTTAGGTTAGGTAATTAAGTTAGGCGAAAGCCATCGTGCCAAAAATTTGCTTTTAAAAATTACTTAATTACATTGCCTTTTTTCGCACTGGAATTACTTTGATAAAGATCATTAATCCAGAGGCACTTCAGGAGCTGGTCAGCACACCCCATTTAAAAACTCCCACGAAAGTGTATATCAAGTATCATATGATTTCCTCCTCCTTCTCAAGAAAAATTTATCATATCGTAATTTATAGTGTGTCCTTCCCGTAGGAATGATTTAATAAGGAAGCACCGATCCAGAGGAACCTCCAGCTGCCCAGCACCCGTCAATTTAAAAATCTCCCCCCCCCCCAACAGAGCGGGGAGGAGATGCAGGAACAGCACCAGAATCGTCCAGGGTTGAATTGTAATGTCTTTTCCTCTTTTACGAAATTTTGAGTTCTACTCCAGCTAAGTAGCTTCCCTGAAGATGATTATGTCTATTCGTAGGTTTTGACTCCCGAGAGTTCTCATTAAGCTTATCATCTGAGAACTCCCAGTGTTCTGAAATCAGACTGGACCAGTACCTCCTACTTCCTTTATTGCAAAAGGGAACATCGTTTATTCTATATAAAATCATAAAACTTTCTCTAGCTAGCTAAGTTAGATATTCCGCGATTTACCTAAAAAGCACTAACAATCCTACACTGTAAACCCAAGCAGCATCGCTGAAATTGAAAAGATCTATTCGGAGGTTTTGGCATCTGAGAACTCCTACTGCCCTGAAACCAGACCGATCAGCGCCGCCTACTACATTTATTAGCAAAGGGAACATTACTATTTCTACTTCATCCGAACTAGCCCTCCCTCAAGCAGCTCTTTTATAGTGACGGGAAAAAAGCGGGAGCAAAAGAAAGGGGGAGAGGTGTGGCTTCCAGAAATAATTTAATATAGCTATTCGGGGGGTTTTGACTCACAAGAATTCTCATCCATTCAAAACACGTAAATAAAAATGAAAAAAGTTTAAAAAAAGGCTATCATTTGAGAACGCCGTGTTCTCATACCAGACCCGGCCAGAGCCTCCTACTGCATTTTACGATGAACAGTGGACATCACCATCCCCAGCTCCACCCCAACCAACTACCCTTATGACTTCCCTTTGTAGATTTATGCGAAGGTTTTGACTCCCGAGCGTCTTCATAATGACAACACCCAGTGTTCTGTAACCAAACCAAAAACGCGCCTCCTACTACATTTACATCGAAAGAAAAATCACTACTTTTATCTCAATACAAAAACACTATATTCCAAAAGAGTAGCCATCCTTTATACTTAATTAGCTCTTCAGAGGTTTTACTTCCGAGGATTCCCATCAATCTTTCCGTCTCTACAGTTGGTTATTATCTGAGATCTTCCAGTGTTCTCCAACCAGACTCGATCAGCACCTCCTACTATATTTTAAACAAAAATGAAAATCGGGCAACTCTCTATACTAAATAAGAAACACATCCCCAATTTACCCACCCTTTAATGCAAATTTATGCTACTAAAATACCTAATCCGCCCTTTTCTTAAACATATTAACCGAAGTGCTCGATACGACTCACGCGTGAAGGTTATTCCACTTATCGACTATCTTAATAAGCGCAAATTTCCTGCCCCTTATTTTAAAACCATTGTTTCTCGTAATGTTCCTATTATCTAGGACTCCAGGTAAAAAAAAAATCTTATAAATTACGTTATGAAAAAGATTCAAAATTTTGAAACACCTAAATTAATTCGCCTCTCAAACGCCGAGTTTCAAGCGTATACAAATTCAGCTCTTTGATTCTGTCTTCGTATGTTTTATCACGTAATATTTGAATAAGCTTTGTTGGGAGGCGTTGAACCCTTTCTACCATTTCTATATTCTTACTCATATAGGGCGACCGGAACTGTACAGCATATTCTAAATAAATCTAAATATATTTAGATTTATATTCAAAATTACGAGAAATAAAACCCAGTACAATTAGTCTTACTGTTCCCGACTGAACACAGTTTTGAGAACCTTAAATCCTTAGTAATAATGACACCTAAATATTTGTCGTTGTTGGCTTCGTTCAACACACTGTTTCCCAATGTGTAGTTAAATTTACTGTTATGATAACCTATATACATAACTTTACATTTACCTACGTTAAATTTCATCTTTTTTATGCAGGAAGGAGGGTGCCAAGGAAAAATGCCCACAAAAGCGCCCCCTCCCATAGAAGAAGAGAGCCAAAATCAACGTCCGGGGTTTTCGAGACGCCTAGACATTCTGCGTTTGAAAAATGGGAGGTCATAGACAGGAGGAAAGATGGATTGAGGAAGATTGTTCCAGCGTTGACCGGTTGAATAGATGAAAGAGTGAAAATACCGATTAACCCTTGCATTAGATAGTTGGACAGAAAAGGAATGAGAAAGTGTAGAAAGTCTGGTACTGCGTACTCTCTTTAAAGGAGGAGGCATGCAGTTAGAGAGTTTAGAAGAGCAATGTCCGTTATGATAGCGATAGTAAAGAGAGAGTGAGGCAACATTCCCACCTGGGGAATTGATGACACGAAAAGTCTTTGATTCCACCCGGTCAAGTACGGCTGTGTGGGTTGAGCCACCCTACACATGAGAAGCATACTCCATACAGAGGCGAACAAGACCCCTGTACAGAGACAAGAGACAGCAATTGAGTCGGGGTGAAAAAACAGGGGAGGCGGTACAGCACACGTAGCCTCTTAGAAGCTGTTTTAGAAAGAGAGTATATGTGATCTTTCCAGGAAAGATCACGAGAAAAGGAAACGCCAAGAATGTTCAGAGAAGAGGAAGGATTGAGTTGTGTGTTGTTGAAGGTAAGGGGATAGTTGTGTAGAAGATTGTGACGAGTAGACAGAAGGAAAGAATGTATTCCACTTTGGAATTGAGGTAGTCAAAGAATTTTGGATAGTCAGTAGAATTAGGAGAAAGGTAAACAGCAAAGATGTATTTAGTGTGAGATTGGCATGTGAGCCGTAGCCAGAGGGTGTAGAATTCGGAAGATTCGCAACATCCACCTTTGGAGTGAAAGTGAGTATAGAGAAAGTAAGAGGGTACAGAAAAGGGGCTGCTGTCAGTCGTCCCAGACACCTGAGTTTCAGTGAGGAAAAGAAGAAGAGGTTTAAAGAAGGAGAGGTGGTGTTCAACAGATTGAAAATTTGAGAAAAGGCCACGAATGTTACAGAAGTTTAAGAAAAGTGAATCAGATAGAGGTCCAGAACATCTCGAATGGGCGGTAGCAGATCCAGCCTCGCTGCCCGGTACCGGCTGGGGGGGAGGCAAAAGTGGGGACATTTATGGTCCCCTCCCCAGGGGACTCCGAGGCTCTTGAAGTTGATGTCATTTTTTTAAATTTGGAAAAGATTATACAGTGTGTAAGGTGTATGTGTATGTAGTGACGAATCGGGAGAGAAGTGTGTGTTTGAGAGCATGCTGGACTGTTCACAGGGTAGATGAGACAGACTAAAGTTGCCACTTATTAGACCACTCAACTAAATTATTGCTCTGCAAACTCACAGTAAATCAATTGCTTTACCCGCAATTTTAGTGTCATCATCAAATTTAGAAATTTAACACCTCATTGACATTAAGCTCGTCAATCTATAATAATAATAAAAGGACGTGTGTGTGTGTGTGTGTGTGTGTGTGTGTGTGTGTGTGTGTGTGTTCCAGCCATAACACCAAAATGGAAGCAGTTACAAATATGAAACTTCACACACATATTGATTAGGTCCCCAGGTTGTGTACCTGGGTGTTAATAAATTAAATAATTAATTTTGAAAAATTAAATGACGTCATCAAAATCATTACGTCATAACATATATATATATATATATATATATAATATATATATATATACAGGGTGTCCGAGAATTATCTGTACAATTTTTGGCTGTTATTAAAAGTCAACCATGAAGTGTAGAAATTCCAGTGTGGCCCATTTTACAGAGAATCTCATTAAGTTTTTTCTGATACCAAGTTTTGACAAGTTTTTTAGAAATTCCAGTGTGTCCGAACATTATCTGTACAATTTCATCTTTTAATAAAATTCTTGATAACACACGTAAAATTCTTAAACAAGATTATTTAGAATCTGTATTTTCAAAAGTTTCTTTTATTAAAGTAACGTTGTTACAAACATTCGATATGTGCACCATTAGTGATTCGAAAAACATCCAATCGATACTCCAAATGTTGCCATGTACGCTGCAGCATATCCACATCAATTCGCTCAATAGCAGCTGTGATTCTTGCTTTTAAATCATCAATGTCTGTCACCCACGTACATTTCTAAAATACTTGTCAAACCGTGGTATCAGAAAAAACTTAATGAGATTCTCTGTAAAATGGAACAACACTGGAATTTCTACACTTCATGGTTGACTTTTAATAACAGCCAAAAATTGTACAGATAATTCTCGGACACCCTGTATATATATATATATATATATATATATATATATATATATATATACAGGGCGTCCCAAAAAAATGTATACACACTTTAAATAATATAAAGGCAGTGTTTATTAAAATACATTTCATTTTCAAAATGTAATAGAATCTACAGACATTATTTAATTGTTTTGTCAACGCCTGTTTTCAAACTGACGTCCGTTCTGGTCCAGGCACTGCTGATAACGCGAAGCAATGGAATCGCAAACATCACGAAACATTTCGTTTGGTATTTGTGTGCATTCTCGTTCAATGGCTGCTCTCAATTCAGCGACTGTTGCAGGTTTTATAGCGTAGACTTTGTCTTTTAAGTATCCCCATAAAAAAAAAGTCTAGTGGTGTGAGGTCTGGTGAACGCGGAGCGTATTCTACGAAACCCCTTCGTCCAATCCACATCCACATCGTGCCAAGTACCACTCGCAATACTCCACTCTTCGGTCCGGATCATCTTCATTAATAGCATGGACTAATCTTGGAATGTAACTTTTCCATTGACAGCGCTTCAAAATGCGTTGGACAGACGATTCTGAAATTCCTACCTCACGACTCGCTTGCCGCACAGATTTTCTTGGACTTTGGTGATACGTTTCCAGTACTCTTTCTTGCTTTGTGAGGCTTGTCGATGTCCGTGGTCTTCCGGAATGCTTCTTGTGGACATTCTGAACAGTTCCATCGGCTTCAAACTTATCTCTAATTCGAGTGATGGTAAGTCGCGTTGGTGGATCTGTTTGAAACTCCCTCCTAAACTGTCTTTGCACTTCAACTGCGTTTTCACACTTCCAGTAGCATTTTAGAATGAATTTCCTTTGTTCAAAGCTTAGTCTGACTGCCATTATTAATTCTAATGGGTTTAACTTGGAAAGAAAGAAACATCAATTGAGCTATCAGCTGTTAAAGTGTGTATACATTTTTTTGGGACGCCCTGTATATATATATATATATATATTCTCGAAACCTATGGTAAAATTATTGAATACCGGGTTAGGTTCATTGAATGCCCGGTTAGTTCAACTGTACGCCCTTGACGATTGGTTAAGTCGTGTTATTTTCGTTAGCTTTAACGAAAATATCATGACAGCCTAACCAATCGTCAAGGGCGTAAAATTAACCTAACCTGGCATTCAATTAACCTACCCGGGCATTCAATTAATTTAATCGGGCATTCAGTTAACCTAACCGGGCATATATATATATAATATATATATATATATATATATATATATATATATATATACACACTGTATATATATAATAAATATAGCGTTCAACATCCACCCCGACAAAGCCAGGTCGCTCCGCTAGTGTATATATATATATATATATATATATATATAGTCACTCCGGGGTTACCAATTTATAGTGGCCTACGGATCACCGATTTGATGTGGCTAAGAAAGTAGGCTTACTATAATTATTGTGTAAAATTGAAATGAAATAATTATGGGGTCACCAGCTTGGGCCTACTGACCAAACAAACAATATTTAATAAGGAGGGAGACATTACTTTATTGTTTTGTGTTTAATTAGTAAAATCAATCAATTATTTGTTCACAGCGATTAACAGTTCAATAAAGGTATTTATCTTGATTAACAATTATATAACGGCATTTATACTATGCTAAATATGACTGATTCTTAGCAATAAGGAAATGGTTATACAGACTAATTGTTAAGTAATTACACTAATTTAGATAGGCTCACGAGATATGTAAAAGGGAACACAGAATAAATAATGAAGCCTATTGATAACTGAAATAATGCACGTACGGTTGGTACAGTGAATGGATTGTGTCGTTAAGAATGAAATGCATAAAAGATCACATAAACAATGGGATGCAAGATAAGTAAATTACACGAATGAACACAATAACAGGGTGATACACAATTACGATATTGGTACAACATCTGAATAGGCCTACTGCGGTTTTAACGAGTTATTTTGCCGGTTGCTTGTGTACTTTTGGTATAGCCTAATCGCGGTTCTGCGGTTACACTGTGTAGGCTTCGCAGAAATTGCTTAACACGAAGGCTAAGGTAGGCTTACCGAAATTATGAATACCTCTGGAAATTGAAGACCTATTTGAAGTTTGACCGTATTGCGTTTAGCCGTAGATGACTTTGGAGACTGTAGGCCTACGTGAAGTACTTGTTGAACGGGCGCCGATCGACTTGTGGTGAAGGATGAGTAAAGAGCGAAATGGGTTTTGTGGCGTGTAGCTTAATAAGAGGTTTATGGACCTGGGCCTCGAAGGGTGCTTCTGTAGTCAGACTGGCCTTGCCGGTGAGAGGATCAGTGTTGACAGCCGGTAGATTTGTTGAAGAGGGGCCAGCGGAATGGGGGCCGTACTTGATGATAGACGTCGTGTAGGCTCGACCGGAGCCTTGGAGGAACAGCAGGCCGCTCTCCGGCGAAGGCCGGAGAGCGGGTGGCGTGACGAGTGATGTTACTGACGAAGGTACTGAGAGTGAGCCGTGACGACCAAGACGAGAAATTGGCAAGTGAGAAGTGAGAATGATTTGAGGAAGAAGCTCCATTTTATAGGCCTTGGTGACGTCCTCTGGTGGTCGCTTCGGTAAATACCACAGAATATGTGTTTCCTGTGTGGGCCTGTTTCATGCCCACGTGTGTAGTCTTTGTTTTGATTTCATGATGTTTGAGAATGGCGGGGAAAGGAATTTCTTTGTCTGACCGCTACATATATATGAGAGAGAGAGAGAGAGTCACAAGGATTTACAAGTAAAAGAAGTACATCAAAAGGCCTTGCGGCCCATACCGAGGAGGTACCAATGGCAACGGGTGCCACGGAAAATTTTCTACACCCCCAAATAGTGTGCAAGATTTGGTCTAACCTTTTCTTGAAATGATCCACAGAGGAACTGTTCACAACTTCCGAAGGTAACCTGTTCCACGTGTCACAGATTTATACATAAAGTAATTCCCATACACACTAGTCCTAAACCGTTTCAAATCCAACTTCCAACCATTGTTGCGAGTTGGGTTATCATTTAAACTAAACATGCTTCTAAAATCGACATCGTTGAACCCGTAAGAGCTTGAAAACCTTGATGAGTTGACCGCACAGCCTCCGAGTTTCCAGCGAAAACAAGTCTAGGGCGCGTAAGCGTCGATTGTAGCCCATATGCCTAACGAAAGGGATTAACTTTGTGGCCCTCGCCTGCACTCGCTGCAGCCTCTCAATATTCCTGAGGGTGGGCGACCAGAACTGCACAGCATACTCCAGGTGCGGCCGAACCAGGGAATTGTACAGAGAGAGCACAATCTCCTTGTTCCGAAACTGAAATTGCCTCCTGATATAACCCAACAGCTTCTGGGCTTTCTTTTCTACCTCTACGTACTGTTTCGTAAACTTAAGGTCGCTGCTAATTGGCACACCCAGGTCCTTTTCCAAATCAGTCGCCTCGATATTACTCCCCAAAGAGTATACTCCCACTACATCAAATGGGGCAGTGTAGACCGGTCCTATTCAAAGGAGTGACATAACGAAGGAGTGACATAACGAAGGAGTGACATAACAAAGGAGTGACAAATCGGAGATAAAATTCAAAGGAGTGACAAATCGGAGATAAAATTCAAAGGAGTGACACGAAAATACCAACAAAGAAGAAGAAAGAACAAATCCAGAGGGAAGAGAGGCTTGCAACTGTTAGGTTAGGTTAGGTTAGGTTAGGTTAGGTTTCTAGTTTTTGAAATAAAATCTTAATTTTAACAATTCTAACAAATTTTGTTTTTTTAAATAAAATGTTAATAATTATACTCCTTTGAATTTTATCTCCGATTTGTCACTCCTTTGTTATGTCACTCCTTCGTTACGGTATTTATGTCACTCCTTTGTTATGTCACTCCTTTGAAATGTCACTCCTTCGATACAGACCCGTGTAGACACACCGTTCTCTTGCAAGTGGAGCCACCTTTTCATAATAAGGCTTTGCACTCCAACGCTTGCAAACCATACATTTATGCAAGACCTTTTTTACTACTGGTCTAATTTTGGAAATCCAAAACTGTTGTCTGATCTCTATTATCACTTCTCTAACTCCAGCATGTAACAACTTATGATGCGTATCCAGGATCAAAAGTTCCACAAAATGCCCCCCAGAAGGTAGCAAAATTGGATGTCTTTTCTCCTCTGGAAGCCCAGAAAACTGTAGTCTACCTCCTACTCTCAATAAGTCCTGATCCAAAAACATATCCAAAACCTTGAGAGAAGAATGTGTTGGCAGAACCTGTAATGGACTGCTGGTGAGCAATTCCCTCTCTTCACCAAATTTTTCCTTCTGCACATATACCACCCAGTATTGCCTGGCTTGCTAAATCTTGCTGAGAGAGAGAGAGAGAGAGAGAGAGAGAGAGAGAGAGAGAGAGAGAGAGAGAGAGAGAGAGAGTTACAAGAAGTTACAAAGAGAAGAGAAACGCTCAAAGACCTTTCGGTCCACTCGAGGAAGTTTCCGTTATTAAACGTGAGTATTTTTTAGTTATTCTAGCAGTGGATCAGACGATGCTGTGAAAACTTACAAATTATCTGACGGTTCCCCGATTCTTCTTGTAGCGTATCGGGAAATTATTTAGTCTTTTTTAAAACTAAGTTCTCTGGAGAAAGCAGGGCTCAAAGGAGAAGACAAAGAGATCCTCTTACTGAATGTTACTGCTTCGAAAATATTACAGGTAATGCTTCAGTCTCTAGGTCAGATCAGAATAATTAGAATGATAATTTGAAAATTTGTAAGAGTTTATATGAGACTGGTCCCTTTTTGTTTTTATTATAAATGGTGAAGTACATTTAAACTAAACATGCTTCTAAAATCGACATTGTTGAACCGGCGTAAGAACTTGAAAACCTCGATCAGTTGACCGCGCAGCCTCCGAGTTTCCAGCGAGAACAAGTTCAGGGCGCGTAAGCGTCGATTGTAGCCCATATGCCTAACGGAAGGGATTAACTTTGTGGACATCGCCTGGACTCGCTCCAGCCTCTCAATATCTTTCCTGAGGGTGGGCGACCTCAAAGTACTCATTCAGCACATTAGCGATGTCCGCAGAACGCCGCTGGGGTCCTAATGCTTCTAATGGGCTTTCTATTATTAACATAACTGAAGAACTCCTTAGGGTTCCCCTTGCAGAGAGAGAGAGAGAGAGAGAGAGAGAGAGAGAGAGAGAGAGAGAGAGAGAGGAGAGAGAGTTACAAGGAAAAGAAGAACCTCAAAAGGCCTTGCGGCCCATACCGAGGAGGTACAAATGACAACGAGTGCCAGGAAAAAATTCATACACCCTCAAATAGTGTGCAAGATTCGGTCCAACTTCCTCTTGAACCGATCCACAGAGGAACTGTTCACAACTTCCGAAGGTAACCTGTTCCACGTGTCACAGATCTCATACGTAAAGTATTTCCCACACACAAGTCCTAAACCGTTTCAAATTCAACTTCCAACCATTGTTGCGAGTTCGGTTATCATTTAAACTAAACATACTTCTAAAATCGACATTGTTGAACCCGCGTAAGAACTTGAAAACCTCGATGAGTTGACCACGCAGCCTCCAAGTTTCCAGCGAAAACAAATTCAGAGCGCGTAAGCGTCGAATGTAGCCCATATGCTTAACGGAAGGGATTAACTTTGTGGCCCTCGCCTGCACTCGCTCCAGCCTCTCAATATCATTCCTGAGGGTGGGCGACCAGAACTGCACAGCATACTCCAGGTGCGGCCGAACCAGAGAATTGTACAGAGAGAGCACAATCTCCTTGTTCCGAATTCGAAATTGCCTCCTGATATAACCCAACAGCTTCTAGGCTTTCTTTTCCACCTCTACGCACCGTTTCTTAAACTTAAAGTCGCTGCTAATTAGCATACCCAAGTCCTTTTCCAAATCAGAGAGAGAGAGAGAGAGAGTTACAAGGAGTCACAAGGAAAAGAAGTACCTGAAAAGGCCTTGCGGCCCATACCGAGGAGGTACCAATGGCAACGGGTGCCACGGAAAATTTTCTACACCCCAAAATAGTGTGCAAGATTTGGTCTAACCTTTTCTTGAAATGACCCACAGAGGAACTGTTCACAACTTCCGAAGGTAACCTGTTCCACGTGTCACAGATCTTATACGTAAAGTAATTCCCACACACAATAGTCCTAAACCGTTTCAAATCCAACTTCCAACCATTGATGCGAGTTGGGTTATCATTTCAACTAAACATGCTTCTAAAATCGACATCGTGAACCCGCGTAAGAGCTTGAAAACCTCGATGAGTTGACCGCGCAGCCTCCGAGTTTCCAGCGAAAACAAGTCCAGGGCGCGTAAGCGTCGATTGTAGCCCATATGCCTAACGGTAGGGATTAACTTTGTGGTCCTCGCCTGCACTCGCTGCAGCCTCTCAATATCTTTCCTGAGGGTGGGCGACCAGAACTGCACAGCATATTCCAGGTGCGGCCGAACCAGAGAATTGTACAGCGAGAGCACAATCTCCTTGTTCCGAAATCGAAATTGCCTCCTGATATAACCCAACAACTTCTGGGCTTTCTTTTCCACCTC
>JAJOZX010008098.1:0-198311 GCA_023014485.1 Bathynomus jamesi | reverse complement strand
TTTTACATATTTACTAATTATAGCACTTGATAAAGGGAATTTTTCCCGAAACGTTGGGTTCACCAACGCTTAAAAATGTTTTTCCTGCAATAATTTAATAAGAAACATTGTTTATTTTAAGAAATAATAATAATGATAATTATTATTATCATATATTAAACCATCTTATTACGTTGACTTTATGTTGCGTCTCGGTGGTGTAGTGGTTAGCGTCGCTGACTACGAATTCATCGGCACCGCGTTCGAGACCCAGTGACTGCAGCCAGCGCGCATCAAAACCCAGCTGTTCATCCTTCCACAAAATAAAGAAAGTGGTTGATAGATAAATGAGTACCCTGGGTGGGCTAGATGCTGTGCTGCTTGGTGGGGCGTGGTTCGGATTCCACGTTAAACTGTAGGTCTAACGTGGAGTGAAAAGCGTGACCTTCGTCAGAATCAACAATTCGGGCGGAAGCTAACCAAAGGCTAATTATTATTTCATGTTATTTCATTGGGTTAAGTATATATTGAAAGTGTTTTATTTGAATCGTGGTACAATAACGTAATGCTCTTATTTCTATAAACTTTACTAATGCATTAATTCTCTTAATCAAACATAAAAATCATTAGAGCAAACATTAATTAATGAAATAGAACCAAACGTAAAATAAATGAAGGAATAATTATTTTAGCATCCAATTATTCATCAACAAAATTATTTTAAAATAGTGTACTTTCAAAAAAGACATTTTCGATTATTAATAAATTCATTAATTAATCCAAAATGAATATTGTACTATAAAAAATAATCTCTGATCATGTTATAGATTTATTTTACAATTTTTATTAATGAATTGAAGTATTTAATTATTTATGTGAATATAACTAATCTTATCTGTATAATTCGTATCTGCGTGTTGGACATGTTGATCGTCTGTCACAGCTGTAAAGAGGAGCTCTTTTGATCGTTTGAGGTCAAAATGTGGCTATTAATAGTGTTTTCGTAAGTTCCGACGCTGCACAATGAGAAAAGAGAATACCTTTTCATTAGTAGTGTACCGATTAATCAACACCGGCACGGCAGAATCGGCTTTTTTGCATCGTCATCGGCCAAATTTAGCCATCTCTCTCGCCGATTCTTTGACATTTTACAATTTTCATTACAAAACAAAATCTATATTTATAGAAAATTGAACAGACAAAAAACGCTATTTATGATAATTTATACTCATTTCAAAGTATAAATATATAAAAATATTTTACATTTACGAAAAAGGCAAAGCTTAATAAGTTAAGTTGCCCATAAATTTACATTTTCTCTAACTAGCTAATCTCTAAATATTATATTAATTTTATTTTTTTTATTAATTAACCTTTATTAATAATAAAATAAATACAGTAGTCTTTTTATAATTTACAATTTTTACAATGACATAAATAATTGTGAAGCTCGACTATTTATTTATTTATTTTTTATTATTTATTTTTTTTTTTAATTTGGCCCTTAAGCTTTAGGCTTTACTGGGCTCTTATTAAAAATAAGCAGCTAGCCGTTATAAGTTAATAATAATAAAGTAAATAAATAAGTAATAAGTATTATTAATAGTTAAAGCCTGTATTTCAATATTAAACAATATTAATGGACAATATTAAACATTATTAGGGACCCTAATCCAAGATTTTTGTTAGTATCCCATTATTAATCGGGATTTTAACTTGGTTTTAAACAAATTTACATTCGCAATATTTTTTATATCGGCATGCAAGTCATTCCATAGTTTCAATCCAATGAAAATAGGTAGTTTTTGAGATGAGACAATCTAAATTGAGGTATAACAATCTTTGATCTATTTCTGGTCTGATACGGGTGGATTTCTTGATGAGTTACAAAATATCTATTTACCATTGCAAATTAATGATTTTGCTCTTACATTTGTAAATAAAAATAAAATGTGCCAGTTTGGTTATATCATTGAGCTTTAGTAGGTTTAGCTCTTTAAATAATGCACTAGAGTAATCAAGGAAATCAGCATCAGATAATAACCTTATTGCTCGTTTTTGGATGACAAAGATACCATTTAATGCGTTGTTAGCGGAGTTTCCCCAAACAAGGGTGCAGTATGTTATATAAGGAAGAACAAGAGTATGATAAAGAGTCAATAAAACTTGTTTAGGGACTACATTTCTAAGTTTAAACATTATAGCAACGCTCCTTGAAATCTTTTTCGCGATATAATTTACATGATCACTCCATTGCAAATTCTTATCTAGCATTACACCAAGAAATTTTGTTACAGTACACTCCTTTATGGTGATTTCATTAACATTGAGTTCATCAAGATATACATTTCTTTTATTAGTAAAAATCATGAAATTTGTTTTACTGGTATTTAGGAAGAGTTTATTGGTGGTCAACCATTTCATTACATTGATGAATTCTGAATGGAATATATTCTTAGCTGTATTAACATCTTTGCAAGAAAAGGAGAGAGTTTTATCATCTGCAAACATTATGAAGTTCAGTATATCAGATGAACGTGGAAGGTCATTTATATATAATAAAAATAACAGTGGACCCAGCACTGAGCCCTGTGGCACACCATGTTTGACAAGCGCTTTAGTAGAGCAAACCTTATTTACTGATACAAAATTATATCTATCGGACAAATAACTTTTAAAACCAATCACTGATTGCCCCCCCTAAAGCCGTAACAATACAATTTATTAAGTAGAATATTATGGTCTATTACATCAAACGCCTTACTCAAATCCATAAATATTGACATCATTTTTCTTTGTTCTCCTTAGCTATATTTACATTTTCCATATTGTAATCTTCTATTCTATATTAATAATAATTCTATATTAAATTGTACTTTATAATTTAGGAGCTATTGAAGAATAGGGACCCAGCCTTCTTTAGTTAGGCTTATAAGGCTAACTAACGAAAATATCACGACCTAACCTAACCAATCTAGGTTACCTGTACGCCTTGACGATTGGTTAGGTTAGGTCATGATATTTTCGTTAGTTAGCCTTATAAAGCTAACTAAAGAAGGCTGGGGTCCCTATTCTTCAATAGCTCCATTATTTTATTATTTTACTGAGTAATAAAACAACTCAACATCACTCTAGCTACGGTATATGAGTAACGAATTCTGGTAGTGTATATTGTGGAGTGAGGTAAGGAAAAGCATTTAAACAAATTTGAAATGTAAAAATATGAAAAGTAAGTGTTCACATTACATTAGTAAAATTTATGAAAGGAATTAATTTTTTAAAATATAGGCAAAGAATCGGCATCGGCTCGGCACTTTTTTTATGGAATCGGCATTGGCAAAATTTTGGAATTGGTACATCACTACTTTTCATAAAATACCTTAACTTATGATCTATTTATTACCTAAGAGAATATATTAAACTATTTAATGGAACTTCTATTAATATACTTGGCAGTGATATAAGGCTCACTCCACTTTCAATGTTTTTTCATATGTTAATCAAATTCATTTAATAAATATAAAATAATATATATATATATATATATATATATATATATATATATATTAACATGAACAGTTAACTAACCCGCCATAGCATTCTTCCGAGCCATCCAATAACAAAGCCTTCGAAATTATCGTCGTATCTACTGTAACTTTGGTAAATCGAATTGCGGTCTGTAGATGCGGTTTCGGTAAGGGAAGGCCTGGCAGAGGAAGGTGATGGCAATGACTATTATAAAAACCAAATAAAAGAGGCCCAGCTATTATTTATTAATTAAATATTAATTACGGCGGTCACAAGTAACTGATTAACCGCAGGATCTTTTCGGTTAGAAACACTATGAAAAAAACAAAAGAAAATAAGGTGCTACTGTAGTATGCGGTCTACCGTTAAGTTTCTACTGTAGTATGCGGCCTACCGTTAAGTTTCTACTGTAGTATGCGGTCTACCGTTAAGTTTCTACTGTAGTATGCGGTCTACCGTTCAAAATATTTAAAAGGAATTGAAAATGAATTGAAAGGAATTATAATTTAATTTACACAATTAAGGAATTATTAAAGAAGTTAAACACTACTACCGCATACTTAACGGTAGACCGCATACTACAGTACGCCCTTGATGATTGGTTAGGTTAAGTCGTGATAGTTTCGTTAGTTTTAACGAAAATATCACGACTTAACCTAACCAATCGTCAAGGGCGTACAATTAACCTAATAATAAAATAATAAGAAGATAAGAAGCTATAATTAAAAGGTAGACCGCCGAATCGTAGGTAGACCGCCGAATCGTAGGTAGACCGCATACTACAGTAGCACCGGATTCTTTATCTCTGAATATTAAAATTTAAACCTTATAAATTCCTTCTTCCCCAAAGCATTACCAGTAGGTCAGTTAGCGATTTCATTTCGGTAGATCAATGGAATTGAACCAGCGCACACGATTTCAAACTAATCTAAACTAGTGGAAGAGAGAAGCTATAAAAAATCCAAAACACACACGCACACACACACAAACACACACACGCACGCACACACACACACACACACACACACACACACACACACAAACATATATATATATCAGGTGTCTCCTAAAAATTTCCCTATTTCTAAATAAATGTTTTAAGTTACCAAAAAGGAATCTAGACACAAAGACAAATAGAATAGATACAAAACAAAGGCGTTTATTAACTTTAACTGAACAACATGTTCAGTGTAATTGCCATTTTTTTCCTAACACAATATTCAACTTTACACAAATGTTTCGAATAATTTTGGAAATAGCTCAGATGGGATGTTGTTGATTACCTTATAGACTTTGGTTTTTAGGTTTTCAAGTGTCTTAGGCTTGGTAGAACAGCTCGTCCTTTTATGTAACCCCACAAAAAAAAGTCAGCGTGCGTTAGGTTAGGTGAGTATGGGAGCCATTCCACTGGCTCATGAAGGGTGATTAGTCGCTAGTAAAAATGTTTCGCCGAAAAGTTGCGAGTTTCACAAGCAATGTTTTCGAGGTGTTCCATCTACTGAAACCATTTGAATCTGGGGTAATGCAGTTATTGCTTTTCTTTTCTTTCTTACAAACTAATTAGTTGTGGCAAGTAGAAATCGTGTAGCATCTGACGATATGAATTTTGCCTTACCATTACTGTTTTTCCAGTTTCATTCTCAAAGTAGTGGGGACCTACTACACCATACACCCAACAGCGACCCAAATGTTCAGTTCAGCAACAGTACGTGGAAGCTCTACTGGAGCGCCAGCATGACTTCCCCAGTAACGAAAGTTTTGCTTATTAATCTCCCTAGACAGATGCACATGGCACTGGTCAGTGAAGTCGAAGTGTTTCAAAACCTCAGGATCTTCTTCTAGCTTTGCTGACATCCATGTTGCGAACTTTCCAGTCGTTTTTGTTTTTGGACATTAGTCAGTGAAGCTTGTGATTGAGTTTTGTAGGGAAAAGGGTTTAATTTGGTACGAAGTATGCGATGAACAGATGTTCGTGAAATACCTACTTCTGCTGACAAACGTCGAATTGACTTCTGCGGACTGCGCGCAATAATTTCATGAACCACATTTACTTGTTGCACAGTTCTTGTGGGTCATCACCTACCACTATTGCCCCTATGTTGATTGCTTATATTTAATGTAATTAAAGAGTTTAATTAAAGAGTTAAAGACTGGTTCTGCGTCAGGGGTAGATGACTTATTGAATGAGCACTTAAAATATGCAAATGACGTAGTATGTTTGCATATATCATTGCTCCTATCAGTCATGCTTGCTAATAGCTATATCCCTGCAGAGTTTATGAAGGTATATATCTTGCCCCTGGTCAAAAATAAGTACGTAGACATTCTGTCCAGCAATAATTACAAGCCTATTGCTGTCGCTTCCTGCTTCTCGAAACTACTAGAAAAACTCTTGTTACTCCGATTAAATGATTTCCTATGGACATCTAATCAGTTTGGTTTTAAAAGGTCCCACTCAACTGACCTGTGTATCTATGTACTTAAGAAACAATATCTAAATACATTGACAGTAATTCAACTATTTATAGCTGTTTCCTAGATATAAGTAAGGCATATGATAGGGTGAACCACAATATTTTATTTGCAAAACCAGAAGACATGAAGGTTCCCATGTACATATTAAATTTATTGAAATTTTGGTATTCCCACCAATCTTTCACCGTTAGGTGGGGCAATGTATTATCCGAGTGTTTTGGCTCCTCTTGCGGGGGAGACAAGGCTCCTTGCTCTCCCCTATGTTTAATGTGTATATCGACGAATTAATTGCTTCACTTAATGAGGCAACAGTGGGATGTTGTACAGATAACACAACGATAAATAACTTAGTTTATGCCGATGATATGGTGTTAATAAGTCCCTCTGTTAAAGGTCTGGATCGGCTACTAAAAGTCTGCGAAGTGTATTCGCACAAACATGATATTCTTTTTAATGTTACAAAAACTAAGGTTATGCAATTTCATCCTAAAAGCTGTAATCAGCCAGCTGATATAAGGTTTAAAATGAATGGTGAAGTAATTGAGGAAGTACAAGAGTTTAAGTATTTGGGTAAACTATTACCCGCTCCTTGAGTGATGACTCGGATATAAGAAAACAATCTCGAAGCCTGTGTGCTAAAGCGAATATGACCATAAGGAACTTTCGATTCTGTACAAGTGCAGCTAAAGACACTCTCTTTCGTACTTTCTGCAGTAATATATACGGACAGCAACTGTGGGTGAATTATAAAAAGGCTCTGGCAGAACCCTAAATTTGCTGTACAAAAGGTCTTTTAGACTCTTACATAAATTACCCCGAGATGCTCAGTTTCGCAAATGTTTGCTACCCGCAATGTCCCGAGCTTCCCGGAGGTAACAAGACGTGCTCAATACAGTCTAATGCAAAAAATAAAAAATCAACCAACCCGATCATCCAAGCTATCCATGAGTTCTGCCATTTATCTTCTAAGCTATGGAATTCTTGATATGAAAACGTCTGTCTGTAGCTCCACTTAACTTCGACATTACAGTATTATTTCTAATCAATTGTATATATTTCTATCCTTAGTATATGAACTGTCATTGTATTAAAAATATTTGTCATATGGACTATACTCTGCCAATAAACCTTTTCATTTTCATTTTCATTTTCATTAATGTGTTTGAAATTTTCTAACAATTCGTGATATTACCTTTTTATCGGGTGGATCTCTGCATCCATATTCTCTGCAAAAGTTCTGTTACACCTGCGTCACAGAATTTGTCACATGAACCCATTCAACGACCTTGATTTTTTGTTCCAGATGTAAACGCGGCATCACTGTATGAGGGTTCAGCCATATTGTTCCGTATACTATATGCGGAATAAAAAACCCCAACAATACATCCATTATAAATAACGGGCAAATATAAATAGGAACTCTTTGGTACCCTATATATATATATATATATATATATATATATATATATATATATATATATACACACAGGTTACACACACTGATGCAAACCCACAAGGAAAAAAAATTATTCCAAAGTCTTTCGTGTATCCAGCAGTGCACCTCGTCAGGGAATGGGTTTGCATCATTCAATCATTTCACGTATTTAATTGTGAAATTCATTCCATATACCTTTCAACCTTTCAAATGTTCTGTCCGATGATTTTTCATTTCACGAAGGTCAAGCTTGTCGCCCCTCCTCTCGAGTTGGCCTGGTGAAGTAGAGAGTTGGTTTCTTGTACTCTCCACCTCACACAGCCAGGTACGGCCGGCTCATATGGGACTGTTCTGAGCCAGGCGTCTAATCTTCTTTTGAAGATGTACACCGCAACAGCACTCGTGTTCCTGTTCTTTGGGCAGCTGATTAAACAGTCTTGGTCCTCTCACAACAAAACTATTTTCTTTCAGGGTTAAGGATGTTCCATGTCTAGCCTTTAATTTGGGAACACGACACAGTCTTCCTTTTCTACTTTCCACCGTTGTTTGGGGAGTTATAGGGTTCAGAGTAAGATTAGGGACAAGTTTCTCCATTATTTTCCAAGTGTAAATAATGGTGTATCTCTCTCTTCTCCTTTCCAGTGAATATAGATTTCATTCGCGTAACCTTTCCCAGTAATTTAGTTCTTTGCACCCATTGATCATGGCTGTGAAGCTTTTCTGAATTCTTTCTAGCTGCCTAATATCTTCTTTTTATATGGGCATGTTAGGACCGAAACGAACTTCCTGTCCAGGATATATATATATATATATATATATATATATATATATATACTGTAGCTGGTTCCTTCTTGGTGCTACTTGTAGTTGCCGGGAAGAATGAAGGATACGAGAGGCAAGCTATCGCTTTGTTGGGTATCTCTTTTAGGGGCCTCTCGTGTCCTCTTCTCTCCCTGTCGTTTGGGGGGTTGGCGTCTTGAAGGAAAAGCCGGTCGTTTTCAGAGTTTATTGAGTTCTTGGTTGGCTGAGGTTATTTTACAGAAGATTTTGTTATTTATATACAGCTGAATTAATTAAATATATATATATAAATTTATGTACAATACTTATTTATAAAGATTATATATGATTCTTAAAATTACACAATGATAAAATATATACAATTTGGTACGCGCAAAATTGGTTTGTCGGTAACTAATATAAAAATAATATAAATGCGGAAAATTAACTGCGCGGCCCCACACTACTGCCCACCCCGAGAAGCGGAGCACGTATATCAAAAGTAGAAATATTCGGGTCTTGATTTGAATCGGATCCTTCGTCCAGCTCGCGTTGATCCTCGGTCGGCCTCGTTTCCGGTTGTTGCGTTGTCCTGCGCGCCCGTCCTGAGGTCTGTATTTGCTACCTCCGAGGTGCGTCCTCCATCGTCCTTTTTCCTTGCGTGCTTTTTCTCCGATCCGATGTCGTCCGATTGTGCGCCCGGTACCTGTGTGGGACCTGAAACTATATACGCCGGTTTTAAACGATTAATTGAAATGGCTTCTGATGATCCGTTAGTTTTTTCTATTACGAAGTACTTATCGTGGCGTTCGAGAACACGGAAAGGTCCTTGATATGGTGCCTCGAATGGTTTTCGAACGCGGTCGATGCGTACCCATACGTGGCTTGATTTGTGGAGTTCCGATGGAATGAATGATTTGGGGGCTGAGTGAATGTTTCCTTGAGAGAGTTGGGCGAAATCGATTTGCGTCATTTTCTTGGCTAATTCGGAGATGAATTTTGAATTGGATTTTGACGACGAATTGGCGATCATTGGCCTCGGGCATAATAGGGTGGTTCCGGTGACGGTGGTGAACGGTGAATAACCCGATTCGTTGGGGAGACTGCGTAAACCAAGGAGAACTATGGGTAAAGCGGGGAGCCAATCTTGTTTTCGAGCGATGATTGCTGTCTTGATGGTGCGATGAGATCTTTCAATTATTCCGTTGGTCTGAGGGCGATACGACAAAGTTCTTAGTCGGTGAAATCCGATGAGAGCTGAGAGTTCCCTAAAGAGTTCGGATTCGAATTGGGATCCGCGGTCCGTTATGACTTGCAGTGGTACACCAAATCTTGAAATCCATACATCGAGAAATGCGTGTGCTATTGATGTGGCTGTAGTATCAATCAGAGGATATGCTTCTATCCATCTTGTGGCACGATCGATGCAGGTTAGGAGATATCTATATGGGGAAGGATATGTTTGACCGGGCAAAGTGGTTGGCGGTAAGGGACCGACGATGTCGATATGTACCGTTTCAAATCTTGAACTTGGTAAATCGAAGGGGGTTATTTCTGATTTTGTATGGCGAGAAATTTTTGAGGATTGACATGATTCACAATTTCGGGACCAAGTTCGAATATCCTTATTCATTGAGGGCCAAAAGTATCTTGATTTAATGATACGAAGTGATTGCTTGATGCCTGGATGAGAAATATTATGAAATTGATTGAAGATGGAAGATCGATGCTGCTTGGGAACAAAAGGACGGGGATATGGCGTGGATGTATCGCAATATAAAGTTGTATTTTCTGGAAACGGGAACGGCTTGAGACGTGGGAGAAATTCTTGCGTTTCTTGATCTTTTTGTTGAGATTCCGCGATTGCTGATAAATCGAAAGCGTCGATATGTACTGCGTTTACGTTGCGTGAAAGGCAGTCCGCTACGACGTTTTCGGATCCACAGATATGTATTACATCGCATACGTATTCCGTGATGGCAGACCAATGACGTTGTTGTCGGTCTGTCTTGGCTCGTAAGGGACTCTTGTAGGCAGAAACCATCGGTTTGTGATCCGTGAAGAGTATTACTTGACGACCTTCTAAAAATTGACGGAAATGCAGGACGGCTAGGTATGCTGCGAGTAATTCTCTATCGTATGCGGCGTACGCTTGCTGAGTTGTAGTTAATTTCTTGGAAAAGAAGGCGATGGGAACTGGTGTGCTGTCGATTATTTGATGAAGAACTGCTCCAGCTGCTATTTGTGAGCAGTCCGTAACTAAATGAAGGATTGAGCTTGATGGAAGAGGATGACAAAGCGTAACGGCGTTCCGTAGTGCATCCTTGACATCTTGAAAGGCTTGAATTGCTTCGTCGTTCCACTGTAGACTTTTGCTTTTGACTTGAGTTCTGACGATTTCACTTAAAGGTGAGACTAAATCGGCGTAACGGGGTATCATATGGCGATAGAATCCCGTCATTCCTAGGAATCTTCTGAGGCTTTGGTAATCTTGCGGTTGGGGAATATCTTGAATTTCGGAGACTTTGTTTACAGGAGGACGAATGCCTGCTGGGGAAACTTCATGACCCAGAAATTCAATTTTGGATTGCTGAAATATGCATTTTTCTAAGGAAATTCTTAAATTGTGTTCTTGAAGGATCTTGAATACGCGTTCTAAGTCTTTCAAATGGTCAACTGCGTTATTTGAATGGACTAAAATATCGTCGAGATACACAAATACGCAGTCAACTCCTCTGAAAATTGTATCCATGAAGCGTTGAAATGTTGCAGGGGCGTTTCTTAAACCAAATGGCATGTATAAATACTGAAATAAACCAAATGGAGTTGTTATAGCCGTTTTCTCGATATCTTCTGGGTGGACTGGAATTTGGTGATATGCTCTGACTAGATCGATTTTGCTAAAGCATGATTTTCCGTGCAGAGATGTTGACAGACTTCTTATATGAGGAAGTGGATATCTGTCCGGTTTCGTGACAGCGTTTAGGCTTCTATAATCACCACACGCCCGCCATTCGCCTGGTATCTTCTTCGGAACGAGGTGTAACGGTGAGGCCCATGGTGATTTTGAGGGTTCTATAATTCCATCTTGAAGTAAGTTGTTGAAAGTAGCCTTAGCTGAGGATAATTTATCGGGTGGAAGACGTCGAGGGCTTGCAAACACTGGTGGTGCGCTGCCAGTGTCGATGGTATGCTTGACAGTGTTGGTGGAAACTTTCTGCGGTTGAGCTGGTTTCAGTAGTGAGGAGTACTTGTCAAGCAGGTTCCTGATTTCTTGAGGTAATTTGTCGGTAGGGTTAATATTGATGAGGTGAAGGTCTTTGGATTGCACAGGTTTAGTAGTGGCTTGAAGAGTTGTTGCTCTATCCTTCAAAATGCCATGCTTGCAGTCCACAAGGATGTCATAATGGGATAGAAAATCGGCGCCGAGAAGTGGACTGGAGACTTGGGCGACGACGAATGGCCACCTGAATATTCTTCGTAATTTAGGAATTGATATGTCCAGTGTTACTTCTCCGAATATTTCGAGCGGCTGACCGTTTGCGGTGGAAATCTTTACTGCGGTTGGGTGGAGTTGACAATCATTGACACAAGTTGGTGGTAAAATTGAGATGCTCGCTCCTGTGTCAATGATAAAATTGACCTTCAGACTGGCGATGCGAGCTGCGACTGAGATCAGCGGCAGGCCGGACGTCGCGTTAATCACAGCCTGCTTATCTAGTTTTCCGACGTTTCTCTTGATGGTGAGGAAGATCTTGAATTTGGGCGTGACGAGGGGAGCAGCTTGGCGTCATCTTTATTTGGCCACTTGCACCATGGCCTGCAGGTCCTTGCTTGGGGGCCATAATAAAGGTGCGCGCGGCACACCACCGGCCGCTGATTCTCGCTGAAGGGTTTTAGGCCGATGGGGATATTCGTTCTTGGGCTTGTATTGGCTCGAGTTGACGTTGGCGCCGCGTAGCAGCTTTGTTGAGCGAACGGTATTAACTCATCGGCTAGTTTGCCGAGTTGAGTTAGCGTCAGCTCCTTTTGTGCTGCTACGACGGGCGCTATTGAGGATGGGAGCGCCTGGATGAATTTATGCTTCACCAAATCATCGCTGACGCCCACCTTCAGTGCCGTTTGGTGGATATCTTGAAGGAATTGGGAGGGCTTTCCAGTGAGAGGAGTGTTGGAGATGAGTCGTTCGAAGAGTTCTGCTGCTTCGTCTTTTCGTAATGACTCACGATTTCTTCTTTTAAATCGGTGTACGACTTGTTGGAGAGAGTTGCTGCTGAAATTCGTGAGACGACTTCGGGGGGTAACGAGGCTAGAACATGGAAAAATTTGGTCTCTTCGGATGTTATTCTGGAAATGTGGAATTGTGCCTCCATGATGGAGAACCATCCTGCGGCCGACGCTTCAGAGAACGTGGGTAGCTTGATGGTGACATGGTGCACTCCTGATTCAACAGATTCCATCTTGCGGGAATGTAATTCGGGTCTGCTGCTGCTTTGGTTCCGACCGGCTACTACGGGTGGGCGGCGAAGAGGCGTGGCTTCGGTTTGTTCCGCCCGGCGACTGAAGGATGCTGCTTCCGCTGGCTGCTTCGGGTCACTCCGGGGTCACCAATTGTAGCTGGTTCCTTCTTGGTGCTACTTGTAGTTGCCGGGAAGAATGAAGGATACGAGAGGCAAGCTATCGCTTTGTTGGGTATCTCTTTTAGGGGCCTCTCGTGTCCTCTTCTCTCCCTGTCGTTTGGGGGGTTGGCGTCTTGAAGGAAAAGTCGGTCGTTTTCAGAGTTTATTGAGTTCTTGGTTGGCTGAGGTTATTTTACAGAAGATTTTGTTATTTTATATACAGCTGAATTAATTAAATATATATATATATACAGGGTGTCCCGTAAGTCTGGACCCATAGGGATTTATAATATATTTTTTTATTATGTTATTATTATTATTTTATTATTATTATTTTTTTATTATTTTTTATTATGATTTTTATTTGTGGGGCCACTTGAAAGCCAAAGTGTACGAGGTCAAACTTCAGAACATTTTCCACCTTAAAGCACGCATTGTGGAGGCGTGTCAAGAAATTTCTGCGACTGTGATTCAGAAAGTGCTGTCGCAGTGGAGATTGCGTCTTCAACTATGTGTGCGACACAACGGCGGACACTTTGAACAGATTATGCAATAAATTTTTGGACTATTTTGTAATTTTATTATTTTCCCTATGGGTCCAGACTTACGGGACACCCTGTATATATAAATTTATGTACAATACTTATTTATAAAGATTATATATGATTCTTAAAATTACACAGTGATAAAATATATACAGTTTGGTACGCGCAAAATTGGTTTGTCGGTAACTAATATCAAAATAATATAAATGCCGAAAATTAACTGCGCGGCCCCACAATATATATATAAATGTAAAGAACGACGCTTGTATAGAAGAACGTTCCGCACAAGATGAGGAGGGAGAACGAACAAATGAAAAATGAGGTAACCACCCGGGAATCGTACACGGGATCTTCCGATTGCCGGTCAGATATGCTATCCACTACACCATGGGCCTCGATTAATCAGAAGTCGTAATTCTCCTTCATACGAGCAGAAACCAATGCCCTGAGGGGGCACCTCCCGCATGCCGCACTTATATACATTTTAACTGCAAACAACACACAGTATAATTAATGTAAAGAACAACGCTTGTATAGAAGAACGTTCCGCACAAGATGAGGAGGGAGAACGAACAAATGAAAAAAATGAAGTAACCACCCGGGAATCGAACCCAGGATCTTCCGATATCTGACCGGGTTCGATTCCCGGGTGGTTACCTCATTTTTCATTTGTTCGTTCTCCCTCCTCATCTTGTGCGGAACGCTCTTCTATACAAGCGTCGTTCTTTACATAAATTATACTGTGTGTTGTTTGCAGTTAAAAAAAAAAAAATATATATATATATATATATATATATACTTTACCTTACCTTACAACCTTACAAAGGTTCCGCGCGATGATTTCTCATTTCGCGAAGGTCAAGCTTGTCGCCCCTCCTCTCGAGTTGGCCTGGTGAAGTAGTGAGTTGGATTCTTGCGCTCTCCACCTCACATAGCCAGGTACGCCCGGCTCATCGGGGATTGTTCTGAGCCAGGCGTCTAGTCTTCTTTTGAAGATTTCCACTGCAACTCCCTTCGTGTTTCTTAGGTCTTTGGGCAACTGATTAAACAGTTTTGGTCCTCTCACTACAAAACTATTTTCTTTCAGGGTTAAGGATGTTCCCTGTCTCGCCTTCAATTTGGGAATACGACACAGTCTACCGCTTCTACTTTCCACGTTGTTTGGGGAGTTATGGGATTCAGAGTAAGATTAGGGACTAGTTTCTCCATTATTTTCCAAGTGTAAATAATGGTGTATCTCTCTCTTCTCCTTTCCAGTGAATATAGGTCTAGTTCTCGTAACCTTTCCCAGTAATTTAGTTCTTTGCACCCATTGATCTTGGCTGTGAAGCTTCTTTGGATCCCCTCCAGCTGTCTAATGTCTTCTTTTTTATATGGGGATGTTAGGACCGAGCAGTATTCCAATTTGGGTATTATCAGGGTTTTCAGTAGAGGAATCATTACATTCCTATCCCTTCGTTTAAAGGTTCTCAATATCTGACCCGTTATTCTCTTTGCTCTGTTTACTGCTATCTTATTTTGTGTTTCAAATTTCGCATCATCTGTCATTACAACCCCTAAATCTTTTGCTCTGGAATTTCTCTGAATTTCCTGTCCATTTGGGGTATAATATTCCATGCACTTTAGGTCTTCTCTTTTTCCGTACCGTAATAGCTGAAATTTCTCGGTGTTAAACTTCATATTGTTGTCTTCAGTCCACTTGTAGATTTTGTTTATGTCGGTTTGTAGAGATCCTATGTCTTCTGGGTTTCTTATTTTTCTACTGATCTTTGTGTCATCCGCAAAGGATGTTACTGTGCTGTCTCTGGTAACGTCCTCATCTATGTCAGTTAGCATGATTATGAAGAGTAGTGGAGCTAATACTGTTCCTTGTGGTACTGAGCTGAGGACCTCTGATTCTGATGAAGATACTCCTTGTACTGTAACGACTTGCCTCCGCTCACTAAGGAAATTATATATCCATTTCCCTACTTTTCCTGTTATTCCCATATATTTCAGTTTATGTATTATGATTCCGTGGTCACACTTGTCGAACGCTTTAGCAAAGTCTGTGTATAGTACATCATAGTTTTCATTACTTTCAAGTGAATCAATAATGTTGTTGTAGTGTTCCATTAGTTGTGATAGGCATGATCTGCCTGATCGAAACCCGTGTTGGTTATCATTGAATTTTTTCTGAGTTTCCAAAAAGTCATAGATTTTCTGTCTAACTATTCTTTCAAATATTTTAGTGAGATGAGATGTAAGCGACACTGGCCTATAGTTTTTGGCCTCGGATCGATCTCCTCCTTTATATATTGGGACTATGTTCGCGCTCTTCAGGATGCCCGGTATTTCTCCCGTGTCTAATGATCGTCTCCATATCCAGTATAGGGGCTCAGCGATTGCATTCTTGCAGTTTTTGATCAGTGTGGCATTCCATTTATCCGGTCCTGCCGCTGAGTGTGTTTTTAGTTTCCCTATGGCTTGTGTAATATCATCCGTCGTAAAGTCGAAATCCGTTATACTTTCCCCTTGTGGTTCTTCTTCAAAGAACGCGTTTCTATCGCAATCAATTTGTCAGTTTTTGGGATACTGAAAGATGATTCATACTGAGCTTTTAATATTTCAGATACTTCTGTTAGATCATCAGATAAATCACTGTTCTCATTTTTTAAAGGTCCGATAGTCGCTTGGTTTTTCGACTTTCTTTTTGCGAAATTATAGAAGTACTTTGAGTTAACCTTTATCGCTTCTATAGCGTCATCTTCTTCTTTTTCTGTATGCTTCTCGATTTGTTCCTGTATGACGACATCGATACTTTGTAGTTTATCATTTAATATTTTTCTGATGTTGTTATCTTTACAATTACTTAATTTTGCAGTCACTCTTTTTCTCTTTCGGAACAATGCCCTCTTTTGTCTTTCGAACCTGCTTCTCTTTCCTCTTTGTTGTATCTTTGGGACATGTTTTTCCACAATTTCTAACGTCTTCTCCTCTAACGTCATTAGCATCTCTTCCGTTGTCTTGGCCTCGAAAATGGTTTTCCAATCTATTACTTCCATGCTGGATGTCACATCTTCCCAGTTTATAGCTTTGGAGTGAAAATTAAAAATTTCGAATTTGCTTCTTTCTGTTGTGCGTGTTCTTTCCTTTCCTGTTGCCTTTATATTAGTTGTTATTTCAATGATATTGTGGTCTGATATCATAGTTGGGGATATTTCTACATTATCAATTAGATTACTGTTGTTTGTGAATACCAAATCTAGGCAGTTGTTTTTTCTTGTGTTTTCTGTTATTTCTTGCGTTAACATAAATTCATCAGCTAAAGCTAGTAGCATTTTTACCTGCTCCTGGTCTTCTCGTGTGCCCCCCTTGTCCTGGTGTATACATATATTTTTTCCTATCCTTTTATATTTCATGAATGGGAAATTAAAATCACCACAGAGAAAAATATTTGGGGTTGGAGAGTGTAGATCTTTTACTAAGTTTCTTACCTCTGTAATGGAATCTGAAAATTTTGAGGTTGGTGTGTTTGGGGGTCTGTACATTACAATTAGTACCATATTTAATTTTTCAATTTTTGCTGCTACACATTCTACGTAGTTGTTTGAGGTACTTATAACCATTTCTGCTATGTGCCTTTCGCGTGTGTAAATAGCACATCCTCCTTTACGTCTCACTGTTCTGTCGGCTCGGAGGATGTTATAGTTGTCAATTTGTATTTCTTTTTTGTCAATACAGGACTCACAATTTTCACAGTTCGCCTGGCAGTCCTTTAGATGAGTTTCCGTGAGGCATGCAAAGTCTGCTCCGGCTTCTTGCATGAGTCCTTTCAGGTATGCAACTTTGTTCGTGGACTGGTTTGATTTAAGGCCCTGTATGTTGGCTAGGATTATTTTTATTTTTTCTCTTTCTTTTTCGCATACAGGTGGTTCCGCTTTGTTTTCCATGGGGGTGCCGGTTTCGTTGCCTTGTGGTCCTCCGAGAATTTACCTCTTTTTATCTTTGTCGGTACCTGTTGTCCCGATAACGCATGAAGTGTCTTTGTTCGTACCTTCTGTCCGGCTCTCGGATTTCTATATTTATATTTGTCAGCTGGTTTTGTAATTGCTGGAGAGTATTTAGCAGCTGAAATGTGTTGGCTGCGTCTAAAAAATTGCCACTCTTCTTTGATGTTCGTTTTTTCTGTTCCCTCGTTGCGTTCCTTTGAGGGTGGTGGTATCGGCATTTTTTTTCGTATTTGCAACTCCCATATCTTTCATAAGTGTTGCAGACCGTAAGATGGTGGAACATGCATTTCTTATCAAACTTGCAGTATCCACTTGTGTAATGCATTTTGCATAATGTGGGATGTGCATATATGCATTGCCCATCCCGATATCTGCAGTTTCCTTTCGCGTAGTATTTGCATACGATATTTTCTACGCTTCTGCTTTCTTTCTTATTATTTTCCAAGTTCTTAGTTTTGGCATTATCATTATTTTTCTTTGGCTGTTTATTTTCTACGTTTTTAGTTATTATCTTTTTATCATTTCGCTCGTTGGACCGTTTGTCTACTTCGCCACTTTTACTTATTTCTTTCCTTTCATCTATGTCTTCCTTCCGTATTACGTTGTTTATATCGTTATTTGTTATTAAATTGTTGTTCGTTATTATGCTGTTAATCGTTATTTCGTCTTCTCTCTCATCCACCCTGTTTTTCGTTGGGACCATTTCGGACACATGCGTCCCCATTATTTCATTCTTTTTTGTAACTTTCGAGTCTGCTATCTCCATTTCTTTAAAGACCGCGAAAGAATTTACAGTCTGTGTACATGCGCCACATAGAAATTTGATCCCCACGACTTGTTTCGCGTTCGAGACAAGAGTTATTTCCCGATCATTCCAATTCATGCAGTTAAAGTCGTTTAATCGTTGGCAGAAATCACACCTAATCGCTAGGCTTTCCGTTGTTACTAAATTGCACAAATTACAGATTAAGTGAGAATTTGGACCCATATCCATGATATTCCTTAATTAGCTTAAGAAGAAATACCCACACAAATTCTTTATTTATTTTTATTTTTTATTTCTGTTTCTTTCCTTTCGATGGTCGAGGGTATTTCGAGGGTTTTCTGACCTTTGTGTTTTATGACCTTTTTCCTGCTTTGTTTCAAACTTTCTCGAATGCCAACCGTATTTCGTTTTGAATATATACGTTAAAATTGGTGATAAATTATCACTGGGCAACACGTATTTTACTGAATGATATCTGACACTTGATTCTAGGTAATTTGGGTGCGCTGAATACGAATTTCAACTCGGTTTGGCTCTATCAGGTCCTGATTCTTGTCGACAGCCTATGTGCCATTTTCCAGATTTTTCAAATTAGGACTAAAAAATTAAGTCGTGTGTTAAATTTTGTTTTCAAGTTTCATGAATACAAGCAGTTCAAACTACAGTAAAATTACATTATAACGATAGAAATGACTTAAAATAAAAAAACAAACAGATATGAAGCTTTCACTGTGGCAAAAATTTTCTTTTGTAAGACTTTCTAGCGTATTTGCTTGTTGATGGCAGGTCTCTTTTCAAGCACCAGCAGTAATCAGCCATCATGTGGGAATCCAGCGGCCTTGGTACCGTTCCTCCATAATTTTTATATCTTGGTGGAATCTCTCCCCTTGTTCGTCACTTACATCACCTAAATTACTTGGAAACTGGTCAAGATGGCTATTCAAAAAATGCATTTTTATGCTCATATTGCAACCTAACTCTTTGTAGTCCCTTAAAAGTTTTTTTACGATTTCTTCGTAGTTATCTGCCCTATAATTGCCTAAAAAGTTTTCTATCAAGTCCACAAATGAGAACCAGCCATTTTTTTCGCGTTCATTCATGACATTAGGAAAATTTCTGTCTTTAATCATTGTTCTTATTTGTGGACCGTCGAAAATTCCCGCCTTGATTTTTTCATAACTTAAACTTTGAAATTTTGAAGTTATGTATTTGAAACACTCGCCGTTCGTATCTAAAGCTTTTACATATTGTTTAATGAGGCCTAGTTTTATATGCAGAGGAGGAAATATGATTTTATCTCTGCTCACTAAAGATGGATTAATTACGTTTTTTTCTCCGACAGTAAGTGATGTTCGTGCTGGCCAGATTTGTTTGAAATAATGTTCTTCCTTGGCTCTGCTGTCCCATAAGCAAAGGAAGCAGGGATATTTAGTATACCCTCCTTGTTGTCCTAGCAGAAAATTAACCATTTTTAAGTCAACACATATGATCCACTCGTGCTCCCTATATTTGATAAGATTTAAAACCTTTTCTATATGTTCATACTTTTCTTTTAATTTTGTTGAGTGCCCAATCGGTATCGAGCCGTATAGATTGCCATTATGCAACAACACACACTTAAGACTTCTTTTCGAACTATCTAAAAACAAGCGCCAATCATTTGCATCGTAAGACTCAACCCCCATCTTCTTTAACAAACCAACTATGTCGCAGCAATATACTAAACTATCCTCTGTTCTAAAATATTTAACAAGTTCTTCTTCTCTTTTTCTGTAAAATGAAATGTATGTGTTTGAAGTAAGCAAGTTTTTCTCTTTAAGTCTTGAAGCTAAAATTTCCGCAGCCTTTTTTGGCAAATTTAGATCCCTTACAAGATCATTCAACTCGGCCTGGTTAAACTTTTGCGGATCGTTTTGACTTTCAAATACGCTGGGGTCAAAATCGGTGTCGGACTCCTCAAAGTGCATAACAATATTTTCAGGAACATCTTCAACTAATTCTTGAGTTGGCAGACCCTTAAATTTTGGAATGGGGATCTCATTTGAATGTAGCACAGGTCGTATCGCGGTGTCGAAATTTGGGTACTCGATACAATGTTTATTTTTCTTAGTGAAGCCCGAAGTCTTGACAAAGCAAAGGTAGCAATCGGTCTCGTGGTTAGTAGGCTCTCGCCACACCTGATATGGAAAAAAAATTGTAAAGCGTTAACAAAAGCGACGAGAGACTTGTTTTTATGAATTTTATCAAAAGTTATCACCCAAACATTTAACATTTCTATGTGTTTCAACCTTATGCAATATTTGAGATTCTTATAAACATTTTCTGTAAATTTTTGTTTATGTACCTAAGTTACAATTACATTTAGGTAAGTTACAGTATACTAGTGATTAAATTACGTAGTTTTATGAAATCATAAACTTACCATCGGAACTCCAAAAGGTATTTTTTGAATCCGAACCCTTCGTCCAATGTTGCAGTCTTTCAATGCATATAGTGCAGGCTTTATGTGGAGCCCACGATTTATCTTGGTCCCCCAGTTTTATGCCAAAATAAGCTAAGTAAGCTCTTTTTACGAAGTCAGTTATATTTGCTCGTTGATGTGGAAGTGTAAAATTTCCACATATATAACAGAAGGAATCAGGGTTGTTTTTGCATTTGAACTTTCTAGTGCTTGATGACATATTGCTTGATTGTTCTGCCAATTTGTAAAGGTATTTAAAGCCCTTAATTCATATAAATTTAAGAAAATCTGAAATATAAACACAAAAATTAGTTTAAATAGGTACTTATTATGAAATAGGTACTTACAATCTATGAAATTAAACTAGAAACACGGATGAGTAGGTACAATATAAATTACGTCTAATTAAATCAACTATATTAAATCACGATGACAAAATTACTCACTAAATCATATGCCAATTCAAAATTATGTTAATGCCCAAGCTTAATTAACTAACTCAACTGACTGACTGACTGACTGATTGAATTGACTGATTAACTCTGGAAACGAGTCGCTTTTATATATTTTAGTTGTCCCTCTAGAATACTCTACAGAGAACAGGAACGCTCGAGAAAATTTTAGAATTCTATGATATTTTTAGCTTAATTTACTAATATTAAAATGGGTTAAAAATGACAAAATTAAAAATATTTTTAGGGTGTTACATATAAAAATATACATAATACAACAATACCATAACAATAGGTACAAATACCTAGATAAAAACCTAGTTGCATAATGTGTAACTGCAAAAAGACTTAGCGAGTATTGAGAAAAAACCTTTTTATGAATACGACGAAAGAGGAGGGGTGTTGAGCAAAATCAGGACCTGATAGAGCAAAACCGAGTAAAAATTCGTGCTCAGCGCACCCAAATTACCTAGAACGAACTGTCAAATCTAATTCAATAGACAAAAAGTTGAAATTTGTTCCCCAGTGTTATGTAAACTATATTGCACTTTCTTTATTTTAATGAAATTCACTTTATAATTTATATGCACGGATTCACTGATACTTTATACACTTTCGGGTGCAAACAGAATAAACCACCGAGTAGATTATTCCCTTCTAATTTGGGGTTAAATAGAGAGAGCAAAAAACACGTCCATTCACCACAGGGTACAAGCAACTTATATATATATATATATATGAACTAAAATCACAAATAACACGTGACCTTATTAATAAGCAAACAACCACAAGGAAAAGGAAACACAAAGTGTTCCTCCTTGATAATGTGAATATATCACGAAAGCGCTCGGACTTTGTGTTTCCTTTTCCTTGTGGTTGTTTGCTTATATATATATATATATATATATATATACATATATATATATATATATATCAGTGGCGTGCAGTCAGGGTAGGCGGGGCATGCGCCATCTCCCCAGTTAAAAGTCAAATTACAAAAAGTCAATATATTCCTACAGTAATCGAACACTAATATAAAGTTATGATGCTTGTATAATATATATATATACAGGGCGTTCCAAAAAAATGTATACACACTTTAACAGCTGATAGCTCAATTGATGTTTCTTTCTTTCCAAGTTAAACCCATTAGAATTAATAATGGCAGTCAGACTAAGCTTTGAACAAAGGAAATTCATTCTAAAATGCTACTGGAAGTGTGAAAACGCAGTTGAAGTGCAAAGACAGTTTAGGAGAGAGTTTCAAACAGATCCACCAACGCGACTTACCATCACTCGAATTAGAGATAAGTTTGAAGCCGATGGAACTGTTCAGAATGTCCACAAGAAGCGTTCCGGAAGACCACGGACATCGACAAGCCCCACAAAGCAAGAAAGAGTACTGAAAACGTATCACCAAAGTCCAAGAAAATCTGTGCGGCAAGCGAGTCGTGAGGTAGGAATCTCAGAATCGTCTGTCCAACGCATTTTGAAGCGCTGTCAATGGAAAAGTTAGATTCCAAGATTAGTCCATGCTATTAATGAAGATGATCCGGACCGAAGAGTGGAGTATTGCGAGTGTTACTTGGCACGATGTGGATGTGGATTGGACGAAGGGGTTTCGTAGAATACCCTCCGCGTTCACCAGACCTCACACCACTAGACTTTTTTTTATGGGGATACTTAAAAGACAAAGTCTACGCTATAAAACCTGCAACAGTCGCTGAATTGAGAGCAGCCATTGAACGAGAATGCACACAAATACCAAACGAAATGTTTCGTGATGTTTGCGATTCCATTGCTTCGCGTTATCAGCAGTGCCTGGACCAGAACGGACGTCAGTTTGAAAACAGGCGTTGACAAAACAATTAAATAATGTCTGTAGATTCTATTACATTTTGAAAATGAAATGTATTTTAATAAACACTGCCTTTATAATTATTTAAAGTGTGTATACATTTTTTGGGACGCCCTGTATATATATATATATATATATATATATATAATATATATATATATATATATATATATATATATATATATATATATGCTGCAAACCCACAAGGAAAAAGAAAAACGATTCCAAGGCCTTTCGTGTATTCAAAGCTACACCTGACGAGGTGTAGCTTTGAATACACGAAAGGCCTTGGAATCGTTTTTCTTTTTCCTTGTGGGTTTGCAGCATTCATTCATTTCACGTGTTTTATTGTGAAATTCATCCCATATATATATTATATTATTTTTTTTCTTTGCCTAGTTTGATTGAGGTTGTAGCCTTTGTTCCTATTGCTGAGTAGTTTGCTCATATATATATATATATATATATATATATATATATATATTTGCAGCCACCGCTTGCCCTGTGGACATACCCACTGCATACCACTGATATATATATATATATATATATATATATATATATATATATATATATATATATGTTATTGGTGGACCGGATATCCGCATCCGCATCATTTTTACATCCGCATCCACATCCGTACTTCTGACTGCGAATATTATGCGGATATTGCCTCTAATAAATTACGCAATTTACAATTAAATTAGCTTATAAAGTAGCTTATAAGGCCCAGTCATGCACATTTCATGTAAAGTATTAATTATTAATGAACAAACAAATATATAAACGTCAAAATATAAATAGGTGGTAACACAGAAAATTGAATGAAACTTGTTTCATTGAATTTTCTGTGGCTGAAACTCTTGAGAAAGTTATTATTTTTATCATAATGAAAAAATTAATATTAATTTTAATTCTTATGCATTGCCTCCCATAATAGTAATATCACGAAATTTGAAAAATTATGTCATATATTCATAATTCTATATTATATTGATAGATTAACTAAATATCCGCATCCGCATCCGCATCCGCGGAGCGGATATTGAAATTAAAGATCCGCATCCGCAGATGTTGAAAAACTGATATCCGGTTCACCACTAATATATATATATATATATATATATATATATATTATATATATATATATATTAAAAATATTTAATTAATAACTAAGTTAATTCTGGGAACCCCATTTTTGATTACCATGTATAAATAATTGTATATGATGTCCCGAAAATTAAGCACGTTTAAATTAAGATTCATAACTGCTTGAATCATACCCATATCAACAGGATATCAACAGGATATCAACAGGCTGGACCTTCATTTAAAGCCTGCGGACAAATTTCTGGTATGCGATTCGAATATTTAATTCAATAAAATATATATTCTACTGTATTATAGTACGGACTTTTGTGACACCATATATATAATATATATTATATATATATATAAATTAAAATTGTTGTTTGATTTTATTGTTTAACCTCCTTGGCAACATCTAAGGTCATATGACGGAGGGAACCGACAGCTTTACGACGAATCCAAACTACGGATCGCTACATCATCTGGACGCGGAGGAAGGTCCCCAATCCAACCACTGAACAGACCGAATGTCGCTTAATTTCGTTGATGGACGGGAAGCGGTGTTACCACAATGACTCAGACGTAACCGAAAAATGGAAATAGAAAATTTACTGTCATGAGACAAAATAACTTCTGTAAAGTGTCTTTGCAGTAAAAATAACTAAAAATAAAAATAGGACTAAGTTTAAAAATACGAGTAATGAAATAATTAATAATAAAAACTTAAAACAAAACAAAAGTAGGATTAAAAAATAATGAACATACCAATCTCGGTGTTAAGGGGAACTATAGACAAATATTTTCATACCGAGAAGTTCATAGTCTAGAAGACATAAAGCAGGACTGATGAATAGCTCGGACAATTGAATTACCCAAGTTTTTAATTCTTTTCATTAGACTGTATTGAGCGAGTCTTGTTACTTCCGCGAGGCTCGAGATAGTGTGGTTAGCGAGCGAACATTTGCCAAGCTGAGCATCTTGGAGACAACTTACGCAGCAGTCTAAAAGATGTCATAAAGCAAATTTGAGGTTCTCCTAGAACCTCTTCAGAATTAGCCCACTGTTGCTGCCCATAGATATTAGTGCAAAAAGTATGGAAAAGAGTGTCTTAGATTCGTTTGTACAAAATGACGTTCATAATAATCATGTTTGCTTTCGCAAACAAACTTCGATATTGTTTTTTTGTTTGACTCGTCATTTAAAATGCTGGTAGTAATTTGGCCCAGATATTTAAATTCTTGTACCTGCTCATTTGGGTCACCTTTCATTTGGAAACAATATTAACTGTTTGACTTGACTTTTTGGGACGTAATTGCATAACCTTAGTGTTATAAGATGATCCAGACCTTTAACTGAAGGACTTACTAGTGTATATCATCAACATAGATTAAGTTGTTTATCCTCGTGTTATCTATGCACCACCCCACTTTTGATTCATTATGAGAATTAATTAAGCCATCAATAATTACATTAAACAGTCGAGGAGATAGCAAGGAACCTTGTCTAATTCCGCATGAAGCAGAACCAAAACACTAAAACAATACACTGCCCACCTAATTATAAAAATTTGGTGTGTGTGCCATAATTTCAGTAGACCTAAAATTATACTGAAACATTCTTATCTTCTAATTTTTTTAAATGGAATAATCTGATTCACCTTATCATAGGCTTTGCTTATACCCAAGAAACAATCAAATGTGAACACCACTTGAACTTGCCAATTAAGAAACATACGCAAGAATTTATAAAGACTCGGAAAAAAAAAGTGATTGACGGAATTTTTTTCCGTCCGGTGACGGCAGTCAGCGCGCAACAAGCCCAGCTATTCATCCTTCCATGCAATAAAATTGGTGTAGATAAGTGGTTTCCCTGGATAGCTTAATCGTTAAGACGCTGGGCTGCTGCTGATCGGGAGGTCGTGAGATCGAGTCCGGGCGAGGACTTTGTAATTTCTGACCACCCACCATACGCATGGTGGGTCGTGGGTCGGATTCCACGTTAAGCTGTAGGTCTAATGTGGAGCACGCTGCAACAAGCTTGACCTTCGTCAGAATGAACAATTTGGGCGGCAGCAAATCCAAGGTTATTTAAGAGATGAAAATTAAAAAAATTAATGTATAAAATGTTGTCTGTTTACAAATTTATCATAACCTGTAAATCGTCCTTATTAATATGATCTAATATTTGAACAGGCATTTCTCTTCTATACACACACACACACACACACACTACACACAGGTTTGGCTATCCAACAAAACCGCAGCATTTTCACATATTCAGTTCTGTATCGCGACATTTACCCAATCTAAAAAACAAATGAGTTTAGCCAAATCTTACGTAACCTAGTGTAACTTAACCTAATGTAGCCAAACCGTAATAATATCCTCTTTTTCCAAGATAAAAAATAGCATTTATAAAGATAAACTATCGCAACAGTTTCTGTGATACACACGTTCGTGTTGCGATGGGCTCTGTGGGTATCCTCAAGATTCCCTACGATTATTTCGTAGGGAAGACACGAACACATACACACACACACGAGAGAGAGAGAGAGAGAGAGAGAGAGAGAGAGAGAGAGAGAGAGAGAGAGAGAGAGAAGCAACCAGCTGAGAATTTGCCTCAGGGAATGAATTTGTTGATTAACCTGGATTTGGTCGAAGAGATAATAATAAAAACTTTTTTCACCCGTTTCTTTCGCAGTGGGAAGATACCATACGAAAAAATTGAAAATCAATAATTCGTTTTTTGGAAGGGAATTTACCTAATCTATTATTCCATTTTTGCTAATAATAATGATAATAATAATAATAATAATAATAATAATAATTTTATTGAGAAAGAACACAATACATAAGATATACATCACATCCATATAGGTTTGTACAATGTTGGCATTAACGTTTAATTTTGTATTTTTTAATGGCAAATATGATAGTTTACTTACAGTATTATTACGTGAATATGGCATTGGGAAGCATGACAGCTTTTCAGGCAAAAATCTTCGAGATTAATTTCTATTTTTACGAGGAAAACTAAGAAATGTAAATAGAATTTGTGGAAAATAGAATAAAGTTACATTTAGTTAACTCTGTCATTACAAAGGAAAATTGACTTAATCGAAATAATAGAAAAGGAAGAGGTAAACAATATGGTATGATAATAGAAATAATAATAATGGAAATAATGGAAAAGAGAAATGGTAAACAATAAGGTAAATAGAACATGTTGAAATACCGATAATAATTAATTTCTAATATTACAAATTAGAAATGATGATACAATCTTAAAGTTATAAAAATACGGAGCTATTGAAGAATAGGGACCCCAGCCTTCTTTAGTTAGCTTTATAAGGCTAACTAACGAAAATATCATGACCTAACCTAACCAATCGTCAAGGGCGTACAGTTAACCTAACGATTGGGTTAGGTAGGTAGTGATATTTTCGTTAGTTAGCTTATAAGCCTAACTAAAGAAGGCTGGGGTCCCTATTCTTCAATAGCTCCAAAAATACAGATAAATATTATAACTATGGCGTCATATAATGGAAACTTTTAACATATAATTTATATAGCTTGTGATTGCACTCAATTTAAAATTGTAAATTTTACATATATAATAAGTGATTTTCATTGTTTAGTAAGTTGCAGTATATGATATATGCATATATACTCGGACCCCGCTAATTCGACACAAGGTATTTCGGCCATCGCGATAATTTGGCTATTTTTCTGCGTGTCGAAATATCAGGCAAATTACACCAAATCTTCCGAAATTTGCCTGATATTTCGACACGCAGAAAAATAGCCGAATTATCGCGATAGCCGAAATACCGACTGCGAATTAGCGGGGTTCGAGTGTATACACACATACATTAATAGGAGAGGTACTTGTAGGTTATCTCCCCTCCCACCAATTTTGACAGAATGTTTTTGTTAAAACTAACGAAAATATCACGACTTAACCTAACCAATTATCAAGGGCGTACAGTTGATCTATTATTAATTATAACATTGTTTCTGGAATAGTATTTACTATTTACTAATAGATCAACTGTACGCCCTGATAATAATTGGTTAGGTTAAGTCGTGATATTTTCGTTAGTTTTAACGAAATTATTCTGTCAAAATTGGTGGGGGGAGAAGGGGAGATAACCGATAAGTACCAAAGGAGATACTAAAGTGTTTCTTTAGTGAGTTGCAAAACGAAATTAACGATGGTGCTTGTCTGATATTTATAGGTATAGCGTTCCAGATATCTGCCCCTTTGTAGGATAGAGCACTTCCTGCAATTTGCAAAAATAATTAGGTTTATTTATGAAATCATTGGGAAGCCTTGTATTATGATTATGGTTGGTCTGATGTGGGGGGGGGGGAATCGCCCTGTGAATGGGTGAAGTATAGTTTCTATTATTAGCAACTTTGTGCATACTGATACCAGCAGTAAGTTTATAGAGGTCATTTAGTTTTAGAATATTTAAATTTCTGAACACTGGAGAGGTATGAGATCGTCTGTTATCATTGTTTGAGAGAATTCGTAAACATTTTTTATGGATTACTTCTCGCGGATATGGTATATAATTCTTTGTAGTACCCCATGCTGTGACTCTATATTGTACGTGTGGATGAATAAGTGAGTAATACAGTGTGAGGAGGGCATTTTGGGGATTTTTTTTAAAGTTATGTAGAGAAATCTAGATATTTTTTATTTGATATGTTGTGTGTGGCTTTTGAAATTTAAGTTTTTATCTAACTTGATGCCAAGAACTTTAACTTCATTTACTTTTGCAAGAGGAGTGCTTCCAATTATTAATGGTGTGTGCATGATTGCAGTTTTTGAGTTCCAATCATATATGATGATTTTGTCAAGTTTAGTAAAAGCTTATTTGCACACATCCATTTATAGACATGATCTAACTGCTGTTCACTTTGCTCATTACGTAGTTCATATCGTTGTGTGTAGAAGTGAGTGTTGTATCGTCTGCATACTGAATACAGTTTAATGTTGCTGATCGATAAAAATCATTTACATGCATTAAGAAGAGTAAGGGTCCAAGGATAGATCCTTGTGGAACCTCACTTTCCAATACAGCATATTGTGATGAAATGTCATTTACTTTAACATACTGGAGACGATTAGAGAGATATGACTTAAACATTTTAGCATATTTCCCCTTATGCCATATGTGTTTAATTTATCTAATAAGATATGTGAAGCGTATCAAATTCTTTCGACAGGTCAAGGAAAACTAAAATTGTGTTTTTTGTAGTTTAGGTTTTAATAGATATTTCCTAATATCATGTTGATGGCGTCTTCTGTGGTGTGGCCTTCTCTAAACCCAAATTGTGTTTTTGTTAGGATGTCGTATTTAGCTAAGAATTTGATTAGTCTATTGCAGCGGTGGCGAACCTTTTTACAGTTGCGTGCCCAAAAAAATTGTGTAAACCATTAAAAAAAATTCGCGTGCCCACCAAAGTTTATGTATATTACACCAAATTATAAACATTAAGTCTATTATTTTATACTCATGTTTTGGATAACAATTTCTATGCTTAGGCGTGCCATAGGTTCGCCACCACTGGTCTATTGTATATGATTTTTTCAAATACTTTACTCAAAGTCGGTGAAACTTTTTTCTACGTTGGCCTCCTCCGATCACAATCTTATATCTGTTTCCTGTCCTATCGCTCCAATTCGGCCTTTGGATCCTCCCAAAAGAAGACGCCTTTGGCACTTCGGCGCCGCTGATTGGGAAGCCCTAAGGCAGTACTGTGATTTCCCATGAAATGATTACTGCTTCCGTGGCCGGGGCCCTACTGAGTGTGCAGAGCACATCACAGAGATGATTCTCTCGGGCATGGAGGCGTACATTCCATTTTCTATTCCTACTACTAATGCAAAAAAAAAACCTTGGTTTAACTTTACTTGTTCTAATGTTATCCGCAACAGAGAGGAGGCTTTCAGAAGGTACCGTCGCCATCCAACTCCTGACTCTCACTCCCCTTATATTTCTGCCCGGAATCGTGCAAAATCTATTCGTCGACTCACCAAAACTTCGTTCATCCGACAAAAATGTGAAAATCTATCCAATTCTAATTCTTTTCGCTCTTTCTGGCATTTAGCTAAGAACCTCTTCAACAACTTTACTTCCTCTTCTTTCCCTCCTCTTTTCCATTCCGACGGCACAGTTGTCGTCTCTTCTCCTGACAAAGCTGAAAGCTTCGCTCAAACTTTCGCCTCCAATTCAACCCTGGATGATTTCGGTGCTGTTCCTCCATCTCCTGCCCCCTCTGACTTTATTATGTCTGAAATTAGAATCTCTTCCGAAAATGTTTTTTCTGCCCGATCTGGGCTCAACTCGAGGAAGGCGTATGGTCCTGATGGTGTTCCTTCTGTTGTTCTTAAGAACTGTGCTTCTGTGCTGACAGCCTGTCTAGGCAAACTCTTTCGTCGTTGTCTTTCATGTGGTACTTTTCCTTCCTGCTGGAAGTTCGCTTTCATTCAGCCTGTCCATAGAAGGGTGACCACTCTCAACCTTCCAACTATCGTCCGACTGCTTTGATTTCTTGCCTTTCCAAAGTTTTTGAATCTATCCTTAATAGGAAGATTTAAACACTTTTCTTCTCACAATCTTCTTTCAGATCGTCAGTATGGATTCCGCAAGGGACGCTCTACTGGCAATCTTCTTGCATACCTCTCTGACTCTGGTCAGCCAGACTCTGTACTCGTCAGCCAGACTCTGTACTAGGTCAGCAGACTCTGTACTGAACGGACGCATTTCCTAAGCTCTCTGATATTGCTTCTACTTTAGCATACTGCTAATAACTTTACTTTTGAAAAGTTCTGAATTTTATATACTTGCGTTTATATTCATATTGTTATAGTTAAGTAATTGAATATTAGTGGTTTTTAGCGATTTAGAAGTTTTCATAGCGTGCCGGCTTAATTTAACTTATACTTGTGACGGTTATAAACTAATTTAACTTGCGCGATGCCGTCACAGAAAGCGTCGTGTGTTAGGTGTGGGGTAAACCGGTGGTATACGGATTTTAAAGATATAACGGAGATCAGTTTTTTTTTTTGTATTTAAGGGAGGAAATAGTTGACATAAAACGCAGTGTACGTGAGGTAACGGAAAGATTTGCAACGCTTGATGAGGGCAGGGGTAGGGCTACGGTTGACCGTAGTAGACGTTAGTAATTTGAAGGGTGAGGTGCGTAACCTAGTTTCTAGTTTAGGTAGCTTATCGGGAAGGTTGGATAGAGTTGAGGAAGGGGTTAAGGTTGGTCCGAGATTGGTAGATGGGGAAGGATTTAGAGAAGTTAAGGGTGGAGCTAGGCCGCGTACGTTAGGTGATAGGAATCCCCCCTATCGAGGTTTCGAACCCTTTCGCCCATTTGGAAAGGGACGTGAATGGGGGAAACTATTTTAAATTGGGGACTCTTAGTGCGCAATATGGACACAGAGTTCATTGAACGGCATCCAACCAAGAGGAGGAGGGTTGTCTCCCAGGGGCCAGGGTTGACAGAGTTAGAGACGAAGTGGATAGGATTGACGTTGCCTCCCGTCACTCGATGTTGGTGACGATGGTAGAGGCAACGACTCGTATAGGCCCGAACGAGAGTGCCTGACCTTTTGGAGAGATATAGGGGTTAATTAGGTCCCTAAAAGCGAGGTCAGATAGGTCTTTAGTCCTAGGTATTACCCTCGGCACGGTTTGGGTCTTAAGATTGTGTCTAAAACGATATTTTTAATACTAAATTAGAAGAGATTTGTGCTGAGGAAAATGTACCCTTCGTAAAGCTGTGGTCAGAATTCAGTGATCCTAGCCTTTTATAAAAGATGGGGTGCATTTTAATGAAATAGGTAATGCTAGGCTAGGTAGGCTAATTGAAGAAAACGTACGAAAGCTGTATAGGTGGAAGCCTTCTTTAAACGTTGTGGGTCCGGGGAACGCGGGCCCGACGTGAAAAATAGTTTAAAACGCCGGCCCGTGGTAAAAAATAATTTAAACGTCTTTTATTGTAACGCGCGTAGTATTAGAAATAAATTAAACGAATTTAAGGCGATAATTTATTCCGGCAACTACGATATAGTTGCTATCACTGAAACGTGGTTAAATACCGTGACTCGGGACTTGTTGGGGGAACTTGATATACCGGGTTTTAAACTCTTTACTAATGATAGGTTACATAGGATTGGTGGCGGCGTTTTGCTATACATTCGTAATTCCCTTAGGGCTATCGAAGTTAAGATAGATTTTCCGGCAGCAATTAATGCGATATGCGTTGAAGTTAGGGCGCGTAGTATTAGTTTTAATTTTGTTGTTGTTTATAGGCCTCCCGTTCAACCCCTCGATACCGATACTAGATTTTATTCACTTCTTGGTAACTTTATTGACAATGGGAATAGTATAATTGTCGCAGACTTTAACTGCCCTAATGTTAATTACGAGACTTTAATGGTGATGAGGAGGGTTTGAGATTGATTGAGTTCATGGAAAATAATTTTTTACGACAGATGGTTACCGAACCAACGCGCGGTGACAATATTTTAGATTTGGTGATGACGAACGCGAAAATATAGTCGAAGGTTTAGAAGTAGGCGAGAGTTTAGGATGTAGTGATCATCAAATTCTTAGGTTTATGTTATTGATAGAAAACACTAAGGATAGTAACGTAATAGAAGTCCCTGATTTTCGTACGGCTAATTTTGATAGTTTTGCGGATAGGATGAGAGTAGTGAACTGGGATAACTTATTTATGGTAATGACACAAATTTGCATTGGGAAGCGTTCAAAGAAAGTTTTATGAATATCGAAAGGGAGTTTATTCCTCGTAGGCCCAAGCGCGCTAGAAGTCATGATAGGCCCAAGTGGTGGACTGGCGAAATAGGCGAGTTCACAAACGAGCGTAACAGAGCGTATAGACTTAATAAGCGCAATGGCACGGCAGCTAACTTTAATAGATATATCGAGCTTAGATGTCAGGTCAAAAGATCAGTTAGGAATGCTAAGCGTAATTTAGAGTTACTTATAGCTGCGGATAGTAAACATAATCCAAAAAAGTTTTTTGAATACGTCAATAATCGTAAGCCGATAAAAGATAACATAGGCCCTCTAGTGGATGTTAACGGCGCTTTGGCTTCTGACGCTCAGGCGATGGCGGGTATTTTCAATAACTTTTTTGCGACAGTTTTTACCGTAGAAGACGTAAATAATGTCCCCGACGTGGACGATATCGTTCCATTTAGTAGCGAGACTATTTTGGATGAAATAACTGTTTACGAGGGTGAGATTGCGCATTATATCGATAGGCTAAAAGCTAGCAAGGCTCCAGGCCCTGACCTTTTTATCCCAGACATTTGAAAGATTTGAAAGACGTTATCGTAGGCCCCTTCCTTAAGGAAGATTTTTAATCAGTCCCTCGAAACGGGAATTATTCCTGAAGACTTCAAATTAGCTAACGTCACGCCTATTTTTAAAAAAGGCGACTGCACAGTAGCTAGCAATTATAGGCCCATTAGCTTAACGTCAATTGTCGGTAAACTTTTGGAATCCGTAGTTAGGGATCGTATCATCGATCAACTTAGAAAGTAAAGATTTGATGGATCAAGTAAAGATAATCCCTCCCAGGTCACACTAGTAAAGCAAATCCCTCCCAAAAATGACCAAGTAAAGATAATCCCTCCCAGAAAGTAAAGTGAAGCAGTCTGACATAAGGATAAAAATTAAGAGAATCTTTTTTTAAAAAATGATTTATTTGAAAACAAAATTTATTAAAATTCATTTATTACAATGGATCAAGTAAAGATAAGCACCCCCGGACCTTTTCCAGTTTGTGTACCGTTTTTCATATAATTTATTTTTGCTTTATAAGGCTAACTAACGAAAATATCATGACCTAACCTAACCAATCGTCAAGGGCGTACAGTTAACCTAACGATTGGTTAGGTTAGGTCGTGATATTTTCGTTAGTTGGCCTTATAAGCCTAACTAAAGAGATTGATATTATCACTCATTTTTTATCTGAAAAGAAGCAAAAATAAAGTATATGAAAAACGGTACACAAACTGGAAAAGGTCCGCACCCCCAACCTTTTTTAGTTAGCTTTATAAGGCTAACTAACGAAAATATCACGACTTAACCTAACCAATCGTTAGGTCAACTGTACGCCCTTGACGATTGGTTAGGTTAGGTCGTGATATTTTCGTTAGTTAGCCTTATAAAGCTAACTAAAAAAGGTTGGGGGTGCTTAACTTTACTTGATCCAAAGACTTTAATTAAAGCGGTATTGCGATATTGTGGTAAAGCGGTCTTACCAACTTTACCAAGTAAAGATGATCCCTCCCAAAAAATGATCAAGTAAAGATAGTCCCTCCTTTTTCTGTTGGGAGGGATTATCTTTACTTGATCCGATTTGATTAATAGTAGTCAACATGGGTTTCGACGCCATATGTCTTGTTTAACTAATTTGTTAGAATTTTATAACGAAATAGTGCGCGAATACGATAGGCATAGAGCGGCTGACGTTATTTATTTAGATTTTAAAAAGGCGTTCGATACAGTTCCGCATAGAAGATTAATTGCGAAGGTTAAAGCGCACGGTATACGCAGGCAGGTAGCTAACTGGTTAGAGGAATGGCTTCGTGTTAGGAGACAGAGGGTCGTTGTTAATGGTAGTGAATCCGGGTGGTTGGATGTAGGTAGCGGTGTTCCACAGGGTTCAGTGTTAGGCCCATTGCTATTCGTAATTTACATTAACGACATAGATGTAGGATTGACTAGTAACGTGTCAAAATTCGCGGACGATATTAAAATAGGCGGTAAGGTTGTCAACGAGGACAATAGAAATAGGCTCCAAGACGATGTAAATAGGATTATGGAGTAGACGGATAAGTGGCAGATGCAATTTAACGTAGACAAACGTAAAGTTTTGCATATAGGTTCTCGTAACAATAATTACACGTACACGATGGATGATAGAGAGTTACCGAGCGTTGACGAGGAAGTAGATTTAGGCGTACGCGTATCTAAGGATTTAAAAGTTAGGAACCAGTGCCTGGAGTCTTGCGCAAAAGCTAATAGGATGTTAGGCTTCATAGCGCGTAATTTCAAATGTAAATCGAAGAATATTATATTGCCCTTTTACAAGTCCCTAGTCAGGCCTCAGTTAGAATATGCCGTTCAGTTTTGGTGCCCGTATTTGCGTGAGGATATTGAGAGGTTAGAAAGGGTTCAGCGTCGTGCCACGAAACTAATTCCGTCATTGTGCAACAAGCCTTATGAATATAGGATAAAAGAGTTAGACTTGCATTCACTCGAAACTAGGAGATTAAGGGGGGAGCTTATTGAAGTTTTCAAAATTGTTAATAACATCGATAACGTAAATGTTGACAAACTGTTCACTTTCGATAATAGCAATACTCGTAATAACGGATTTAAGTTGCGTGGCAGACGTTTCATTACTAACATCGCTAAAAAGTTCTTTACGTTTAAAGTAATTGATAAATGAAATAATCTTCCCGCGTCAGTCGTTAACTCTACCAGCGTTATGTTTAAGAACCGTTTAGATAGGCATTTTAAAAATATTAACGTTGTTTAAAATAAAAAACAATTAGCAACAGGAGCTCTGGGGGTGGTGGTCGAGAATGAGTCTGCTGACGATTAATGCCAGCTTGTGACATGCCAGCGTGTGATGCGAGCAATAAAATTATTAAAAAAAAAAAATTAGACTAACACGAACTTAGATGTAGCTCGTAGAGTAAACTAACCCACTTTTTGTTATACTCTACCTACTTTTTTTTTTTAATCCTCTCCTTACTTGCATGTCCGTAACTCTCTTTACTTGCATGTCTGTAGTTTGCATGGTATGACAGTGAGTTAAGACTGTGTTTGCATGGTTTGTAAGTTTTCTTATTCTACTTCTTTTCATCTTTCACCCCTCTCCTATTCTCTTCGACTATTTTTCCGACTTGTCGACCGTGGCGGGCGGATGATGATGGGGAGTCTTTCTTTCTCTTTTTCTGAATGAATGTTAACCCACGAATGATAGGTTTTGCTACTTACTTAACCCCTTATTCTCCTCTTTTAACCCCCTTCTCTTTCCTTTCTCTCGGGCTAAACTTAGAGTGGATCTTAGGGTCTTTGTTAGCCTTACTTCTGTAGATCTGTAGATCCTCCTTTCTGGATTTCGGTGAAACTTTTGCTGTTGCGCGAGACACATCGAAAGCTTTTGATAGAGTCTGGCACAAATCTTTAATTTCCAAACTGCCCTCCTTCGGCTTCTATCCTTCTATCTGTGCCTTCATCTCTAATTTCCATTCTGGCCGAACTATAGCTGCAGTTGTAGATGACAACTGTTCTTCTCCTAAAGCTATTAACAGTGGTGTTCCTCAGGGTTTTGCCCTGTCACCCACTCTTTTCCTTATATTTATTAATGATCTTTTAATTCGTACTACCTGTCCTATTCACTCCCATGCCGATGATTCCAGTCTTCACTTCTCCACCCGCTTCCCAAAGCGTCCCTCACAGCAGTCGCTTCATGATTCGCGTGAGGCGGCTATGGGGAACCTGACCTCTGAGCTTTCTGCTATATCTGATTGGGGTAGAGAAAACCTCGTGGCTTTCAATGCCTCAAAAACTCAGTTCTTCCATCTGTCTACTCGTCACAATCTTCAACACGACTATCCCCTTACTTTCAACAACACACAACTCAATCCTTCCTCTTCTCTTAACATTCTTGGTGTTTCCTTTTCTCGTGATCTTTCCTGGAAAAATCACATATACTCTCTTTCTAAAACAGCTTCTAAGAGTTTAGGTGTGCTGTACCGCCTCCGTGGTTTCTTCACCCCCACTCAGTTGCTGTCTCTGTACAGGGGTCTTGTTCGCCCCTGTATGGAGTATGTTTCTCATGCGTGGGGTGGTTCAACCCACACAGTCGTACTTGACCGGGTGGAATCAAAGGTTTTCCGTCTCGTCAATTCCCCGCCTCTTACTGATTGTCTTCAATCTCTCTCTCTTCTCCGCAATGTTGCCTCACTCTCTCTTTATTATCGCTATCATAACGGACATTGCTCTGCTGAACTCTCTAACTGCATGCCTCCTCCTTTAAGGAGAGCGCGAAGTACCAGACTTTCTACACTTTTTCAGTCCTATTCTGTTGAACTATCTAATGCAAGGATTAATCGGTATTTTCAGTCTTTCATCTACCCAACCGGTCAACTATGGAACAATCTTCCTCAATCCATCTTTCCTCCTGTCTATGACCTCCCATCCTTCAAACGCAGAGTGTCTAGGCATCTCGAAAACCCCAGACCTTGATTTTGGCTCTCTTCTTCTTCTATGGGACTGGCGCTTTTGCGGGCATTTGCCCTTGGCCCCTCCTTCCTGCCGAAAAAAAAATTGGATGGAGAATCAGAGCTGCCTGATTTGAATACTGGACAAACCCTGGCTATCTTCAGGTAATCAGGAAATACACCTATTATTGACTCATTCATAAGTCTTGTGAGTGGGGTTGCTACAAGGAGCACTCAATATACTTTGCCCCACCCTTTTTTCCTAGCTAAATAATAGGCCATGGGGTTGAAATGTTTTTTGGGCCGTAAGTTTGAACATTCTGCGCTTCACATAACAGGATTTTTTTCAGTTTGAACTTCCCCTCCTTGTATAAAACCGCTTTTAAACGCCGCCCTTGTATAAAACCGATGGTTAAAGCAGTTTCGAAAATGGCTGTTATCGAGTTCTTAACCGCAGAGAAGGATACAGTTGGAAATATTCACAAACGTCTACAAAACGTTTACGGAGATGCTGTTGTTGATCGAAGCACAGTTGGACGCTGGTCTAAACGTATAAGATCATCGGAGAGAAGGAGAGCCAGCCTTGATGATGAGCCACGCAGCGGTCGCCCAGCATCGGCTGTCACATCTCACACTGTACAACGTGCTAACAGCATCATTCGATCAAATTGGCGCGTCACATAAAAGGATGTATCAATGGAGCTAGGAATTAGTGAAGGAAGTGTGAATACGATAATTCAGCAATTGGGATACTCAAAAGTGTGTTCAGGTTTGTTCCTTGCGAACTGACAAAATCACAAAGCCCAAAGAAAAGAAATTGCTTCCGAGTCGTTGGTTCGATACGAGACAGAAGGGGATGACTTCCTTTCACGAAATGTGACTGGGGATGAGACTTGGGTACACCACTTTGAACCTGAAACAAACGCCAATCCATGGAGTGGCATCACGCAGATTCCCCAAGCAAGAAAAAGTTCAAAATGGCTCCCTCTGCAGGAAAGGTTATGGCCACCATCTTCTGGGACATGAAAGGGGTGATTCTGTTGGACATTATGAAGAAAGGACAAACAATCAACTCAGAGGCATATATTGCTACCCTACAGAAACTCCGGAGACGTATAAAGCGAGTTCAATCGGAGAGAAAACTGGAAGATGTCCTTCTTTTACACGATAACGCAAGACCCAAAGGATCAGCACAAAGGACCAGCTGCTCATCAACAAAACTATCCTTGAAGACTGTAAGAAGAGAGGCAGAAACCTTAGTATGGCATGGACGTGTAATTTGGTCCGATGAGTCCCGTTTTTGTTTGTTCTCCAATGATGGGAGGCGACGAGTACATCGCAGGTCCAATGAAGCCTTTAATCCTGAATGCGTCGAAGGTGTTGTTCAGGCTGGAAACAGAAAGTGAAGCGCAGGAATAGACACCCACGGACTCTGGCGGAACTTCGGGACCGGCTGATGAACGAGTGGCAGCAAATCGATGTTCAGTACATGCACAACCTCGTAGAGTCTCTGCCTCGCCGGATTCGTGCGGTTATCAAGGCCAGAGGCGCCGTCACACGTTATTAGGTACATTCTGAGAGGGGTGACTAATTTTTTGTCTGGTGCTTATATATATATATATATATATATGCGTGTGTGTGTGTGTGTGTGTGTGTGTGTGCACATAAACATACACATATATATATATACACACACACACACACACACAAATATATATATATAACACACTGTGCATGTTTGGATAAAATGAGATAAAATAAAGAAAAAAAACCGGTTGTAGTTAAAACAAGAATGAAGAACCTGATATTGTATATGTATCCACGGTGAGACTGTAGAGTTGAAAGTTATAAAATTATGGAATTATTAAAACAAACTCAGATATATATATATATATATATATATGGTAAATGACAAACACTATCGTTTCTTTCTTTTTCATGATGTTAGGCCCGACTTGGGCCACGGGTCACTCGCAGAGAGGCCCCAAAAATATAGCTTCCCTCACCAGCTATCTGCAAAACAGATAGGATCCAACTTTGGGACAGGATCTAGGAGTTACAGCTACACCTAGCCTACTATATCCAGAACCTCAGTATAAGCAAAGGACTCGTTGCATTTGTGTCGGATTGAATACCCCTTTTCTTTGATGTATTCAATCCGACGCGAATGCAACGAGTCTTTTGCTTATATTGAGGGTCTGGATATAGTAGGCTAGGTATGGCTGTAACCCCTAGATCCTATCCCAAAGCTGGATCCTATCTGTTTTGCAGATAGCTGGTGAGAGAAGCTATATTTTTGGGGCCTCTTTGCGAGTGACCCATTGCCCACGTCGGGCCTAACATCATGAAAAAGGAAAACTGTAGTGTTTGTCATTTACCATTACTTATTCGGACTATAGTGGATTTAATTCTCCCAGAAGAATTCCTTGTTCCATGCACGGTCTGTGTGCATCATATATATATATATATATATAATTTAGGGTGATTCAAATATGGGGGTAAAAAAATTTTTTTTAGATTTTAATGTGTTCAACCCTTTAAATAGTTCATTTCAGCATAAAAACAACTATCCTAAAATATTTTAGCAAATTTTTAATTTTTAGGGGTTGCTACCAGCAATTAAAAATTGACAGAACGACTCAAATTGTCAAATTTTTCCACACCACCCAGGGGGTACAGTACAAGGCGCATTGCTTTTTTTTAATATGGAAAGCTCCCCCGTAGGTCCTACCATAACCACAAGCATGCATAATTAAACTAGCATGATATTTGAGACATTAGCTGTCCTTACTTCATCAATGTTTCTTTCTTTCTATCAGGGTAAACAGCCCTGTAGTTTTTCACTACTTGTAGCAAGAATTGTTTTTGATCTTCGTCAGGTGTTAGTATTTTATTATATTCATCCATTAATTTTACTCCTCTTTCCGCTATATCATTCACGACTTTCCACTGTTTGATAGATTTCTTAGCGGAGTTATACTCTTCATCATTATGTAGGCTGACCATACGTACCGTTTTGAACGGGACAGTACCGTTTGTTTTATTTCCTGGCCGTCCCGTCGTTTTAATAAAATGTCAATTTTGTCCCGGTTTATGTACTTACTTTTTCATGAATACAGAATATTACATGACCCCCGTCCCTTTTTTGCCATCCCAATGTCCCGTTTTTGTCTCAAGGAAATATGGTCAGCCTATCATTATGCCATTCTTTAGCATCTTTGAATAAAAATTTTGAACTAAATTCTGTTATTGTAAAGAATCTTTGAGTATTTGATGACAAAATCTTCTAATTTCTTCGTTGGAATAAGTGCAGGATCTAGAAAAGCCCGCTTTGCAGGAAGAGTTTCTGTTGTATTTTGCAAGGCCTTTACAATTTTGTTTTTCGTTTCAGTAGGCACTTCATCATCATAAAAGGCCAAGGCTACCAGTTCTTCTGATAGGTACCAGAGGTGACCTAACAGTTTTTTAATAGCAACAAATGCAATTGTGTCATTTATTTGTTTGTAGACTACAAGATTCTGTAATAATTCCAGAGCAAGACGAGGAGCGCAAGATGGCACAGGAGCTGTAAACCATGCCTTTACATATAACCGAGTAGCAAATAGACAGATGTCTTTTAGTCCTTTTTTGTCTTTTACTGAAATTTTGAATTGAGATTTGAACATAAAAATTTTTAATGAATATGTAATTTTGGCCATCCACCTAGCCCGATGAAGTCCCGCTGGATGTTTAAATTTGATTCCACCTTTTGGTTCATCTCCCCAAAAAATAATTGTTAACTGCAATAGTTCTAGGTAATCGTCTCTTGGTTGGAATGTATCTAGTTGATTTGTTGCAAATATAATTATGTCATCTTTGATGTCATGAATATTTTCATAGATATCTGGATCTGATAATGCTGTTTCGTAGTCCTCCTTATTATGCTTGACCATTTTTCTCTGAACTTCTTAAAAAGGACTATATCTGGGCCAGAAGATGGTGATAAAGACTTTGAAACAACAGCTTCCAGCATAATTTCAAATATATGGTGTCGACATGCCAGCCACAATAAATCGTTGTCGAATTTTTGTTCTAGAAGAATAGCTGCACCATTTCTAGGACCAGTATTGGCTGCCGTTGTATTGAAACACATGCATTTTATTTGTTCGCAGATGTCCCATTCAAGCGATGTCTGATTGTTTGCATTAAAAAGAGACTCATTTCTGTCACTCAATTTTGCAACATCAAGACTTCCTAATAATTTATCATCAAACAATTTTCTACGTTTACCAACCTTACTTTTCCATGTTGAAGGTTGTGCAGCACAGAAACCAGATTCATCACTTTTACTCTCCTCTGATTCTGATTCTGATGATGTACTGGTGAGTACGACAGCCTCTTCATTCTTCTTTATTTTGATCTCTTCTTCTGCTTTCCTCTTTTCATAACGTTGTTGCTTTTCTGCTGCTCTTTCCTCTTTTTTAGCAACAGCCTTATGAATGGTACCCATTTTTCCATGACGTCCTTTCTCACGTTGCATTTTCAAGAATTTCTTATCATCTTCTATTTTTATAAGCTGCATAGCATTCTCATGAGCAATGTCAAATAAGTTTTCCAGTTTATCTTTCCATTTTTCTTCTTTATTATTTAAATTTTGTGATCTTTTCAATTTGTTTGCTTTGTTTTTCTTAAGCAGCTGTCATTCCTTCAGTATTCCTTGAATTTTATCTACTACATGTATTCTTTGTTTTGCTGGTATTCCTGCTTTTTTCCAAACTGCTAGCACATCATCTGCAGTAGAGCAGCATGATTCTCTAATGTCTTGCATTTTAATATTTCTGTAGTGCAAGAAGAGGGCCATCATTTCCTTCTCTGATGGTAATACGGATGTTTTTAGTATTGCAGAGGGCTGCCCAATTAGCCATACTTCAGTTTCTTTTCTTGTAGAACTTCTCCCAAATGAGCAACTGGGTAATGGTGAGTTAGGCCTAGCTTCCATAATCGATTAATTGGTATCAAAATTACGAGTTCCAAGCAACAATTAAAAGCAAGCTAGTATATAAACCATTAATTAAAAATTCTGAAATATAAACAATTAAACATAAAATCATAAGTTGTAAAAACAAACAAATTGAAAAAGAGGGAAACTTTGACGCCTGGTAGCACACAGTAAATTTTATTTAAAATTCACCAAATTTGGCATACACTACTTTTTTGTCATAGGGAACAAAAATACAGGTTGAACAATTAAAAAAAAAAACTGATTTTTTTGAATCACCCTAAATATAATAATATATATATATATATTATATATAAAATTTATGTTATTATAAAATCTTAAAATTAGAGATTATAGAATTTAAAGGATTGTGAGAATATGAAAATAAGATAATAAAGATTATAAAATTTTAAGTCCCAAAGTTATTGTATTTATACAAAATTAAAATTAAAATTAAAAATTATATTATTTCCAAATCTTAAAATTTAGCCATTACAGAATTCGAAGGACTGCGACGAATACCAAAATTATAATATCATAAAGATTATACAATTATAAAAAATTTTAGTAAGTTTTACTTAACAGGTGGGTTATGCCCAAGGCAATTCTATCTGTAGATGCTGCTGAAAGCTGGGCAAGTAATTTCGAGTACAAATTGATACCCAAGAAGGTTGTAATAGATAAAAAAATTAAAATTATCCTTGTTTAAATTTTATATTTAAAAAAAATCAAATTTAAAATAAATAATGGACCTTTTCCAGTTTGTGTACCGTTTTTCATATAATTTATTTTTGATTGGTCATACAACCGCCGTCGATTATAACAACTTTTTAAGAGAGGTAAGTTCTTGATAACCTAACCTAACCTAACGTAACCTAACCTAACCTAACCTTCTGTTTTACTCTATGCTGTGCCTAACAGAAGCAAAGAAACACTAAAAAGTTGCATAAAAGCCAACATTGTAGAAAACGGTACATAAACTGGAAAACGTCCTAAATAATTATTTATATGCACAAATATTTGAATATAAAAAGTTAGTTTTGTAAACTACAAAAAAAACAAAAATTAATGAATCCTTGGTGCTACTATAGCGTGATTCCTACCGGTGACTTCGATACTATAGGGTGATTCCTACCCGTTTTGGTTCGAAACTACAGTACTGTAGAGTGTGATTCCTATCCAAGGTATAAATGAAAATATAATAAATATAAAATGCTATTTATTATTCAATTTTATTTATTTAAAAAATAGTTTCGGTGCTACTATACTGTAGTATGTGGTCTACCTACGATTGGTTAGGTTTAGTCACGATATTTTCGTTAAAACTAACGAAAATATCATGACTAAACCTAACCAATCGTCAAGGGCGATGGACATTGGAATGTAAACAAGCAATTAATAAACAAGGTAAGAAGCTATAATTAAAAGGTAGACCGCCGAATCGAGGTAGGAATCACGCTATAGTAGCACCGAATCCTTTTTGTCTGTGGTTGTAATTTTAGTAATGATAATTATAATTACAATTAATTTAATTAATTTCGTTTACATTTACTAAAAGTATTTCATTCATTGATAATATATTATCGTATTAATATTATCATTTATATTCATTTAATAAGTTTACAAAAACATTACTTGTCATATTTCCACGTAAAAATGGTGCTTTACGCGGTCATTTCAAGTGTTTTGGGCAACGAAGTCATTAATTTCATTTTTTATCCGATTCAAAATTGAAGCTCGTGAGGATGAGTGACGAGAATAAAGTTTTCCATCAAGGGGAGTAAATATACCCTCCAATTATTTTTAGTTCTACATCCATTCATGTTACTTTTGCTCATATATCAATTTACTCTGGTTCAAAATACGAGGGAATTTCCTGAAAATTATATTTCATTTGGTGTTTTTCCAGATGGCCGATGGCTGTGATTTAATGAAGAACGAAAAGCTGGACGCAGGATGTAGGTTGGACCCGCAAAAAGTGGGGTTCTTGGGAACGAAGACGGGATTCCCTTAGTAGGCTTCTTTACGGCTTTTTCTTAGAGTGTAAAAAGGGCGTCTTCACACGAGTGTGTATCGAGTATTTTGCAAACCTTCTTCCTGAAAGCAATACACGAAAATCAAATTCCCAAAATGATTTCAACAAGGGTTTTGGTAAGTTCATATTCCAAAATTTTCTTTTATTTATTTATGTATTTATTATTATAACTGATATAAATTATTTGTGTCCTTACGTTTAGTATTTAGTAGTTAGAGGATTAATAAGTTCCACAAATGTCCAAAGTAATTAACAAATGAAATCGATGATTATCGTACGAAGGATTTCAGTCATGTCATTCTACACAGCATAATACGTCGGAAATCACTAATTTATGCTTATATATTTAATTATGGTATCTTCCATTCAAAATTATTTTAAGTTAATTTAAATTTAAAATTTTCCCATAATGCAAAATTAACCGTAAATTAACTTCTTTTCCAAATTCATGATGGCCCTTTTCTAGACTCAAATTCAAAATTCACAAAATCTTTATTCCGAAAAAGAATACAATTTACGTCATGTTTTACAATATTTTTCAATATTTTTCTCTACAATTTACATATCTGATTTAATATTAACATATTTACAGTAGTCTAGCCTGATATGCCGTTGCAAGCATGGGAGCTTTTTAGGTAAAATTAGTGGAATTCAGGTTATTTATTACATAAGGGAAGTGAAATAGCAAGTAATAGGGGAGGGGGGGGGGGGGCAGCGTTTTTGCGGGTGTTCGTCCTTGGCCCCTCCTTCCTGCATAAAAAACAAATAAGTTTCATGTAGCGGTTAATTAGTAGACATACTAAATTTTGTAAAGCGAAACGAACCACATGGTTAATCGCGCGTTTCATAATGATGATGATAGAGTAGCTAACATCACGCTCAGATTAACTACGAAATAAACCATAAAGGAAGCGTACGTATTATGAGTATGAAATATTAAAAAAAATAAGAATTACCCAATTTAGGGGCTATATTGGATTTAATGCGGAAATATATTTTAATGACTAACTTATTCAGTTTAACCAAAATCAACAAATTACGTTGATTGTTTGTTTTTTCCTGTTTAAGGTGCTTCAATCCTACTGGATTATTAAATTATTCCTCTGTCACCATTTGTACTATATAATATTTATAACAGAAGGGTAACTAAAATATTGGAGCTATTGAAGAATAGGGACCCCAGCCTTCTTTAGTTAGGCTTACAAGGCGAACTAACGAAAATATCACGACCTAACCTAACCAATCGTTAGGTTAACTGTACGCCCTTGACGATTGGTTAGGTTAGGTCATGATATTTTCGTTAGTTAGCCTTATAAAGCTAACTAAAGAAGGCTGGGGTCCCTATTCTTCAATAGCTCCAAAATACTTGTACATTTTATCTATACATATGGTCAGATTACTTTTGCAAAATATTTCTGCAAAATAAATAGGGACTTCTCGGGCACCCTGTATTTCCTTAACGAGCAAGGTGGTCAGATGATATGCGAGTAAATCTTGCTTACGAGTCAATGCAATACAGTATTACTATATTGATACCAATAGTCAGATTACTCGCGCGAAATATGTGAGGATAGTAAGGTGTCCTGTTTTTCGTTATGAAGTAGAGCAGTCAGATGATATACTAGTAAATTTTAGTTACTAGTCAAATACACTAAGCAGATATTGTTAAAAAGTTAAATGACTTTCTTCATTGGTTTGTGATCTTGTTCAGTTGAATAGTTTCATAATCTAACTTCATTTAACAAATAAACTGACCAGTTCAACGCGAAAAGAAATATGGATAATTTTAGTGTCAGCAATGACTCTGACTAACGAATTTGACATTTTTCTGTAAAGTTAGGGTGATTGACTAGGACCAGTCGTCAAGGGCGTACAGTTGACCTAACAATTGGTTAGGTTAGTATGAAAATAAAAACCCACTCTAATAGACAGAGTTTATTTCCACAACAGTTTCGACGCCCACTGGCATCCTCCCGAGGAGGATGCCAGTGGGCGTCGAAACTGTCGTGGAAATAAACTCTGTCTATTAGAGTGGGTTTTTTTTTCATACTTTGACCTCACGTAGAAAAAAAAAGTGAAGTTTTTTGCATTGGTTAGGTTAGGTCGTGATATTTTCGTTAGTTAGCCTTAAAGGCTAATTCTAAAGAAGGCTGGGGGCCCTGATCTTCAGGTGATCCATTGAATCAAATACAATTACAAAATTTACATAGTTAGTAATAGTTCAATAAACGAAGTTTTTCATTGCCTGTGAGTGTACTACAGGGTGTCCCTTAAATAGGTACCCATGTTGTATTTAATAAATACAACAATCATACACAGCCGTACTACTACTACGACTATATTGGCATGCTGTTAAACACGATAAGAATAACAGCAATAAGAATTTCATCTATTTCAGTTGCTTGTCATGATGATGGTGATCTCCTATGCCTTCGTCTGCGGGGCTATCCCCCATAAGAGCTACGGCCACGGACACGGATACGGATACGGAAGCGGAAGCTATGAGACCTACGGAGGATATGACGATGGGAAAGGCTCAAGAGAATATTATGGAGGGTAAGTTAATTATGAGGTTTAATCAAATTTTGCTACTGCATATATATATATATATATATATATATATATGAACTAAAAACTAAGGTTTACATATATCCAGTTAAGGCTACATATAAGAATAAGCCGCTTTTAAGAACCATTTTTATTATTGCCGATTTATATATATATATGAATTAAAGCGTTTTATGTATAGCTATTTTTTTCTCTTTCCAAAAGCCATCATTCACATTGTAGTGAATACTCTTATTTTAGTTTAAAGATAAATGTTAATTTTAACCGTCTTGAATTTCGGAATAGTATAAATTCATTTTAAATTAGTTACCCCATTATAATTCAATTGTGAACCACATTAATACTAATTTTATGTATACTATATTATTTTATTGTATGTAAACATAATTAATTATATATCACAATTGTCAGTTAATTATTTATATTCAAATATTTATTTTAATCTAATACCATGTCCATTTTACAAATAAATAATAGAAAACCAAAGGTTATATTTTCCACCTTTGGTACTGTCGCAGTTTCGCCTAACGGACTCAATACGGCTAGTGAGATAATCACTGGTTGGCACTTAACTAGCGGCAGTGCTTATGGCTACATCATCCAGGTTAACCTATACCGGATAGATGCGCTACGGTCCCAAGCCGTAGCTTGCCTAGGCCGACGACGACGACGTAAACCAACAATTGGTGACCCGGAGCTGGATTACCCCTTCTACCCGAACGACTAGGACTAGACTGTAATGTCGTTCGTGCCCATCACCCCCTTCACCCGAGCGACTAGGACCAGACTGTAACGTCGTTCGTGCCCATCACCCCCTTCACCCGAGCGACTAGGACCAGACTGTAATGTCGCTCGTGCCCTCTGCCCCTCACCCCTGCCCGTGCGCTCTGTGCCTGCGCTCGTCTCAACCTCCACTCCTTCGTTGGGAACTTGTCGTCTTGCTTGTACGTTAGCAAGCATAGGAGAAGATGCCTGACGACGCTGGTGCCATCTCCCTCTTGAGCGTAAAGCTCCCCGTCTTCTGGCCGGGTGATCCATTTATTTGGTTCCACCAAGTGGAATCACAATTCAACTTGGGAAGGATCACCGCTAGCAGGACGAAATACGATCATGTTTTGTCCTCTCTACCAGCGAGCATCATCTCTGAAGTCCGTGACGTCATCGTATCTACTTCCGAGTGAGGACCCGTACAACGATCTGAAGTCTGCCATCCTGTGCCGCACCACTGTCTCCGAGCGTGAGAAACTACATCAGTTAATCTCAAAAGAAGAACTTGGAGACCGTAAGCCCACTCAAATGCTGAGGGCTATGCAGTGCGCTCTAGGCGAACGCGCACAAACCTTCGATAAGGACATCTTTAGACAGTTGTTCTTGCAGAAACTTCCTCCATCAGCTCAGCGTGTCTTGGCCACTATGGATCCTGCTACTCCAGTTGATAAACTAGCAGAAACTGCCCGACAAAGTAGTGGAGATTGACACAGCTCCGGTCAACAACGTGAACACACAATCGGAACTGGAGTTGAAAGTGAAAGAGTTAAGTCAACAACTCAACCACGTTTGTTCTCTGCTACAAAATCAACGGCAAAGAAGCCATTCTCGGTCAAGATTTACGAAGAGGCATCGTTCGAGTTCCGGGAAGATCTGCTTCTACCACTCGAAATTTGGAAAAAAGGCTAGGAAGTGCATCTCCCCTTGCAATTTTTCGTCGGAAAACCCCAGCAGCGAGTCCTAATGGCGTCTAGTACTCGCACTGCCAACCTGTTATTCATAAAGGACAGGAACTCTGGTGTCAATTTCTTGGTTGATACCGGAGCGTCAGTCAGTGTATTCCCTCAAAAATCTGGTCATACGCACTCGGAATCTCCGCCTCTATACGCTGCTAACGGTTCACGCATACCCACGTACGGTACTCAGTCGCGTGAACTAAACTTGGGCCTTCACCGATCCTTCAAGTGGATTTTCATCTGTGCTCAAGTGCGGCATCCCATAATCGGCGCTGACTTCCTCCAGCATTTCAAACTCCTGGTGGATCTTGACAAGCGACGCTTATGCGACCAGGCCACACTGCTTTCTGTTCTTGCCAAACAGGTTGCCCTTCCGGACGCCTCGAACTCTGCACTTTCCCTCGTTCCCCCTAATTCCATGTACCAGTGCCTTTTCCAGCGATATCCAGGAATTCTTCAACCGATGCAGATGGGTGATACCATTAAGCACACCATTACCCATCACATTACAACAAAAGGTCCCCCTGTGTTTGCAAAACCCAGACGTCTTGCCCCGGACAAACTGAAAGCTGCCAAATCGGAATTCCAGCTTATGATAGATCTTGGGATAATAAGACCTTCCAAAAGCAGTTGGTCCTCTCCCTACACCTGGTCCAGAAGAAGTCAGGAGACTGGAGACCATGTGGGGATTACCGGTTTTTGAATTCGACAACCATCCCGGACCGATATCCGGTACCAAATGTCCAAGACTTTACTTCTCTTCTCCACGGCAAATCTATCTTCAGTAAAATAGATCTCGTTAAGGCTTTCCACCACATTCCCGTAGAGCCTTCGGATATTCCCAAGACTGCAGTTTGTACACCATTTGGGTTATTCGAATTTGTGAAGATGCCGTTCGGGCTACGGAATGCTGCGCAAACCTTTCAGAGGTTTATAGATGAGGTCACCAGAGGCTTAGACTTTGTTTATGCCTACATCGATGATTTGCTTGTGGCCAGCTCAACGGAAGAGGAACATAAGGAACATCTTTCACTCCTCTTTCAACGCTTAGAACAATACGGTGTTACTATTAATGCATCTAAGTGTGTGTTTGCACAGCCAACCTTGGAATTTCTTGGTCACACGATTTCGCAGCACGGAATTACCCCCCTTCAGGACAAGTGTGAAGTGATAAAAAATTACCCTATGCCAAATAATCAGCGTGAGTTACGTCGGTTTCTAGGTTTGGTAAATTATTACCACAAGTTCATTAAAAACTGTGCCAGTGTTCTTGCTCCTCTACACGCTATGATCACGCACAAACGCAAGGTAACGAAATTGTTATGGTGTAGCGATAGTTTACAGGCGTTCGACAATGCCAAAATGCTATCAATAGTGCATTGTCTCTGTCATTTCCTATCAGTGATGCCCCCCCTAACTCTGACGGTCGATGCATCAGATGTTGCGATCGGTGGAGTGTTGGAACAAACCATTAACGGTCAACAAGCACCCATCGCATTTTACTCGAAAAAGCTGCAGCCAGCCCAAACGCGTTATAGTGCTTTCGGACGTGAACTTCTTGCTATTTACTTAAACGTGAGGCATTTTCAACATTTCCTTGAAGGCCGAGAGTTTTGTGTTTTTACCGACCACAAACCTTTGGTCACTGTCTTCAATAAAAACAGCTGTAACCACTCTCCCAGAGTCATCAGGCAACTCGATTATATCTCGCAATTTACCACAGATATCCGCCACATCAAAGGTGTCTTGAACACTCCAGCGGATGCACTTTCAAGAATAGAGATTACTTCTGTTACCCTCAGCTCTACACTGTGGAATGCTATTGCACAGGATCAAGATAAGGATACGGAACTACAAGAACTGCTCAGAGAAGACTCCACTCACTCACTTTCCCTCAAGAAAATGAGTATGCCAGGATTGTCTGTGCCCCTCTATTGCGACGTATCAACAGCTGCTATTCGCCCTTATGTCCCTCCATGTCACAGAAAAGCAGTCTTCACGGATCTTCATAAGCCCTCCCATCCTGGTATCCGTGCTTCGCAACACCTGGTTACCTCTCGCTTTGTTTGGCCCTCGATGCGGAAGGATGTCAAACATTGGACCAAAACGTGCCTTGCCTGCCAGCGTGCCAAAGTCCAAAGGCACACCAGGTCCCCTTTGACGCATTTCCGCCCCATCCCAGCGATTTGAGGTAATTCATGTAGACATTGTTGGCCCTCTTCCAGTGATTCAAGGCCAACGTTATCTGCTCACCTGTCTCGACCGCTTTTCCAGATGGCCTGAAGCCATCCCACTTCCTGATATCCAAGCGGACACTGTTGCAAGAGCCTTTCTTCATGGATGGGTATCAAGATTTGGATTGCCGACAAAAGTCATCACTGACCAAGGTCGCCAATTTGAGTCTTCGCTTTGGAAGAAGTTTACCAGCTTGTTGGGTACAGTACATGCGCATACCTGTGCGTATCATCCGCAAGCTAACGGCCTCGTCGAACGCTTCCATCGCCAGCTGAAGTCATCCCTTATGTGTCACGAAGACTCCCATTGGATGGATAAGCTTCCACTCGTGTTGCTTGGTATTCGCTCTGCATTTAAGAGTGATCTGAAGACTACAGCGGCTGAACTAGTCTATGGAACAACACTGCGGCTACCAGGTGGCTACTTCACTGCAGGGGATAAGTCATGTGATCCTACGGAATTCGCTCAAACACTTTCCTCTCACATGCAGTCCCTTCAGCCTGTTCCCCTCGATTGACTAGCCAACAGAACATCTTTATTTCCCCAGCCCTCCAGTCTTGCACCCACGTTTTCGTTCGTGTACCTGTCCCAAAACGGCCTCTCCAATGTCCATATGACGGACCCTATGAAGTTCTCCGACGTACGCGCAAATCATTCCTCATCCAGCGCGGTTCCAAGGTCGACAAGGTTTCTATCGATCGCCTTAAGCCTGCGTTTTTGGAATCAACCTTAAGCGAGGTACAAGTAGCTACCAAAAAGGTTCAGCGGAAATCTGTGTCGTTCGGAACTCTTTGAACTTCCTCTCTGGTGGGGGAGTGTGTAGTGAATACTCTTATTTTAGTTTAAAGATAAATGTTAATTTTACCGTCTTGAATTTCGGAATAGTATAAATTCATTTTAAATTAGTTACCCCATTATAATTCAATTGTGAACCACATTAATACTAATTTTATGTATACTATATTATTTTATTGTATGTAAACATAATTAATTATATATCACAATTGTCAGTTAATTATTTATATTCAAATATTTATTTTAATCTAATACCATGTCCATTTTACAAATAAATAATAGAAAACCAAAGGTTATATTTTCCACCTTTGGTACTGTCGCAGTTTCGCCTAACGGACTCAATACGGCTAGTGAGATAATCACTGGTTGGCACTTAACTAGCGGCAGTGCTTATGGCTACATCATCCAGGTTAACCTATACCGGATAGATGCGCTACGGTCCCAAGCCGTAGCTTGCCTAGGCCGACGACGACGACGTAAACCAACAACATTATTAACCGCCACATTTCGACCTGAAACGATGAAAACGGCACTTCTTTACATCTGGGAGAGACAAACAACAATGATGGTAACACACACGGAATTATATACTAGATAAGATCAGTTAAAATCTCAATAAATAATTAAATACTTCTTTATTAATAAAAATAGTAAAATAACTCTATGACATCATCAGAGATTAATAATCATTAGCATACTGATACAAACCCCTAAATTAAATTATTAACTTTTAATATTAATATTTGTTCTGGTTATAATTAAAATATATTGTTTATTTGTTTATTTTTTCAACGGAATCCATGAATGGTTAAAGAAATTGTACGGTTAAAGCCTGTAAAATATACCATTTTTAATGGCTTAATTCGGGTGACATAGAAAAGACATTGGAAACGTTTGTTTAAGCGAGTCGTTGATGTAGGCCTATATATATAATTTTTTTTTTCACTTCTCCAACATTTACGACATTTCTCAGAAAGGTATTTTCACTATTTGCATAAAAGCAAATTTGCAGAAAAATGATTTTAAATCATGATCAGTAAAGTTCTTAAGGAAATCCCACTTCCACTGTTTTTAATGCCCAATCACGGGTTCTGTATTCATTCTTTACTAAAATGATCAATAGTTTCAACCTGCTTTGGTTGATCGTGAAAATCGGGTTACATTAAAACTCTTGGGAGCAGAACGATTTATATATATATATATATATATATATATATATATACACTGTATATGAAGAGAAGAACTACCACATAAATGTACAGGGTGTCTCAGAAGTTTGGACTCATAGGGAAAATAGACATTATATTTTTAAAGTAAAACAAACACATTTCTACTGTCACTTTTACATATTTCAGGAAAGAAAATACTCTGATGGCTCAGCATACCAATGAAGAGAAGGTGGAACTGGTATTGCTACACGTTTCCGGAAAAAGCGAGAGGGAGGCATGTTTGCGAAATAACTGACATGCCTCCCTCTGGCTTTTTCCAGAAAGATGTAGCAATACCAATTCCACCTTCTCTTCATTGGTATACTGAGCCATCAGGGTATTTTCTTTCCTGAAATTTGTAAAACTGACATTAGAAATGTGTTTGTTTCACTTTAAAATTATAATGTCTAATTTCAATATGAGTCCAGTCTTCTGGGATACCCTGTACATTTATTCAATAATGCTAGACGTTTCGGAAACTATAGTTTCCATCTTTTGTAGCTAAAAACGTAAAGTTACAATTAAAATTAAAACTATAGTTAAAAAATTGGTTAAAAAATTAAAAGTATTTATAAATACAAAGTTGCTTTGTAAGCTCGATGCCTCGAGGGCCTCGATGCTAGTAGAAGGAGAACAACAAGAGCCGAAATCAAGGTTCAGAGTTCTCAAGATGCCGGGATACTTTGCATTTGAAAGATTAAAGGTCATAGACAGGGGAAAAAGATGGAGTGAAGGAAATTGTTCCACAGTTGACCGGTTGTGTAGATGAAAGATTGAAAATACTGATTAACGCTTGCGTTACAGAGTTAGATAGAAAAGGGAAGAGAATGTCGAAAGTTTGGTACGACATGCTCTCCTTAAAGAAGTAGGCATACAGTTAGTGAGTTCAAAAGAGTAGTGTCCATTATAATAGCGAATATATATAGAGAGAGAGAGAGTGAGGCAACATTGCAGCGAAGAGAGAGGGATTGAAGAGAGTCAGTCAGAGGCGGTGAAGTGATGAAACGAAAAGCCTTTGATTCCACCCGGTCAAGTAAAGCTGTGTGGGTTGAGCCAACCGACACAAGAGAAGCGTACTCCATACAGGGGTGGACAAGACTCCTGTACAGAGACAGAAACTGAGAGGGAATGAAGAAACTGCTGACACAACACACCTAACCTCTTAGAAGTTGTTCTAGGAAGAGAGTATGTGATCTTTCCAGACATGTTCATAAGGAAAGGAAAGAACAAGAATGTTAAGAAAAGAGAAAGGATTGAGTTGTGTATTATTGAAGGTAAGAGGATAGTTGTGTTGTTATAGGATATAAGGTGTGTGTGTGTGTGTGTGTGTGTGTGTGTGTGTGTGACACGAGTTCCTCTCGAAAAAATTACTTCAGAAACAAAAACACTAACTTTAAAGGTTTCTGTCCTAACTAACTCCTGATTGACCGATCCGTTTGACTCGCAAAGCCGTCGAAACGAGATATCCACATTTTCCCCAATGTAGACAGGCAAGTGAAGATAACGTACGGCCTGAACAACTTAACGAAGTTAGGTTAGGTTAGGTTGTATTCCAGGTTCTAGTTGTATTAGGTTGTATTCTAGTGTAAAACCACTGTAAATTCCTCTTATCACTCATTTTAATCTGTAAATAAAAATATAATTTGTAGCAAATATTACGTTCAAATAATGCATTTCTCCAATGAAGAATCTACTTTTCTTATACATTTTCAAATACATTTTCTACCTACAAATATTATTTTTTGTTTTTTCGCAGTGTTTCAAACGGAAAAGATCCTCCGGTTAATCAGTTACTTGTGACCGCCGTAATTAATATTTAATTAATAAATAATAGCTGGGCCTCTTTCAGTTGGTTGTTATAATAGTCATTGCCATCACCTTCGTCTGCCAGGCCTTCCCTTACCGAAACCGCATCTACAGACCGCAATTCGGTTTACCAAAGTTACAGTAGATACGATGATAATTTCGAAGGCTATGGTAAATAATAAATGGCTCGAAAAATGCTATGGCGGGTTAGTTAACTGTTCATGTTAATATATATATATATATATATATAATATATATATATATATATATATATATATTTTAAATGAATTTGATTAACATATGAAAAAACATTGAAAGTGGAGTGAGCCTTATTTAACTGCCAAGTATATTAATAGAAGTTCCATTAAATAGTTTAATATATTCGCTTAGGTAATAAATAGATCATAAGTTAAAGTATTGTATGAAAAGTAGTAATGTACCGATTCCAAAATTTTGCCGATGCCGATTCCATAAAAAAGTGCCGAGCCGATGCCGATTCTTTGCCTATATTTTAAAAAATCAATTCCTTTCATAAGTTTTACTAATGTAATGTGAACACTTAATTTTCATATTTTTACATTTCAAATTTGTTTTGATGCTTTTCCTTACCTCGCTCCACAATATACAATACCAGAATTTGTTACTTATATACGTAGCTAGAGTGATGTTGAATTGTTTTATTACTCAGTAAAATAATAAAATAATGGAGCTATTGAAGAATAGGGACCCCAGCCTTCTTTAGTTAGCTTTATAAGGCTAACTAACGAAAATATCATGACCTAACTTAACCAATCGTCAAGGGCGTACAGTTAACCTAACGATTGGTTAGGTTAGGTCGTGATATTTTCGTTAGTTAGCCTTATAAGCCTAACTAAAGAAGGCTGGGGTCCCTATTCTTCAATAGCTCCTAAATTATAAAGTACAATTTAATATAGATTATTATTAATAGATAGAGATTACAATAATTTATAATATTTAGAGATTAGCTAGTTAGAGAAAATGTAAATTTATGGGCAACTTAACTTATTAAGCTTTGCCTTTTTCGTAAATGTAAAATATTTTTATATATTTATACTTTGAAATGAGTATAAATTATCATAAATAGTGTTTTTTGTCTGTTCCATTTTCTATAAATATAGATTTTGTTCTGTAATGAAAATTGTAAAATGTTAAAGAATCGGTGAGAGATGGCTTAATTTGGCCTATGTCGATGCCAAAAAAAAGAGGCCGATTCTGCCGGTGCCGATGTCGATTAATCGGTACACCACTAATGAAAACGTATTCTCTTTTCTCATTGTGCAGCGTCGGAACTTACGAAACACTATTAGAGCCACATTTTGACCTCAAACGATCGAAAGAGCTCCTCTTTACATCTGTGACAGACGATCAACATGTCCGACACGCAGATACAGAATTATACAGATAAGATTAGTTATATTTACAATAAATAAATAATTAAATACTTCAATTCATTAATAAAAATTGCAAAATAAATCTATAACATGATCAGAGATTATTTTTTATAGTACACTATTTCATTTTGGATTAATTAATGAATTTATTAATAATTGAAAATGTCTTTTTTGAAGGTACACTATTTTAAAGGTAATTTTGTTGTTGAATATAATTGGATGCTAAAATAATAATTATTCCTTCATTTATTTTACGTTTGGTTCTTTTCCATTAATTAATGTTTGCTGTAATGATTTTTATGTTTGATTAAGAGAATTAATGCATTAGTAAAGGTTATAGAAATAAGAGCATTACGTATTATACCACGATCCAAATAAAACACTTTCAATATATACTTAACCCAATGAAATAACATGAAATAATAATAATTAGCCTTTGGTTAGCTTCCGCCCGAATTGTTCATTCTGACGAAGGTCAAGCTTTTCACTCCACGTTAGACCTACAGTTTAACGTGGAATCCGAACCACGCCCCACCAGCAGCCCAGCGTCTAGTCCACCCAGGGTACCCATTTATCTACCAACCACTTTCTTTATTTTGTGGAAGGATGAATAGCTGGGTTTTGATGCGCGCCGGCTGCAGTCACCGGGTCTCGAACCCGGTGCCGATGAATTCGTAGTCAGCGACGCTAACCACTACACCACCGAGGCGCATATATATATATATATATATATATATATGTACGTATGTATATAAAATCTCACTTAACCCTTTAACGCCGAATTGTTTGTTGGGTTAAGTTTTGAATGCGTGTATTTGAAACGTTATCAATATGTAGCGGTCGTCCTTTTAGGATTAACCCTTTAACGCCGAACGTTTTTGTAGGGTTAAGTCTAAATGCTTGTATTTGAAACGGTACGTATTCGACCCAGTCGGCGTTAGAGGGTTAAAGGTTGGTTCTTATGGAATATATACTGTATATACGAGTATAATGCAAACCCAGAAGAAAAAGAAAAAAATTATTCCAAGGCCTTTCGTGTATTCAGCAGTTCACCTCGTAATGGAATGAAGGGAGAAGGCGAGATGACGAATATATATATATATATATATATATATATATATATATATATATATAAGGAAGCCATTCTTCAGGAAGACGTAAATTTTTATTCTTAACACCAATACAGTTTACAGTGTCTAGAATGTGAATTTATCCATTTCAAAAATAATTTCAATAACAGTGCGGGAATGTATAAAATTGACAAGATCCTGTTAAAATTCCTTTTGCCTCTCATTAACTCTTGTTAAATATGTGCTAATCTCTTTTATTTCTCGTTCTGTTGTACATCTGTATATATGATATTTTCGTCATCTCTACTACTCCCTTCATTCCCTGACGAGGTGTATTGCTGAATACACGGAAGGCCTTGAAATAATTTTTTCTTTTTCCTTGTGGGTTTCCATCATTTATTCATTTCACGTGTTAAAGTGTGAAATTCATCCCAAATATATATAGAATGTATTTAATAGTTTTTAGTGCCAGTAATAAGGAAAAGATGAATGATAGCTCGCAATGGCTGTGAAGTGAGTCATGAAATAAAAAATATTTATCTAAAATTAATTTAAAATTTCTCAAAATTTGCTTTCTTCAACATCCACAAAGATTCAAAATGGGAAATGGAGCGTCCAACTTCCGGAACCAAAATTATTTCAAGTGAAACAATAAACCGAATTTGAAATTGCTTCTTCTGACGTGTCCTAAACCAAATTTTGCAATTTTCACAAATGTATTCACAAAATTGTAAATTGTGAAGGAAATGCTAATTGTGGAAGTTTGTAACTTTCATGAAGTGAAGTTATTTAAAGACAGATTTATGGGTTTTTACAACCGAAAGTTTAATTGTTTCTGGGGTTTTTATCAGACATGAATAGCTTTAGATGAACACACACACACACACACACACACACACACACATATACACCGTGTCAGGGCCGCCGCTTCCATTAGGCGAGGTTAGTAAATGCTAAGGGCGCCAAAGATCTGGGGGGGCGCCAGTGCCTCCCGCCTTGTGCACGTCTGATAGTATTATGTAAGAACAACATGAAAAAAATAATGAAGGAATGAGAAGCATAGACAAATGATGAAAGGTTGTACGACGTATGTACACCAGTTTAGCTTGACTGATATTTACATAATTAACTTATTCATCTTATTGGGTCATTATAGAACTTTCACTATCACGACCTTTAACCCTTTAGGGACGGGAGTCGTAAATAAGCGATTTAAAAATGTTGCGCGCACAGACGGGAGTCGTCAATAAGCGACTCGGCTTATTTACGGCTTAATATGAGTTCCGGGAGTCGTCAATAAGCGAATAACTGTTTTTATGTGATATATGCCCTTCTTGCTTGGAAAAACAGTAGATATGTCCTTTTTGCACGCATATTTTAGCACTTTTGAGCGTTCTGATTTGTTACTACATATGCCTCGCTTTACTCGCTGTTTTGATTGGTCATGACACTTTCTTGAACTGTGAAATGATTTTATAATTTTATAATAAATGTATGTATTAGCAAATTAAAATAGATCGGTGTAAGGCAAATAGTTTCTTCAATATGGTACCTTGATTACTTTGTGGGCAAACCCAATCGTGAAGTGGGAGGCGGGTGGGGGCGCCAGCTGCAGTCCTGCTAAGGGCGCCAAATAGGCTGGCGCCGGACCTGCACCGTGTAGTGTAAGCAACCTGCGTTATATGTAAGAAGTTAATTGCAGATTATAATGCAAAATCTGTAGAGGACGCAAAATAATTTAGGGTTTGCCTGGCAGCCAGATGTTGCCACGGAGATTTCTGAGAAATTATAAATTTGTACTTGATGATAAACCAGAAATATGTGATAGTTGTCCACTGCTCGTAATAATATCTTAAGAGTGATCGCAAATAATAATGTGACCATTTATTCGAAAACCCGTTAAAAACTGCTGCATGCTCACCAAATTAGTTTTTATAGGGGGGCCTTTCCGATTATCTTCGCACGTTAATTAATTTGGAAAGCTTATGAAGGTCTTTCTCATTTAAAATCTAAAGAAAATCCTCAAGTTTTCATGGCAAAATACGCGATCTTCGAATTTAGCGCGTAATTTGATACGAAATTTCATGTTCTCGTGATAATTTTTCGCTCTTTTTTCATTCCTCAATTATTATCTGACGTTCAAAATATACGTTATTAATTGCAATTAATTCTAGTGAAATGGAAAATGGAAAATCGAATGGGAAATTGAGGCTTTATTTACATATTCAATTTCATCTTCTGTTCATTCGTCCGTTAATTAAATTTTATTTATTATTTATTTATTTATTTATTTATTTAGTATTCCCTTAGACCTCCAAATTCGTCGTTTCGAATTTCGTAGTTTCGCAGTTTCGTCGTCAATCTTTAACTATTTAAAGTTTAGCAATCCGTCGTCCATATTCGCAGATTCGTCGTTTTTGTAAAAAAATGTGAAAAAAACCCCGATCGAAATTGACGAACTTCAACTGTTTACCAATGCAAATTCACAACGAATTTCGAGGTATTCCCGTAATTCACATTTATTTCGAACATCAAATCGTTCATTTTTAATTTTTGGGTTTTCAATTTTTTATTTTTTTGTCTGAAATTTAAAACTTTATTTACTTCTTTTTTTTATGCAGGAAGGAGGAGCCAAGGGTGAACGCCCTTCATATACAATACTTCGCCTTCGCGCGAATACAAGTTAAAAATAAAAACCAGTTATATTATTACACTATAACCCATCCCCCAAAAATGGGTGACAAAACAGGTTGATACCGTGAACAAAAATGCAGCACGAGACACACACACACACACACACACACACATGTTTTGCTACTCTCACAAGTGCCCAATTGGATTTATAATAGATCGATAGAGAGAGAGAAAGAGAGAGAGAGAGAGAGAGAGAGAGAGAAGAGATAGAGAGAGAGAGTCGCCAAAAAAACTGGTTTTTGCTTTTTTTTTGTAAAAAAAACCCACTTTTTTGCTGTTTTTGTCTTTTACCCTATCTAGTAGAAAACATTTTACATAGAAAATAGATATATAGATTCAATAGATTACTGTCTATATGTTGTAGGCAAAAAATATTATGTATGTGTATTTTAAACACATACAATAGACTTTCCTTTTAGTTAAACTTAGAGCTACAGGGTACACCATAGGCTTAATAACTTTTTCAGACTCTTTTTCTCTTTTTTTTAACATTTCAGACCAAAATTAAATTGCAGAAACAGCTCCCAAACTATCTCCCACGTGACGATGAAAAGCTTGGTAAGCTGTGGATATTTAATCCGTTCAATGAAGGGGTGGTAGAATCGTAGAAACAGTCAAACTTGCAGGAAATTTAAGCGATAAATTGATTGAACATTCTTTTGAAAAGACCTTCCAGTTGTCATTCACGTCAAAAGGAGACTCGTGTACATTGTGCATATCGCGAAAAAGTGAGTATCCAGAACCGTCGTCTGAACCATTGAAAGTTTTATCATAATTCCATTGACATCCTCATTCTTACGCAAATTGGGCTTCTCATCAATGGTTACAATTAAAGCAGATAAATGAAATTGATTGTTTGTGTTTGTTTAGTTTATTGAACTGATTATAAGAAGATTAATAAATACAAAAAAGGTACAGATATCTCATTGAAAGACCAACGTTTATTAAGATTACGATTAATAGAACATAATTTCAACTGCAAAACCGTAACATTACATAAGTTTCCCACTTAAGAAAATAGTTTGTCTGATTTGACAATTTTTTGTTTTGTTTTTTGTAATTTTCGCGGAAAAGTAAAATTGGATTTTCCGGGTAAGCTAATTTCTTTTTCATGCCCTCCTGAGCACTTCCTGCGACCCCCAAATTGAGAAACACTGCCCTTGAGGATATCTGATACCGTATTTTCAACTTTTCTTTTTAATAGTTAGCAGCAATGAGGAGAGAGAGAGGGAAATATGCCATATTAAAAATTTCAAGCATACCATAATAGGTCATATTAACGTACTGGTACTTATTGATACGCAATTAAAATATGTCGGTAGAGAAATTAATTGTAAATTATACTGTACATACACGCAATATGCAACAGTAATTACTGTACTTACCTTTTGATCATCACCACAGTACCTACTTATTTTAGTAGCATGAGATAATTACTGTAAAATACAGTATCTTTAACAGTAAGAGGTGATGTGATTTTAAGATACAGTAATCAGGGTGCTACTGTAGTATGCGGTCTACCTACGATTCGGCGGTCTACCTTTTAATTATAGCTTCTTATCTTGTTTACTAATTGTTTGTTTACATCCCATTGTCAATCGCCCTTGACGATTGGTTAGGTTTAGTCATGATATTTTCGTTAGTTTTAACGAAAATATCATGATTAAACCTAACCAATCGTAGGTAGACCGCATACTACAGTAGCACCGTAATCAGTATGTCAAAAGAAGGGATTTTGTTTTGGCATTAATTGATCATCTTTACATTTATACTTTAAAAAATAAAATTACTTTTGAGCAACATTAAAAAAACTAAAAAAAAATGGAGGCGATGTTTAAAAAAAAATGAACCCCAAAAAGCACGTCGCATGACGATATATATAATTATATATATATATATATATATATATATGTATATATTATATTATATATACTGTATATGATGAATAAAACCACGAAGGAAAGGAAACATCGACCGCACATCGATTCTGAACCCTCGTTCAAACTCGCCTAAAGCGTGTGTGTGTGTGTGTGTGTGAGGAAATGTGAAACAAAATGTGCTCCGCTATATCACATTCAGTAGGTTACACCCAAAGACAATTAAAAGATATGGCAATTACATTGAAACATTCATACACCCTTTGTGCTATTTAACCTCCATTCTTGCTTCATCATCGACATCATATCTGCATATATATATATATATATATATATATATATATATATATATATATATATATATATATATATAGATAGATAGATAGATAGATAGATAGTAAACTACCCTCGCCCTGAATGAAGTGTTGCATTTCACAACATACAATTTCGGGAAAAGTTCACCTGCAAATAAAATTTGTAAAAAACAAAAAATTACTAACTGGTAATATTTAATTTTTGTTCTAATATTTTGTTAATTGTGACAGTAATAAAACTTGGGGAAAAAATTACTAATTCGTATTTTTTTATGGTTTTTAGAAATTTTATGTCTGGAGGCGAACCTTCTTCCGAAAATGCAATCGTATTTTGAATCAAATAATTATTTATTATTTCATTTCGTTTATTGCGAAATATTTATTCATTATAAATATTCATTATTCATTATAGATAAATTATTCATTATAAACATTCATTATTCATTATAGAAAAACTGTTCATTATAAACATTCATTATAGAAAAACTGTTCATTATAAACATTCATTATAGAAAAACTATTTATTATAAACATTCATTATTCATTATAGATAAATTATTCATTATAAACATTCATTATTCATTATAGAAAAACTGTTCATTATAAACATTCATTATAGAAAAACTGTTCATTATAAACATTCATTATAGAAAAGCTATTCATTATAAACATTCATTATTCATTATAGATAAATTATTCATTATAAACATTCATTATTCCTTATAGAAAAACTATTCATTATAACATGTTTTTTCTATTTTGAACCCATTTTACTCATGTAAAATAAAATCCTTTCTTTAATCAAATAAAAGGCAATATTTTATACTCGACTGCGCATTACCTTATGTATTTCTAAGTTAATTGTAATCGCAGAAGTTGCCTTTTTTTCATATGTAATCCTCATTAGTTTTATCTACTAAATTTTCTGGTAATTTAAATTAAAAAAATTATTTTATAGAGTAAGAAAATTTGGTGCTGGTTAAGTATGCGGTCTACCATCTGAGTTTTGACAGAATATTTTCGTTAAAACTAACGAAAATATCACGACTTAACCTAACCAATTATAATTGGTTAGGTTAAGTCGTGATATTTTCGTTAGTTTTAACGAAAATATTCTGTCAAAACTCAGATGGTAGACCGCATACTTAACCAGCACCGAAAATTTTGAGTGTAACTTCCGTAATAAGTTTGTAATTATTTTGACTTGAAGGTCTGCATGTTGAATTAATGCTATCGCCAGAACACTCTCTACAAACTATTCCGTGTGTCTACGTTAAAACCGGTAGTATGAGGGCAAAAAACGGAGTTTTCCAGGTGAGAGGAGGGGGGGGGGTTGAGGGATGGCACCGTCACTGAGGGGTGAAAAGTTGTACTAAACAGTGAACGTTTCTTAATCTCTTTAATCTTTAATGTTAAAACACTTGTGCATCATGACAAACCCAGGTATCTGGCAGAATTCTGTCAAAGAATCAGAGTTTATTGGATCCATCCCGCAAGATCATCTTACTAATGCTCTAATGAAGTTCCAGCATCGAATACATACTGTAGCGACGAATAATAGTCATCATGTGGCAGTGTTCTAAATTTGAACAGTTTGGAATTGTAAACAACCGTATTTATTGTATAGATATTTATCAGAAAAATTACGACTAATTATATATTATTTTTAAGCACTGTTTCTCATACTACTAAATTAAGTAGGTACTGTGGTAATCGTAAAAAGGTAAGCTCAGTAATTACTGTTGCGTATTGCGTGTATGTACAGTACGATGTACAATCAATTTCTCTACCGACGTTTTTTAATTGCATATCAATAAGTACGTTAAAATAACCTATTATAGTATGCTTGGGATTTTGAATATGGCATATTTTCCCTCATCGCTTCTAATTCTAACCATCGAAAAGAGTAGAAAATACGATATTAGACATCCTCACAAACAGAGATTCTCAGCCTTGGAACTCGGGAAGTGCTCAAGGGCGGGGTCTCGATGCTTTGCAAAAAAAATCAGCCTACGTGGAAAATCGAAATTTATTTTTCCAGCGAAAATTACGAAATATGTAAAACCAGACAGACTATTTTTTTTTTTTAAAGTCAAAAAAGCGTTTAATGATGCAATTTTACAATTGAAATAATTTTCTGTTAGTCGTAATCATCTTAACTGTTAATCTATATCTTTCAATGATATACCCGTGCTCGCTTTGCATTTGTTAATGCTATTGTATTTGGTTTAATATGAACTGAACACAAAGTAACACATAGACAGTCAATTTCATTGTTTTGTTTTAATTGCGGGACTATTTCAATTCATTCAGTCGATATTAATAATTTGACTCTTCATTTAAACATAGAAGATAAAAATAAGAGAAAATTGATTGGGTCAGTTTTAATTGAAAATATTGCTAGTTTCAACAATGAAAGAAGTCATTTTTACATCGATCCACATTTAAATCAAATTATAGTTCGATACCACTCTTTTTAAAGTTTTCTTGCACCACTTTCGTCTGCCAAATTGGGTTTTTAACTAATATATAAATTATTAGTTAAAAAATCCAAATATATACAGTATATAAGTATAGGATAAATTTCACAATTAAACACGTGAAATAAATGGAGAATGCAAACCCACGAGGAAAAGGAAAAATTATTCCAAGGCATTTTCTTGGTCCCCTTTAATCCCTTTAATCTCCTAATAGTGAACTTCCTTAGCGATAGAAACCAGTGGTACTGTTACTTGCTGGACAAAAACATCAAACTTTCAGAGTTTGTACTTAAATATGTTTACGTTGATTTTATTAACGGATCCAAAAATTAAAACATGATTTCCTGAATTTGGGGCCATTCAAAAATTATGTAACGCAGAAGTGGTGGGAGGTGGTGTTAGGCCAAGTGTTACAGTGTGTTACATAGAGGTGGGGGGGGGTGTCACCTCAAGTGTTACATAACACTTCATCACCACAAATGCATAAAACTGGGAAATGACAAGATATGTAATTTGAGTACGTGTCTTGTATATAATATAGGTGAGAGTAACAAATTACAGTATTATGATGCCTAAAAAGGTGTTTTGAGCAAGTGATGAGCAGCAAGTTTTTGGTGAAAGAAAAGTAACAATTTATTGAAATAACATTTTATAGGGCGATGTGAGGGGGCGAGGGGTAGTGCTGGTGTTACATAATTTTTAAGGGGTGGTTGGATTGGTGTAACAGTGTGTTATGGGGGTGGGGTAGGATATAAATTTTGGTGAAAAAAAGCGTTACATAATTTTTAAATGGCTCCTTATGCAACATTTCCAAAATGGCCGCCAGATTTAGATTTTTTGTATACCCAAATGCACACTCCCACCGGTAAGGTCGTGTCAGGAACAATCCTCAATTGCTCACATTCACTTCATCAGCTGACATGTCAGTAATGCACCTGCTTCATGGCAACTTATCCACAGCCCACCCCCGCAGACTACTCCACAGTTTACCCAGACCGCTTCATACACCCTCAGCCGGCACATTGCCATCTGATAAGTTAGACATTGCAGGCCTTTGCAGCATCAGGTGTGGTCATCCAGTCGAGTGACCACATCAGTTGTTCATCTTTCTTCCATCCCCACAGGTGTGGCGAGGGAAGCTCTGTTGCATCTGTACAGGAAGTCCATATCCCACCCTGATATGCAGCTCGCTTGCAGTGCTGTAGCAGGGCGTCCTGAGAGGAAAACATTTATCATTATTATTATTATTATTATTCCACAAATGAATTTTTACTTCAATTCTGTCAGAAATTATATAATGCACTAGACAACAAAAAAACACTTATTACCTGCGTTGGAGGCAAATTCTCTAAGCCTCGACCCTTTCGACAGAATAGCTCTCTTCTTGCTTCATTCACCAATTCAGTTGGACTTGACTTTTCATACAGGAGCACAATAAGTCGCTCCAATGTCTTGAATTGCTCCAACTCCGTTGAAATGTGATGGAACGGGTTTTGCTTCATGAACAAGAAAGCCTTTGTAGCCTTGTCATATATGCCTTCCAAGTGTTCCATGCTGTCTTTTTTGATCGGCCAAAAAAATATGATATAGTGTCTGATCCCGTGAAACTGTGGAAGAGAGGGAGAGCCCGGCTTTTCAGCTATGCCCCTGACATTGTACAGTCGGAAGTCTTTCCCACATCCAAAGGCGACTGTTATTTCTGTATCTGGGTTTGTTACCTGCAGATCACTGAAATGCCCTATTAGTAAAACAAGGACATCAGTGCTGCCATTCTGGAGAGCATGTTGAACATGCGCTATGATGCCACATCCACTTCTTCGTGTGAAGAATCTCTCATGTGTTGCTTGGAACTTTTGTGGGTAACATTGTGATCAGCCGTGATACATACATCTTTATCACATTCAAAGTTTGTTTCGCTGATCCGCATAGCAAGTAGTGAGAACAGTTCTTTTTAGTTATTTGAATCTCTGAGGAGGTCATTCCACTTTTTGGGCATTTTTGTTTGCGGACTAACCTTCACTCGAACTCCCTTCCCCCTGCAGTTTCTTGTGGATGCCTTGAGGCTTGATTCGAAGTATCTGTCTCAAACTACAGCGAGCCGATTCACTGATTTCAATTTACTTTGAAGATAAAGGATGAATGTGGCGTCTGCATACTCTGAGAATGTTGCAGCTGTCACAGGCAATATATGTACCAGAAGACCTCCATCAATAATCATACAACCAGCAGTTCAGCCTTGTTTCCTGTCCTCAGTTCCCCATAATCTGACAGACTAGGGGAAAAAATTATGGTTCTCATAGGCAAAGAATATAGACGGATCCCCTTGTCGATGTTGATTGGCAATGTAAAGATGATCAAACAAGGCAGCAGCATTTATGCTTGCTTTCAGCTTTTTAGCAGTTTTGTTTGTTTTTGCTCCTGTACTTTTCAACAGAGGTAGTGAGTTCTTCTTGATTGGTGCACTAATTAGTTTTCCTCTGTTAACTAGAACCTCTTCAGTGAAACGATGGTGTTGTTCTTCACCTAGAGTCTGCATATTTCGCATTGATAACACAACCGAATCATCTGCATAGTCCCGAGTGTACAAAATGAGAAGTTCAGGATAGTCATCTTCAAGTGGGTTTCCATAGGTCTTAATTGTCTTAATGAGTTGCTGGGTTTGTTCCAGAAAGTGCTTTTGTAAGGACAGCCCCTCTTCGTGGTGCTTCGAAGAACTTGAACTGTCGTGTGTTGCAGGGGCCTCGATTTGATTTTCCTTAGTGGTATGAGTGTTAGATGCTGGACAAAAATACCAAACATCCAGGGTTTATGCCTTGGGTGTATGATATCTCTGGTATTTTTTAAACACATTTACTTTGATTCATCAAGCATGGGTATGCACAATAATTAAAAGTATATTTTGTATTGATTTTTTTATGTCATTATTATTGGAAAGTACTCGAACTGTACCACTTGATGCCATACATCGAGTTCTGGCAGCCATTTTGAAAATGTTGTACAATTCGGAAAATAATGTTGATATTTCTTGGATTCGTTGAAAAAGTATTTGTAAATATGTTCAAGTACAAACCCTGAAAGTTTGATGTTTTTGTCCAATGTGTAACACCTTTGTCACTAAGGAAGCCCACTAATCTCTTAAGGTAACTATTAGTGATTTTAATCCTTTAATGGATTTCTTAATCGCCAAAAGAAAGAGAGAAGTATAAAATTATTTTTACATTGACCATAGATTTATTCAAAGTTTTTGTGTTAATTATTATACGGTATATATATAAGGATGAAAACTCGCAAGGAAAAGGGAAAAAATTATTCCAGGGTCTTTCGTGTCTTCAACAGTACACCTCGTTAGGGAATGAAGAGAAAAGGTAAGAAGCCAAAAGTATATACGTTTGTACATAAAAAGAATTGTAAAAAGAGATTAGCAAACGGTTAATAAGTAGTAATAAAGGGCAAAAGATATTTTAAGAGGATATTATCTATTTTATACGTTCTCGAACTGTTATTTTAAAATGGATAAATGCACATTTTAGAATATTCCTTTCAATTATATCTCTGTTTTTAACGAACGCTTTAGAACTATCCCACTTCATACTATGATTACATCTATACATATGGTTAAACAATACATTAGAATTATTTGCTGTTCTACACGCATATTTATGCTGTTTTACTCTGATATCTAAAGTGTTTCGTGTTTGACATACTGTATATAAACTGAGTTACATTGTTTACATCCGATCAAATACACACAGCCAATAGCATTATCTGGGCTAATCTTTATTAGTCGAGATTTAACCGTATTATCATACCTAAAGGCTACGTTGATGACAATTGTTTTAAGTAAGGTCGGGAGAGGTTTAAAATTTACATGGTAAGGTAGACTGAGGATATTTTTTTGTGACCAAATTCATTTATAATTGGCATCAACGTAGACTGTTTGGACTGTTTGGATGTGATAGAAGATTGAGGGAAGTCTTTGTTTTCTGTGAAACACAAGTTTACTTATGCAGAAACTTGAAATATATTTACAGTATTACGTCGAGACAATATATGAGAAAGAGAAAACTTCATCAACTTGAGTAGTCTAAGCATCATCATCCTGTTTGCATTTTCATTAATCAATAAAGTAACATAAATCTCATCGACTGTTGCCGCAAAATAAAAGTCAACATCTTCCTTCCTTGAATAATCAATTTTAAAATTAGAAAGAGCCGTTTTGAGCAGAAAACCGAGATTTGTTTATAAAAAACCTCTGAACAGTTAGCTAGAACAAAGTGAAAAAGGTGTTAGCAGCTGACGAGGAAGCTTCTAACAGTGGTTGTATCCTCCAGCGCGGGACACGTCAACGCGAAGAAGAGGCGACGTCAAACCGAAACATCAACGCGCTGGTGGCCAAACTTTCCTCAAATCTCCGTGCAGCGGGCCGTCTACGGTTGGCCAGACTAGCAGTCGACGGCCTGTTGCGTGGCACGGTTAGAGTGCCGATCGGCTCCCAGGACCGGACCTATTCTCAGCGAGCTATTTTTTCATTTACGGAGAGCAATTGCGTGCTCCTCGGACTACTCTTACTCTCCGGCGACATTAAGACTAATCCAGACCCCACTACAACTTACACATGTCACCATACACAAAGACATAGACACAATAGCACCATGAGACATACAGAAGTATAATATTAACATATTACAGTACAACGTAGATGGCCTCACAAACAAAATCATGCAGTTTAGGGAATTCGTACACAAACAAAACATTCACATAGCACTTATACAAGAAACAAACTAAAACGCACACACAAAACACCCACCATCCCTGACTTCACGGCGCTCCGTCAAGATCGTACGGGGGTGGACTCATAACTTACATACGTAAAAGCATTAGCTACACTGATGTCACCCAAAACATTACAAACACAATCCAAGCAGATAACACGATAGAAATACAGGCAGTTAACATTAAAACACGCGCAAAACACAACACCACCCTAATCAACATTTACATCCCACCAGATACACCTCATGTGCCAGTCAATTACAATCCACAGTTACACAATCTTGCCTCTCTCACTAATGTCATCTTATGAGGAGACTTCAACGCTAAAGACACCAGTTAGTGCCTGCACAACCAAAGCAACACCAGATGCGCCAACATAGCCACACAACTAAACAGCCTCTTCATTCTTAACAATAAAGAAGAACATAGACACATACCACATCAAGCAGGATACTCAAACTCCTCCCCAGACATAACGTTCTGTTCCCCTCACTAGCAACACATACACACTGGAGAACAGAAAAACAACTGTCATCAGACCACCTGCCCATCATCATTACAACACGTTCGACACTCTGCCCCAACAACCTTAGTCACACTTACAGAAATTACAAGAAAGCTGATTGGGAACAGTTCAAAATACAAACCGAGGAACAATTCACCACATTAAACAGCACACCCATCATAAACCCATCATACAACACTCAAGACATTTAATCAGATCATCAATAATGCAAACGAATACATAACCAAGGGCAACATTAGGAAATACAACCCAAATTACACCAGAGAAATAGCCCGCCTCATAAGGCAACGTAACAACCTCAAACATAACACACAAACACAACACACAGAAGCCATAAAACAGCAGATACAACAGCTCAACACACAAATAAACAACAAACTCCAAGAAAAACAAACAGAAACATTTAGGGAATTCATAACAACACTAAACCACTCCACATATACATCCAGGCTATACAAGACTAGAAACAGCATTACCCACTCTAACAACGGCATTCACACCTCACACGCGGCTATCTGTCGCAGCCAAAATAATATCACAACATATACACAACAAGCTAACATTCTAGTTAGTCACTACGCAAAGATAAGTCACTTAAACAGAGACAACAACCAAAAACACGCAGACAGACAAACAGCCAGACACAAGAAAACCTACAGACTCGACACGACCATTACACCCTTCAATACAGACCAGACCATCAAGATCATCAAAAACATTAAGAATTCGAAGGCTACTGGACTAGACAACATATCTAACATACACCTTAAACATTTGGGCCCACAGGGAATACTAGCTCTCACAAATATCAGCACATATTCATACCAACACGGTATTATTCCTGACATATGGAAACAAGGTAAAATTATTACACTACTCAAACCAAACAAAAATCCAACAGAACCAGCTTCCTATAGACCCATTACTTTACTATGCACACATTCCAAAGTAACAGAAAGACTAATCTTACAAGTCACCAACCCACGCATACCACTATCGCTTACTCAACGTGGATTCAGACTTCACCACTCAACCACGACATTACTCACTAACCTCACGCAGCACATCATGGATGGCATCAACTCCAGACGACCAGTTCAACGTACACTGTTAGCAACAATAGACATTAGTAAAGCATTTAATGCTATCCCACGCTTCCCTCTCATAAACAAAATACTCAACACAAACATGCACAATAACACCAAAAGGTGGCTGAGCAACTATCTTTCAGGAAGATACTCACATGTCACATTTAATGGCAAGTCATCCAAAAACAAGCTTTTTCCGAACGGGGTCCCTCAAGGCTCTGTTCTCTCACCAACACTCTTCAACTTATACATGCATGGCATTCCAACACCCATAGATAACAAGCTTACCTTATCATCATTTGCAGATGACATCACTCTCACATCCACCCACAACAACATCGACACCGCTACAAATAACCTACAAACATACATAAACAGTATACAAGACTGGCTTACACACAATAGACTCAAAGTAGCGCCCACAAAATCAACCATCACCTTGCTAACAAGCAACACAAAAGAACACCAGGTAACTCCACAGCTTACACTAAACAACACCAACATTCCACACACGCACAGGACCAAAATAATTGGGGTCACATACAAAACATCAATTGCTTTTGCAAACCACATTCAGGACATTAAAAACAAGTGTACGTCAAGACTTAACACGCTTAGGATACTAACAGGCACAAACTTTGGACACCAGCAGGAAACAACATCACTCATATACAAACAATATATTCGCTCAGTTATAGACTATGCTAGACCATGCTGGGCACCCATTATCTCAAACACACACATAAACACCTTACAGACAATACAAAACAACGCACTTCGTATCATTACGGGGTGCACTCAAACAACACCAATAGAACACCTGCACACAGAAACAAAAATACTGAAAATGAGAAAACATTTAGACATGAGCGGAACACAATTCATGTCAGGAGCGACAACTAACCCACAACACCCTTGCCACTACATATACAATCATGCACCAACACTTCGCAACATTAAGGTAACACCAGAGAGACATTATAACCAAATACTCCATTCCATACCACGCCCCACAGACATCACACTGTTATTCACACAGTACAGAAAGCACACACACACACACACCTAACCCACAAAGCACTGATACGACTCGGTCCGAATGCAGTCCAAGGTGCGAAGCCGCCACCCATTAACAGGTCAGAGACCAGCCTGAGCAGATCGGATCGAGTTAACTTGGTACGATTCCGATGTGGACATCACCCCAACTTACAGACATATAAACACAGACTAGACAACTCCACAGACGACACCTGCCATCTGTGCCAGGACACACCACAAAATTTGAACACATTATGACAGACTGTACCGTTCTAGCACAACATAGAACACAACACAACATCACTAGTGCGCTGAACCTCTGGTCCACTCCGGAGAGGGCGATCGGTTACCTGAGTGCCGCCGGCTTGCTCGATCAGGGTGGGCTGATCGGCTAACAAACAATAACAACGTAGTCTTTAAGTATAATAATACTGTTAAATCTCGATTAATAAAGAATAGCCCAGATAATGCTGTTGGCTGTGTGTATTCGAACAGCTGTACACAATGTAACTCAGTTTATATATGTCAGACGGGAAAAACTTTAGATATCGGAGTAAAACAGTATAAATATGCGTGTAGAACAGCAAATAATTCTAATGTATTTTTTAACCATATGTACAAATGTAATCATAGTATTAAGTGGGATAGTTCTAAAGCGCTCGTTAAAAACAGATATAATTGAAAGGAATCTATACTATAAAAAGGGAGTCCTGTCTGTAGACACCATGTATTTACTATTAAGCGATTCTGAACATAGCAATAAATGCGCTTTGCTTTGTTTCAACTTTTTACTGTAGCCCGTTAAGATTTTCATTGCTGCGTTCTTTTCTATAGTTTTATGGACAGAATAATTGACCCCCAACAGGGGCTCCTCCAGGGGGAGTGGCTGAGGGGACTAGCCACCTCCTTTGCCTTAGTAAATATACTTTTTTCACAATGTTAACTTTTTGTAACGGAAAGTTTTACGGAGAAGAGAACATTTATTATGCACAAAAGACATTATCTTTTGATTGTTTGAAAACATGGCAAAATGGGTAGCTCATCTATGAGCGAAATGGAGACCAGAAAACATTCTTTAGAAGCTATTTGAGGCAGATTTTTATACTAGCCACCCCTCTCACCCAAATCTTGGAGCAGCCCCTGCCCAATTACTGGGGGCTCAATTATGCGGTCAATAAAACTACGGAAAAGAACGCAGTAATGAAAATCTTAAGCTTCACATCCGAACCCATTGTATCAAGAGATTTATGAAACTTAAGATTTTCATGGCTGCGTTATTTTCTATGGTTTTATTGACCGAATAATTAACTTTCCAGTAATTGGGAGGCCTGTGGACCCCCCAATTACTGAGGCTGAAGGCCCCAGCAACGCAGGTCAAGCAAAATGGGCCCGTAGGGCCCACTTTTGCTAGTATTCTAGAATGTTCATTCATCTATTTTAAAAATATTTTCACTAACAGTTCGAGAACGTATAAAAATATACAATATCTTTCTATAAATAAAAAACTTTACACGGTTTTGAGCGGAGTTGAGCGGAGTAACAAATATATCTTTCGCTCAGTCGCCTGTTGTGACTGGCTGTCTCGCGTAAAGTGGGTGGAGTTAATGTCTTTCGCTCAGTCGCCCGTTAGGGTCGGATCTATCAAGATAATCGGCGTTAAAGATTGCAATGTGATCACCCGTACGGTAGAGAGCCGAAGGCGCGGCTTGTCTTGTTAAAATATCTCTTGCCCTTTACCAGTACTTGTTAACTTTTTGCTAATCTCGTTTTATTTTTTATGTACATAACCATATATTTTTTACTTCTTGCCTTTTCCCTTCATTCCCTGACGAGGTGTACTGGTGAATACACGAAAGCCCTTGGAATAATTTTTGTACTTTTTCTTTGAGTTTTCATCTTTTATTTTTTATATATATATATATATATATATATATATACTGTATAATAGTTAACACAAAAACTGAATATATTTATGGTTAATGTAAAAATAATTTTATCCATTAAGGGATTAAAATCACTGATGGTTCTCTTAGGATATTAAGGGGATTAAAGTGGATCAAGAAAAGTTTACTTTTGAGTGCCAGCACTCCTCCTCCTCACCCCCTCAGTGCCAGACCACGTTCAACTTTACATGTAAGTTGAATTTCCCCGGTGGTCCGCAAAAATATTATTCGGAAATATGGTACAGTTGGGTACAGGATACATTATGTACCCCTCATTTTCTAAAAGTGGTGCTCTGGGCCCTAAAATATTGTACGAAAATATGGTACAGTAGGGTACAAGGACACATTACGTACTCTTCATTCTCTAAAAGTGGTGTTCTGGGGCTCTGAGGCTCTGGAGTTCTGGGATTCAGGTGGTCCGTAGGGAGAAAACGTTTGGGAACCACTGTTCTACGCTAATGCTCACAGAACATTAGAGGTTAACAGTGAAAGAGTAATGAAAACAATTGGTTTTATGTCCATTTTTATTCTATATTCTTGCAAAACTCAAATTCAGATGGTGAAAATGGTAAAAAACTAGTGATATATTTGGTGAAAAATTATGAATTAAAGTTCATTAAAGATTTTAATGAATATTTATTTAATTTTAATTTAGCACTTCAAATTTCACCCAAAGAACTCGTTACTCTGAAATCTGCAAAGAAAAAAATATTGAATTTTTAACTTTGTTTTGTTAACCAAATTAATTATATATTTTTAACTTTTAAACTGGGCGTAACTTAAGTTGTAATTACAAATGTCTTAAGCATTGATTGATAATATAATATAATATATAATATAATGTTATAATGTTATAATGTTTCAGACCAACAAAGACCCTAGGATCCACTCATGGCTGGTCTACCTAACTGTGTTCGTAATCGTGTATTGTGTATGTCCTCCGTGGTAGCGGAGGGGACCTACAATTTTACATGGGTTCCGAACCACAAGAACATAAGAAATTTATGTAAAAACTGCCGGTAAATTGGCAACAACCAATTTTTACGAAACTAAATAATTATCAATTTAAAACTAATTAATTATCGATTTAAAACTAAAGATAGAATTAATATATATATATATATATATATATATATATATATATATGTGTGTGTGTGTGTGTATGTGTATGTGTGTGTGTACATGTGTTAATACTAACCCATTTCCGAATCTCTCGAGAGAGTCTGTAAAGAATCTTCCACGAGCAAATGAAGGACGGAACACTTGAGGACGAACGAATCTACGGTTAAAACCACCACCATAGCTATTATATGGGCGGCTATATCCACTGTAGCTAATGTGTGGGCGGCTATACCCACCATAGCTTAAGCGTGGTCGGCTATACGCGCTATATCCTCCGTATCCCAGAATGGCGAAGGGCAGACATACGAGAACGAACATCATCTGGGAGTTGGAACAAAAAATATTTACTCTTTAAAGTTACATCATTGAAGGAATAACTGGATTTTATATCCACTTTTATTTTTAACATTAAAAATCACGCTAAATAAAGTTATTTTAAATGTAGAGAGAAAAATTTTAAAGAAGACCCACCAAAAGTCGTGGAGAAACCATTCTGATTCGTTGCTATTTGCGCGTGTTGGTAATGAAAGAGAATTAACACGTTTGACGGATGACACTAAACTCCGTCTCCTTTTATACCAAAACAAAATCAAATCCAAATGCGGAAACTTTGAAAAAAACAGTAAATAAAGAGGGACATTAACTAAAAAATATCTTGATTGTCCTCTAAATAATCTCACTATTTCGACTCCATGTTTCTTATCACAAAGTTTCACGTAATTATAAATGTTTTTATGCAGTATTTAAGTTACAATATAAGGGACATTATTTAAGAGTTCAAATTAAAACAAGGCGTGTATTTATTTCTAGTTCCTACTTTCACTACACCCTCTTCTATAGTGGATACATGAAGTATTTCGGGTTTATATATATATATATATATTTGGGATGAATCTCACACTTAAACAGGTGTAAAGAATGAATGAGGCATATATATATATATATATATATATATATATATATATAGTATAACCTTTGTTAACCTTGGTTTTGCTTTCCCCGAGTTGTTCATTCTGACAAAGGTCAAGCAGCTTGTCACTCCACCTTAGACCTACAGTTTAACGTGGCATCCGAACCACGCCCCGCCAGCAGCCCACCATCTTAACCACTAGGCTACCCAGGGTACTCATTTATCTACTAACCAATTTCTTTCTTTTTTTATTGTGTGGAAGGATGAAAAGCTGGGGTTTGTTGCGCGCCGCCTACTGTCACCGGGTCTCGATCGGAGCCGATGAATTCGTAGTCAGCGATGCTAACTACTACACCACCGAGGCGCATTCTATATATATATATATAGACCTCAACCTCGTATCAATTCCGTGTGCTGGTCTCTCTTCACACGAAGGTCAAGCTGGGTTGGCCCCGCCTCTAGGCCTGGCTTGGTAGAGCAGCGAGTTGCTCTCTTGCGTTCTACACCGCACATAGCTAGGTACACCCGGTACATCTGGTACCGTCCTGAGCCAGGTATCTAGTATTCTTTTGAAGACTTCAACTTTGACCCCTGTGGTGTTCCTGAGGTCCCTGGTTAAAAAGTCTTGGACCCCTGACAATCACACTATTTTTTTTCAATGTTGAAGAGATCTCTTGTCAGGCTTTTAATTTGGGAACACTACACATTCTGCCTTTCCTATTTTCCATTGTTGTTTGGATGGTAATTGGGTTTAGTTTGAGGTTTGGCACCAGGACTCATGGACAGCTTGGATAATCGGGTTGGTTGATTTTTTAATTCTTTGCATTAGACTGTATTGAACACGTCTTGTTACCTCCGGGAAGCTCGGGACAGTGCGGGTAGCAAACATTTGCGAAGCTGAGCATCTCGGGGGTAAATTATGTAAGAGTCTACAAGGCCTGTTGTACAGTGCTTACAAGAAGTCTCGCGCCTCTGTCTCGTCCGAAGCTAGTCTGTTAGGTATAAAATGGGCGGTCCTTATGGCAGCGGAGGTGTGTTCGGATTGGTGCACATAATTGCTCTAACCCCATCAATGACGTCCAGATTATCATTGTGTTGATCACTCTATCTATTTATATATAGAGACATACTGTATATAGATATATATAGAGTATGCAGGGGATAACGTGTCTCAGTCCCAGCTATGGTAGTTGTCTTACAATTAACAGTCCCAAGTGCAAGTTACAGTACGTTAACACCTCCACATAAACTACCCTGGACTAAAATAACATTCAAGAAAAGGTTAGACCAAATCTTGCACACTATTTGAGGGTGTAGAAAATTTCCCTGGCACCTGTTGCCATTGGTACCTCCTCGGTATGGGCCGCAAGGCCTTTTGAGGTACTTCTTTTCCTTGTAACTCCTTGTAACTCTCTCTCTCTCTGTCTGTCTGTCTGTCTGTCTCTCTCTCTCTGTCTCTGTCTCTCTCTGTCTGTCTCTGTCTGTCTCTCTCTCTCTCTCTCTGATCACACTACATGGCAATGTATCCATATAACGTTAATAATAACCGAAACTCGAGAAAATATACTCTCTGCCTTCCGCTCTACTCCAAATCCTTTTCTCTTAGTGACCTCTTAATACAAACTAATCTATCATATTTTGCGACTTTTTAACTCTGGTAGGATTCAATTCCACTCCTATAGTGTAAGAGATACTTAAATTCATGTGTGTATTATGCCATATGATGTGCGTGATAAATAATCATTTTTAAATAGTTGGAGCGTTCAAGTTCATCTGTAATAATCTATAGACTACCCCTCAAGCCCACTCTCAACACTTAGATTCCCCTAAGACACAGGCGTCTTCAAGTAACATGAATGCGTAGAGATCTAAGGTGTTAGATTCCATATTATATAATTTATGTGCTAGGTTTAAGAACGCTGGCATTGAAGGATGGAAGGAAGGGACAGTAAAAGCGATAATAGGTTTAATGAAGGAAATGGAATAAGGATGGAGGTAAGCGTTGCTATGTCGAAGGAAACGAGGTTGGGTGGGGAATTACGAAGGGAGGAGGAAATGCTAAACACAAACTCAAATATTTATTTTAATGCCCTAGACCTAGAAAGACAAAGAGCAAAATACCTTAAACTAACAATGAATTGACAGAAACAGAAGAATCTGGTCTTAGACGCACTGATAGGTTTAACGTATGTGGCTAGAGGCCGCCACTCAGAATTACCACTACTACCTAAGTCATAATAAGGTTATTTACTATGACAGAGTAGTCATGAGTAGTTATTGAAATAAAATATGATTATACTGTTGATGGCTGACTATATTCAGTTATTGCTGACAATCTTTGGATCCTTGGCTTTTAAGACGAATTTTTTATGCCTATGTTCAACAAAAGAGGAAATTGGCTGATTATTATTACCATTCGAAGGGTTGGTACCCTTCACAACCGAAATCAATTTCAGAAGGGGTGCATGGTATCCTCATTTCCTTTATCGTCCCAGCACGCTTCACATAAGCCATTTACACAAAGATGGAAAGGCCGTCTGTGCACCACGAGACGACCCAGGCAATGCGGGGAGCAATGGTGACATTGCATGAATATGGTGTGCCAATAAGAGAAATATCAAGACGACTAGACGTTCATCGAAGCACTGTGGAACGGTGGATTCATCGGTATGAAGCAGAAAACTCAATCGCTACTTTGCCGAGGTCTGGTCCTCCGCGTTCAACATCTCAAGAGGAAGATGCTGCGATTGTTAATCATGCCAGAGAGCATCCGTTTGTTCCAGCGACGCATATTTACAGAGACCTGAACCTTCGTTGTAGCGCAAATACAGTGAACAACAGACTTCACGAGGCAGGTATTTTTCTCGCCGTCCAGCTATAAAACCTGCATTGACGATTGTGCATAAAGAGGCGCGGATGGGATTTGCCTTGAAATACTTGCCGCAGGAGGAAGAATTCTGGAGAAAAGTTGTGTACTGTGACGAAAAATCATTTTCAACAGATAGTCATGGTTCCCTGCATTGTTGGAGACAGCGCGGAAAACGCTATGAAGAAGGAAGCGTTTTCCCGCAAACGTAGTGGTCACATCAATCTCGGTGTGTCGGGCGGGATGTCTGGCTGTGGTGTCGGAGAATTGACTCAAGTAGATGGACGCTTTACTGGACAGCAATATTGCCAGATACTGGAAGAGGTGCTGCTACCAGTGTTCGTGCGTATCTGGTTCCAGCACCGGAACCATTTTACTTAATGGAAGATAACAGTCCCATTCATAGGAGTAACGTTGTAAGAGCGTGGTACGAAGATCACCCAGAGATTATTAATCTAATTCTGCCACCACGTTCTCCTGATTTGAATCCGATTGAAAACCTTTGGGCAGTAATGATTAACGAATGGGAGCAACGCAATGAAAGAACATTTGAAGCACTTTTAGCTCACACGAGCTTACGCCGAACACCAAACATTCCCTACAATCTAGCCTCTTCTATGCCGCAACGATTGCAAGAAATTATTGATGCTGGAGGAAGCTATTTATGTTAATATAGAATTTTATTATATTTTTATGTTTGACATCTATAAAAGTATATATTGTGACCATAAAAGAACTTTACTTATCCTTAGTTAGAATCTTTTCTTGCAATGTCTACGCTCGTGGAGATGATAATATATGCATTGTTGAAACAAACTATGAGAAGGTAATAGTTTCAGGAAAAAAATAAAAACTGGCAACATCGAGGTCATCACATGTTTATGGGAATTGTCATATGATATGCTACCAATTGTGACCATAAAAGAACTTTACTTATCCTTAGTTAGAATCTTTTCTTGCAATGTCTACGCTCGTGGAGATGATAATATATGCATTGTTGAAACAAACTATGAGAAGGTAATAGTTTCAGGAAAAAAATAAAAACTGGCAACATCGAGGTCATCACATGTTTATGGGAATTGTCATATGATATGCTACCAATAAACTCTTATATACTACTATATACAGTATACTATATTACGTAATAATTACGATGAACAAATCAAATGCAAATTTCTCTGATTCACGGCCCACCAGTCTTGCTTTAGACTAATGACTTTCATAAATGGAATAGGTTTAACATAGTTCGTTTAATAGGTTACCACTTAAAACAATGGATAAACTATCTATTAGTGAGACGACCGTGACTTCCTCGAAATGCGAGCGCGTGAAAGGTTCACTGAGGAATTTGGTCATTAGATTCTTCACGTAGGATATATATCACAAACAACAATATTGACAACAATTCCAACAATTACTTAATACCAATAATTGTATTTGAGCAAATAATTTAGACCTGCGTCAAAATAACTTAGGTATCATGCCATGATTTGGGATATTTGCCGAATTAGTCGTTCTCTATAGCCTACACTATATATTGAGACGGTATAATGTAATGCCCAGCTAATATTATAATGACTAGGATTGCTCCATAACCATCCCAACATCCAGAAACTTGCTCTATTCTGCTTCTTAATCATTTGTATTTTAAACACTAAAATGTAGCAGAAGTGACGTAATAATGGACGTCATTGATTGTGTTAGAGCAGTTATGTGCACCAATCCGAACACACCTCCGCTGCCATAAGGACCGCCCATTTTATACCTAACAGACTAGCTTGGGACGAGACAGAAGCGTGAGACTTCTTGTAAGCACTGTACAGCAAATTTAGGGTTCTGCCAGAACCTTTTTTAATAATGCACCCAGAGTTGCTGTCCGTATATATTACTGCAGAAAGTATGAAAGAATGTCTTTAGCTTCACTTGCACAGAATCGAAAGTTCCTTATAGTCATATTCGCTTTAACACAAAGGCTTCGAGATTGTTTTCTTATATCCGCATCATCACTCAAGGAGCTGGTAATAGTTTGACCCAAATACTTAAACTCTTGTACTTCCTCAATTACTTCACCTTTCATTTTAGACTTAATATCAGCTGGCTGATTGCAGCTTTTAGGGTAAAACTGCATAAACTTAGTTTTTGTAACATTAAAAAGAATATCATGTTTCTGCGAATACACTTCGCAGACTTTAAATAAATTTGGGTGAGGTGGTGCTTGTGGGTCTTTGAACTATCACCATCGGCAGTTTAAAGCAGAAACTGAGTATTTTGGGATAATGTCGATTGATTTGAGGTTGGATTGGGTTAGGCTAAATTAAGTTGGGTTAAGTTTAGTTAAAATACTTTGGATTATGGTTAGGTTAAATTAGGTTAGGTCATATTTAATTTATGTTAGGTTGGGCAAGTTACATATGCTAGAGCCCTAGATCATAGATTTGATTTACGTTGGGTTAAGACAGGGATTAATGTTGTGCGTGATTATATTAGAAATAAGTCAAGTCAAAATGTCGTTTAACGGAAGCCTTCGCTCTCGTAAAAGCAGACGTAAACGGGATTAGAGTTTCGCATTTTCAAAACAAACTACACTTCCATAAAGTCGACCTACACACACACACACACACACACACACACACACATATACATATATATATATATATATATATATATATATATATATATATATATATATATTATGGCCCTGCGAAGCTTCGAGATTCGATTTGACTTCGAATCGGGAGAGAGGATTCGATTTGATTCGTTAGCTTGTGCTCCGATTCGATATTTTCGAATCTGCATTAAGTCCCGTAAACAACATCAGTGATGTTGTTTTGAAGAACACTTTCGTAAATAAACACTTTTCTTTTTACTTAGATTCTAATTCAATCTATATACTGAGACCAATCTCTCGCGCAATAACACTTTTATCATACTTTAATACCATTGTTCCTCCTCATGATCAAATACTTAATACATTTTTTAAGAAGGATTTACTTTGTCCTTTCTTCTCAACAAGATTTAATTAATTTTAGGCTTATTATTAATTGTTTGTAGAAACACTATAATCTATATGTGTACACTTGATTCGATTCGAGATTCGATTCGAAAAACAAAATTGTGATTCGCAGGGCCCACTCCTCGCTTCAACAAAAATGTTTAACCGGGAGCCAATTACAGTATAACTACAGAATGCTTTTTCCGTCCTTGCGTCTGTTTTCCTTTAACGTTCGTCCTCTGGCGACCTGAAAATTCCTTCCGCTTCCCTTTTCTCAAGCCATCCATGCGCAATTGACCTTTGCACTCCTAATTTCTAAAACTGATTTTTTCGCCTCCCTCATTCCATTCATTCGTCCCCCTTTTTCCCAATCTCTTCGCGATGGTAAACATTCATATCTGTAAATATAAATAAATGTTTTCCATACCATTAATTTAGAAATGATTTCATCTATCTATATAAGGATAAACATATTCATTAACGGTTTGGTATATATATATATATATATATATATATATAAAAGGATCCCAGATTTTGCAGAGGAATTTTATTTTAGGAATTGAGTAAAATTCAGTCAGCTTTAGATTGTAAATTTATACGCGTGAGATTTGGAAATATGTATGACAGATCAAATAAAATGTGCGTTATACGTCATTAAGAAATTTACAAGCATCTCTTTCACAAAAAAATATTTTGCCTTCGTGCAATTTATTAGTGCTATTGAAGTAAAAGGTATTGAAATATTTAAGATATTTCAAGATTTTTTAAAATAAAAGACAATATTCTTATGCTGTTTACTGCGGAGAAAATAATTGTAATACAAAAAAGAAATTTTAATTCAAAATTACCCGGAACTCTGCCTCGGCATTTGCACGCCTCTCGCCGAAGATCCTCAGGATGCGCTGCACGAAAGAACAACTCAGCCAAGTCACAATCAACTTTCTGAGCGCTTTCAAGAGTGGCGGTGTATGAAAAACGTTTTTCTGCTACGTTTAAGAACGAGGACGAAGAACCCTTCGTAACAATGTTGAGAAGTTGGTGAGCAGTCTCGGCCGTCTCATTATTTGGCGAATTATCTGCTCCTCCAAGGCATGCAAAACAGGAACATTCATTTCTTTGAGCCGCTGAACCGTCTCATACCTCTCCACCCAACGTGTGTCGCACATATCCACAAGTATGTAAACATGCCGACGCATGGAAGAACTTCTCAACATGGAAGAACTTCTCAACATTTCTTACTATCCCGAGCTGTTCCACACCAATGCAACGATGCACGAATTTGACAGATGAGGTTGAGCAAGTGCGATGCGCAGTGCACAACATCGCCTTTGGGTGCTTCTCCGAAATGGCCGCTCGCGCGCCAGGCAACTTGAGACAAGTGACCCCTCATTGCAGGAACGCCGTCGTACTCCTGACCGACCAGGTACTGCAGGCTGATACTTAGCTTTTCGACCCTCTCTGTGAAGGCCAATGCAGGTCTCCGACCCGTGACATCACATACTGGGATGAACCCAGAAAATCTTCACAAAGAACACCATCCTGAGCATCTAAGTAGCGTATGTAAAGGGACATTTGTTCAATCCGGGCAACAACGGTAGTTTTGTCAGTAAGAACTGAAAAGCATTTGGCCCTATTCAACTTTCTCACTATTTCATCCTGGATGATTTCTCCGCAGATATGTATCAGTGAGTTTTGAATTATTGGGCTCGTACACATGGTATTTGCAGAGGTTCCCGTTCCCGTCAGTGACTTTCGGATCCTCGTTTAAGAACCTCAGAGCCTGATGGCCACACGGGATTATAATCGCTAGTATTGGTATCAGCTTAGCCCAAATTTCTTTGGCCTTGGGCCTGGCGCATACTCTCAGAGTCGATCAATGAGACCACGTCTACTTGATTGCTGTCAACAACTTTCAGGGCGTTGACAGCGATCAGTATGGCGGTCTTGTGGTAGTCTACAGATCTACAGAAGCTAAGGCTAACAAAGACCCTAAGATCCACTCTAAGGTTAGCCCGAGAGAAAGAAGTGAGTAGGGGGTTAAAAGAAGAGAATAGGGAGGTAAAAGAAGAGAATAAGGGGTTAAGTAAGTAACAAAACCTATCATTGGTGGGTTAACATTCATTCAGAAAAAGAGAAAGAAAGACTCGCCATCATCATCCGACGGCCACTACCGCCAAGTCGGAAAAATAGTCGAAGAGAATAGGAAAGGGGTGAAAGATGGAAAGAAGTAAAATAAGAACGCTTATAAACCATGCAAACAGTCTTAACTCAAAGAAACACTGTCATACCATGCAAACTACAGATATGCAAGTAAAGAGAGGATGAGAAAAAAAATATGAAGAGTATAACTAAAAGTAGGTTAGTTTACGCTACGAGCTACATCTAAGTTCGTGTTAGTCTAATTTTTTTTCAATAATATAAATTTAACGCTGGCATATCACACGCTGGCATGTCACAAGCTGGCATCAATCGTCAACAGACTCAAACCACGACTATCACCCCCAGAGCTACTGTTGCTAATTGTTTTATTATTTTAAACGACGTTAATATTTTTAAAATGCCTATCTAAATTGTTTTTAAACATATTAACGCTGGTAGAGTTCACGACGGGCGCGGGAAGATTATTAGCGGTGTTAGGTAATGAAACGTCTGCCACGTAATTTAAATCGTTATTACAAGTATTGCTATTATCGAAAATGAGCAATTTGTCAAAATTTGCGTTATCGATTTTATTAACGATTTCGAAAACTTCAATTAGCTCCCCCTTAATCTCCTAGTCTCGAGTGAATGCAAGTTAACTCTTTAATCCTATCTTCGTAAAACTTGTTGCGTAGTAACGGAATTAGTTTCGTGGTGCGTCGCTGAACCCTTTCCAACCTATCAATATCCTCACGCAAATACGGGCACCAAAACTGAACGGCATATTCTAAGTGAGGCCTGACTAGGGACTTGTAAAGGGGCAATATAATATTCTTCGATTTAAATTCGAAATTACGGGCTATGAAGCCTAACATCCTAATAGCTTTTGCGCAAGACTCCAGGCACTGGTTCCTAACTTTTAAATCCTTAGATACGCGTACGCCTAAATCTACTTCCTCGTCAACGCTCGCTAACTGTTCATCGTCCATCGTGTACGTGAAATTATTGTTACGAGAACCTATCTGCAAAACTTTACATTTGTCTCCGTTAAATTCCATCTGCCACTTATCCGTCCACTCCATAATCCTATTTACATCGTCTTGGAGCCTATTTCTATCATCCACGTTAAGAACTTTATCACCTATTTTAGTATCGTCCGCGAATTTTGACACGTTACTGGTCAAACCTACATCTATGTCGTTAATGTAGATTACGAACAGCAATGGGCCTAACCCTGAATCCTGAGGGACACCGCTACCTACATCCAGCCACCCCGATTCCCTACCATTAACAACGACCCTCTGTTTCCTGACACGAAACCATTCTTTTACCAGTTAGCTACCTGACCGCGTATACTGTGCGCTTTAACCTTCGCAATTAGTCTTCTATGCGGAACTGTATAGAAGACTTTTTGAAAGTCTAAATAAATAACGTCAGCCGCTCTATGCCTGTCGTTCGCGCACTATTTCTTTATAGAACTGTAACAAATTAGTTAAACAAGATTTATGGCGTCGGAACCCATGCTGACTATTATTAATCAAATCGCGACTTTCTAAGTGATCGACTATACGATCCTTAACTACGAGTTCCAAAAGTTTACCGACAATTGACGCTAAGCTAATAGGCCTATAATTGCTAGCTACTGTGCGGTCGCCGTTTTTAAAGATGGGCGTAACGTTAGCCAGTTTGAAGTCTTCAGAAATAATTACCGCTTCCAATGACTTATTAAAAATATTTGTTAATGGGCCTACGATAACATCTTTCAAATCTTTCAAATGTCTAGAATAAAGCGCGTCAGGGCCTGGAGCCTTGTTAACTTTTTGCTTATCGATATAATACGCAATCTCACCCTCGTAAACAGTTATTTCATTCAAAATAGTCTCGCTACTAAATGGAATGATATCGTCCACGTCGGGGACATTATTTACATCTTATTCGGTAAAACTGTCGCAAAAAAGTTGTTAAAAATACCCGCCATCGCCTGAGCGTCGGAAGCCAAAGCGCCGTTAGCGTCCACTGGAGGGCCTATGTTATCTTTTATCGGTTTACGATTATTGACGTAGTCGAAAAACTTTTTCGGATTATGTTTAGTATCCACAGCTACAAGTATCTAAATTACACTTAGCATTCCTAACAGATCTTTAAGCCTAACGTCTAAGCTCGCGCTATCTATTAAAATTACTACTATGCCACTGCGCTTTTTAAGTCTATACGCTCTGTTACGCTCGTTTATGAACTCGCCTGCTTCCTTAGTCCACCACTTGAACCTACCATGATTTGTAGTGCGTTTGGGCCTACGCGGAATAAACTCCCTTTTGATATTCAAAAAACTTTCTTTAAACGCCTCACAATGAAAATTTGCGTCATTACCCATAAATAAATTATCCGAGTCCACTACTCTCTTCCTGTCCGCAAAACTATCAAAATTAGCCCTACGAAAATCAGGGACTTCTATTACGTTACTATCCTTATTGTTTTCTATCAATAGCTTAAACCTAATAATTTGGTGATCACTACATCCCAAACTCTCATCTACTTCCAAACCTTCGACTATATTTTTGTCGCTCGTCATCACCATGTCTAAAATATTGTTACCGCGCGTTGGTTCGGTAACCATCTGTCGTAAAAAATTATCTTCCATGAACTCAATCAGTCTCAAACCCTTATCATTACCAGTAAATTGTATTAGTTGCTGGAGATCTCAGGTTAGGTACTTAGAGAAGTTATTTTTGTGACAACGTTTAAGAGTGCTTTCCTGGTGCTGGATTGGTGGTTGTGGTGCATGGATGTAAATGATGTAGGAAAGAATAGGTCAGAAAAGGTATTTGTTAAATATAGGGAGCTGATTGGTAAGATGAAAGTGTCATACAAGGTGTTATTCCTGGCATTCTTTTGAAAGAATGCCAGGAATGTATGTTATTAGCTTAAGCTTGAATGAAAGATTGAGCCCCCTTGTTTGCTGTGGAAGGTATTTTTTTTTTAGATAATTAACTGGGGGTAAGTTCTATGGTGAAAAAAAGTGTATGTAATAGATGGTATACACTTAAGTAGAGAAGGCGTTCGAGTATTGAATTCTACAGGAATGCAGTCAGGCCTAGGATGTAGGGAAGCTAGGAAATGTTACGGGTAATAGTATAAAGTGTTTTATAGTAATGCTCAAAGTATTAGAAAGAAAGAGGAATTGTTCTCTTACATTGCTAGTGAAAATCCTGACATAGTTTGGTTTGTATCAGTGAAGCAGTTTTTTATGACATTTGGAATAAGAATATGAACTAGAAGCGTATGAAATGTATAAATATGAAAGGAAAGGTAGGTAAGGATGGGAAGTACTTATACATACTAGTAAAATATTCTTTTGTAGAAGTAAACTCTGTCAAGACTGATGATAGGATAGAATTAATATGGTTATATAGTGGTATAAATGGCAATGGGCCTAGAAATATCAGAGTATGAGTATTTTATAAACCACAAAACCAAAGCCATGAACATGATGAAAATATGATTATAGAAATTGATAAGGGATGTCAATACGAGGATAATGTCGTAATTATTTAGGGGATTTTAATTTGTCAAAAGTAATAGGAGGTGATAGGTAATGGAGACTTTTTCCAGTGTTTTCAGGACAATTTTCTCTCACATAACATAGCTAAGCCTACTACTGGTCAGGCTATATTAAATTTGGTTTCAACTAACTGTGAGGAACTTATTGGTGATCTTGAGATAGTTGAAAATTTGGGTGGAAGTGATCACTGAATAATAGGATTTAAAACATATTGCAACAATAAAGCCTCAGCTAACAATGAAAAGATTCTAAACTTTACTAAAAGAGATTATAATATATTTAGGACCTTGCTTTGGTAGGTAAACTGGAAGGATGTTTCGGCGAATAAAAATGTAGTGTAGGTATTATATGGCTTATACTGTAGGTTTTATATGCATTACATGTATTATAAGTAATATTAAACTGGCCTGCATACCTTTTAGACCGATTACGAGTAGAAACAGTAAATAAAGGAAGCCAGTGTGGTGGAATACAAACAAACAAACACTTTATTGCAGACTCAACAGGTACAAACATTATACAAGTGGTCCATAGAAGATTAAGAGATAGTTGTCTGGAGCACTGACTAAGTAGGCCAGTGAATCACTATGCATAATGAACATACAATTGCTTACGCCAATGCTTCCGGATTTGAGATTTATAAAATATATCCGAGACCTCTCCACTAAGCATGGCTTCTATTATCTTATTGATTGACTAACCAAGCCTAGTGATAAATCTGAATACAAAATTGCGAATCACACTGGCACAGTTAGGCACTTTATTGACTACAAACAGCATACTGGCACTAGAAGAAGCACCATTTATAAATCTTGGAGTTCTTAATAAACTACTAAAAATATTATTATATGCAACATATAATTTTCTCAAATTATACATCCTGTAGTTCAACCACAAATGACCTGTATACATTGGAGTACAAAAAGTTTTGAACAAAATCAACTCAATATCTAATGTACACAGGAAATTTTTTAACCAAAGTATTTCCTTGAGCATATAATTGTCTGCATTGCCTTAGAATATCACATTCACCTGAAAGACTATCAGTTAGTATGTGGCCAAGATACTTAGTCTGGGTCACTTTTGACAGCACCATACCATTCAATTGAAATTCAGGAAATTTTATAGATTTGTAGGCCTTGGTCCTTATAATCATAGCATGACTTTTAGCAGGATTATATTTTATGTCGTTTATCCTTCCCATACCTTTCGCACACTTTCAAAAGTGTGCTGAACCCTTTTACAGATGGAGAAATAAGAACTAGATCATCTGCATACATCAGATGATTAACAATCATTGTACCAATATAGCAGCCCATTTTACAGGTCTTCAGCACAACAGATAGATTATCCATATACACATTGAATAAGTAGGGGATAATATCCCTCCCTGCCTGACACCATTGGTCACAGAGAATGGCTCTGAATTAACCCCACCCCATCTTACAATCATTATCTGGTAATGTGTTCGCTTGGCAGGAGCCAAGCGCATATTAAGACTTCAGCCGAGTGCCCTCTGTCTTATAGGCCCCTAATCAGCCAGTAGGCTTAATCAGCCAGTGCCTCCAGGCATCTTCAGCCAGGTGGCACAGTGTATACTTCGTTTGGGCACGTACACACCCGCCTATACGCCCATAGAATATTACGCACACACAACTATATGCGCGATTATATGCACCGGGTTCAAGACCCGGTGGCGGCGCGTCCTTCCACGGTTGGTAGATAAATGGGAAACCAGGGTGTCCTAATGATCCGTGTTAAACTGTTGGTCTAAGGTGGAGTGTAAACATCCTTCCACGATTGGTAGATAAATGGGTAACCAGAGTGCCCTAGTAGGGATCCCTCTCTCTCTCTCTCTTCTCTCTCTCTCTCTCTTATATATATATATATATATATATATATATATATATATATATATCCCCGTTAAACCGTAGGTCTAGGGCGAGGTGAAAAATTTGGCTTTCGCCAGAATGAACATTCGGGCCGAAGCCATCGAGAGCAAAGGTGAGCCTATATGTACAAATCATATATATATATATACACAGGGTGTTTCAGGAGGAAAGGTCAATACTTCGGGAGGTGATAGTATCGGTCATTGTGATAAAAAAAGTTCGTATGAATATGTGTCTAATTCTGAATGGTTACGGAGATAGAGCTGTTTGAATCTACAAATACAAAAACATTGTTAATGGTAATCCAGAAAGAGAAACCAATTACTGTTTCTAACATTTAATGTTTAAACATTGGCATTTTGAATGGTATCAAATACAGAAATGACAAATATGTTACAGTTTAGAATACGTTTTCGAAAATCTCACCGTCAACCTCAATGCACTTTGCAACTCGTGTGCAAAGATCGCGTGTTGTTCGTCTGAGTTGATCTTGACGTTCCTTTATGCGGGCAGTAGCATCCAAAATGCGCGCGAGCAATTCGTCTCGTGTATCCACCTTTCTTTTGTAAACTTGACTTTTCATCCACCCCGACAAACAATAATCTATGGAAAACTGATGAGTGGGTAGTTGGGAGGTAACGAAAATGGTTCACTGAGTAGGTAGGTAGTTAATCTAACAATTATTAAATTCCTTTTATGTCAATAACTGGGTGGAAGAAACCAATTGGTTGCTCACCAGAGTTATTCTCCACACTAGTATTTATATACTGTGTGGGAGGAGCGTGCTCGGTAATGGAGAGACATTACCGCTCAACCAACGGAGGAATAAACCAAGACAACGCTGGTGCAAGAAGCCCCGCGAAGAGGAGAACAAAGGGAGAACGAAAACGAAGAACGGGGCGAGAGGACGTACCAGCAAAGTACGCTCTCGACAATGAGACAACCGGAGAAGGGAGAGACTCCAATAACTAAAAGTAAGTGACTAATTGAGTTTTTACACCAGACAGTTAATAACATTAAATTAAGCTGGGTCAGACAAGTTAGGCCTACATTGTGGCCTAAGACCCAGCATCAACTCATAGCTTAACAAAGGTGAAGGTAGATTGCCCTAACCTAATCTTGTGAGGAATCCTACTGTGGACCTCAATTTATCTGCCCGCTCTGGACCATTTCCGGAATCTCTAGGCTGACCCCTCTAGGCTAGACTTGATCTACTCTATAGTTAGACTGGAGATATAAGGGGTGGGTTAATTGTGGACCAATTCATACAGAGCATTTTTCGCATTGGTGGTCCGTGTGTGGGGAATTTACAAACCTTAACCTTACTTAACAAAAATTGCAGAATTAGGCTAAATGGTCTAGCCTAAGCCTAACCTGAGCAAGCCTAATTAGGTCTACAACCTAGGGCCTAACTAGGAAACATTTACATTTAAGGAGTCTCATTCTCTTATAAGCTTAGACCTGAGTGACACACAAGTACTTGGGGGGGATTAAACCAAATTTAAACTTGACTGTTTTGTCTGTTCTCTCTCTTCTCTGGTAATTTCTTCTTGTCCTCTATTTCATTACGATCCCCAGTTAAACAATTTTGACTTAGACATGGACAGTGAGGAATTGAAAAAGTTAAAAAAGAAAAGGGGGGCAAAGTTGGGAGCTGTTACAAAGGCTGTGAACACTTTTAACAATATTACACAACCAGGTAAGGAAAATATAGAGAGAGTAATTATTAAATTAGAAATTAAAAAGAAGGAAATAATAGCCATTAATGAGAGTATTTCAGAGTTAGTTGAATCCGAAATGGCTGAAGAACAATTGATAGACCTTTACGCTGATGATGATGATCAGGTAAGCTCAATTGAACAGCAAATAAGGGGACTACGGTCTCGGTTGACTGACTTAACACCAAAAAAACCTAATTCTGATTTTAATCAAAGTAGGGCTAACCTTCAACAAAATTTAAGTGGCATGCAAAATCCTGAGTCACAAGAATTGAGGGCTCAGTTACCCATTTTGCTAGTACCAACATTTGAAGGGGACACGGTACAATTCCCATCTTTCATTGACAAATTTGAGAATTTAATAGGTAATAAACCTTATATTTCAACTGTTGAAAAGTTTAGTTACTTAACTAGTTCCCTTAAAGGCCCAGCCTATAACCTAATAGCCTATTTACCAGCCGTAGGGGATTCATATGAAGTAGCTATTGATCTTTTAAAACGTAATTACATTAATAAAGATATGATTGTATATGAATTATCTCAACAAATTTTTGAATTTGCACCCATAAAAGATAACCATAGTGATATGGAAATTTTTTATACAAAATTAGAAGCTATTATAGGACAACTGGTTAGCAATGAGATAGATATTAAAACTTCATCTTGGCTTATACAAAGCATAGTACTTAGGTGCCTTCCTTCGAGGGTTAAAGATATTTTAATTCTAAAGACGGGAGAAAATTATCCTAATTTAGAACAAAAAAGAAAACACTTCCCCAATATCCTAATTAATTACAACTTGAGAGATTTTCCAACACATAAGACCCAGACTATGGATAAACCAAAGACTGTTCCCAGAGACCAACTAGCTGTAGCCAAACAGACAAAACTTGATACTGGAGAATCAAATGTGACCAACTATAATACACAAACACCTACATTACAGAACTTTAATGTAACTGCTGCCTCAACTTACACACCACATTGCAAATTTTGTGCAAGTAATAAACACAGTAGTACTGGGTGTGACAAATATTCAGATTTTAAACCAAAGGGCTAAAGATGTGAACAGTTGAACCTGTGTAAAAAGTGTACTGGCCAGGGACATTATAAGAAAGACTGTAAATCTAGGTTAAGATTCAAGTGTAAGTTTTGTAAAAGTTTACGACATGTCTCATCAATGTGTGATTCACCAAAGTGTCTAAACAATAGTACTCAAACTCAAAAGATACCTCCCCCAAACAAAGGTAATCAAGAAAATGCCACTTTCATGGACATTCTGCTTGTTCAAACAATGTAACAAGAAACACTGAGATTCTTTTACCAACTATTACTTTGGACTTAGTGAATAGTGAGGGTAGTACCACTCCAGTGAGATGTCTTATAGACTGTTGTTCTCAACAAACATTTGTTTCAAAAAATGTAGTTAATAAATTGGGTTTGACACCAAACCCGAATAAACAAAACCTCAATATTGCGTCCTTTGTTAAGGATAACTCGGACAAAAATAGCTATAAGACAATTGACCTGGAACTACATTTAGAAAGTAAATTCAGAAAATTGAAGCAGTTATTATTTCTAAAGTAGGACAAAACAAACTGGTTATACCCAAACTAGAACAAACCATAAATCATTTGGGAAAACACTACAAAATAGCTGATAGACATATCACTAACAACACAGTAGCTAACATTGAAATGCTAATAGGGGCAGATTATATTAATCTTATTCATAAGGGCATAGTAGAGATAGGTAATGGTATAGCTATTCAGACTCCATCAGGGATAGCCCCTTTGGGTGACCTATCAGAATACAACCTAGACCTAAACCAAAACAGTGCATGACCAACAAATACTATGTGCCTCAACTCAGTCCTACATAACACCTGTAAGAATAGCAACACTTTGAATAATATTATCTCAACTGAGAACATTAATTCATCATTATCAAATGAAACTTTGGATGAGGCAATTCAAACTTTATGGTTGCTAGAATCTGTGGGTATACATGACACAAATCAAACTTCAGAAGATCAGTTAATGGTAGAAAGATTGAAGACACCATTCAGTGCAAAGACAATAGTTATTTTATTGAGTTACCTTGGAAAATAAATTGTCCAACTTTAAGAGACAATCTCAAAGTAGCTAAAGGACATTTATATAAAGTAATGAAAAAACTCAAACAAGAAATAATGTAAAAATATATAATAATGTCTTTAAAGAACAGCTACAGAAAGGCTTCATTGAAGAAGTAACAAATAACCCTTTTAAAAAAGATGGTTGTCATTATTTAACCCACAGGGGGGTTTATCGACAAGATGCCCCAACAACAAAACTCAGAGTAGTATATAACTGTAGCCTCAAAGACAGTGATAAACACAGTTTGAATGATTGCTTGATTGAGGGTCCTAATCTCATTTCTGACCTTGTGAAGATCTTACTGAGGTTCAGGTTAGATAAATATGCCGTACAAAGTGACATTTCAAAGGCATTTTTGAGAATAAATCTTAAAAATGAATATGATAAGAACCAACTTAGGTTCTTATGGTTCAAGGATCCATTTGATTTGAATAAAGGGTTCATAACCTATAGATTTAATGTTGTGTTGTTTGGAGCCAATTGCTCACCTAGCCTATTAGCATTGACAATTAGACATCATTTAAACCAGTTTATAAACTCTCTAACATTGAACTTCCTTAAGGAACATTTTTACGTAGACAATCTAATAGGCTCAACGACAACAAAATCTGAATTATCTGAAGTCTATGAACACACTCAAAACATTATGCAACAAGGTAACTTTGAACTTAGAGAGTGGATTTCAAATGATGAGGATTTAAACAAAAAGATTTTAAAGGATAATAATGGTCTTACTGAGCCATCAGACAGAGTTAAAACTTTAGGTATGAACTGGTATTTGGATGCAACTTCTAACAGTCATGATTCAATCTGTATTAAAGGTTTTAAACTTGATGAGGAGGAAGCAAATACTAAAAGACAAATATTATCAGAGGCTTCCAAAATTTTTGATCCTATGGGTCTATTCCTGCCTTCAACAATAAAATCAAAGATTCTCCTCCAAGAAATTTGGAGGACAAATGTTGGGGGGATGATCCAATAACAAATGAAAATCAAAAATCTTGGAAGAAGTTAGCTACTGATTTAACAAAAGTGCAGAACATTAAAATTCAAAGGTGCTGTGGGTTTAGGGATAAGCCCCAGAGGCTTCATGGTTTGCTGATGCAAGCACACAAGCTTATGGGTGCTGTGCGTATCTTGTAAGCCCTACAGAAAGTCATCTAATTTATGCAAAAGGGAAAGTTGCACCTCTCAAACCTACCCGAACCATACCTCAATTGGAAACTATTGGCTGCTACATTAGCCATTAAAACCATTTCATTGCTTAAGGATGCTTACTATGATGTGTTCATAACTAATATCCACGTCTGGCTTGACAGTCAGATTTGTCTTGCCTGGATACGGAATGATAGCATTAATAGTAAGAATATCTTTGTAAGAAATAGGCTAAAAGAAATAGCTGACGCTAATGAAAGCCTACAAGTAAACTTTCACTATGTTCCAACTAAACAGAATCCAGCAGACTTTCTGACCAGAGGTTTATCCTACAAGTTGTTGAAGTCAAACAAAACTTGGTTTATGGGACCTAAGTGGCTCTGTAATACAGACCAATGGCCTGTGGAACAAGTTAACTTGACATTAAATTTAATCTTTTCAAATGAAAAGGTTGAACCAATCACTAATTATGAAAAGTATTCTGATTTCAACAAACTTGTCAGGGTGACAGCCTACTGTTTGAGGTTTGCTCACAACTGTTTAGCTACAATTAACAAAACAGCTAAATAAAAACAATCATAATTATACAGAAGTTGCAACCCAATACTGGATAGGCCAAGCACAACAAAAAGAGTACAATAAAGAGTTAGAATTCTTAACTAATGGGAAACAAACAAAAGAACCTGTACCATCAGTAGGTGTGGATCTAAACTTGTTCAGAGATGAGGAAGGCCTTCTAAGGTGTAAAGGGAGATTAGAAAAATCAAAACTGTCATACAAAAGCAAAAATCCAATCCTTTTACTAGATTTAGCTATTTGACAACATTAATCATCAGAAAAACACACAATGATGTATATCATATGGGGGTACCACAGACACTAACTACATTAAGAAAAAACTTATTGGATACCCAAGGGAAGGATCACTGTTAAAACAGTCCTGAGTGAGTGTGTCACATGTAGGCGTATTCATGCTAGGCCCTATAGGAAACCAAATCCTCCTGCTTTGCCAGAGGAGAGAGTTACTCTCAACAGACCCTTTGAGACTGTAGGCATTGACTATACAGGAGCATTGACTGTAGGGGTGGGTGACACTGAACAAAAAATGTACATTGTACTGTTTACATGTGCTGCCTCACGAGCTGTTATTTGGATGTTGTGGAGGACCTTACAGCAGAATCTTTTGTTGCTGTCTTTAAGAGATTCTGTGCACGACATTCAGTACCAAAGACAGTTTGGACTGACAATGCTACATATTTCAAAGCTGGTGAACAAGTCATCCACGACTTGTTAAGCAATGAAATCACACAATTATATATACAAAATAAAAACATAAAGTGGAAGTATATTCCGGTTGCCTCTCCTTGGTATGGTTCTATCTGGGAGAGGAATATACAAACAGTAAAGAATTGCTTGAAGAAAGCAATTGGCAAAAAACAGATACACTTATTTGGGTTACTCACTCTCCTGGCTGAGATTGAGAACATCATTAACAATAGACTCACTTATGTGAGTGACAACATTAATGACCCAGAACCATTAACTCCAAATCATTTGATTCGGGGAGAACAAGTTAGTCTCCTGCCGGACTACAATATAGACTCTTCAGAAGACCCAAACTGGACTCAACGACATGATGAGCTCCAGACTAAGTTACAACATTTAACTAGAGTTAAAGCACATTTCATTAAACAGTGGAAAACTGAGTACTTGATGGGTCTAAGGGAGAGACATAAACAAATGACTAAGAAGGATTGGTCTGACACAATTAAGGTAGGGGACCTTGTTCTCATACATGACAGTACTCCAAGACAATACTGGCCTCTGGCTAGAGTTTCAGAACTCAGACCAGGGGCAGACGGGGTAACAAGAGTGGTCAAATTAAGGACTTCAACGGGTGACACAACAAGAGACATTTCTCTTTTGTACCCTTTAGAGTCTAGACCCAAAACAATGGAATTTGGAGAACCTTCTCCACTGACAGTAACAACTGGAGACACTGAACTTCCAGTAACTATTCCTTTGACAGTAGGAGTGGTAACGCATCCTACTACAACATTGACAGACACAAGACCTCAGCGACAAACAGCATTAAAGGCGCGACTATTTTTACAACAAAAAATAGATGCTGGGGAATTGTAATTTTAACTTCTAACTTTCATTTTTTCTTTTCTTATGGTAAAGACCATAGACAGTTTCATCCTATGGATGTATATTTTCTCTTCTAATTAAATGCTACACCTTCTCCATGAGAAGGTGAGGATAGGCACTGTTAATCAGATTAACAGGCATTTACAGTTAAATAGTTAGCTAGTCTACACTCAGACACAAAAATTGGTGACAATGACACCAAAATTTTTATCTCCGGGGCCCCCAGTATATGGAAAACTGATGAGTGGGTAGTTGGGAGGTAACGAAAATGGTTCACTGAGTAGGTAGGTAGTTAATCTAACAATTATTAAATTCCTTTTATGTCAATAACTGGGTGGAAGAAACCAATTGGTTGCTCACCAGAGTTATTCTCCACACTAGTATTTATATACTGTGTGGGAGGAGCGTGCTCGTAATGGAGAGACATTACCGCTCAACCAACGGAGGAATAAACCAAGACAACGCTGGTGCAAGAAGCCCCGCGAAGAGGAGAACAAAGGGAGAACGAAAACGAGAACGGGGCGAGAGGACGTACCAGCAAAGTACGCTATCGACAATGAGACAACCGGAGAAGGGAGAGACTCCAATAACTAAAAGTAAGTGACTAATTGAGTTTTTACACCAGACAGTTAATAACATTAAATTAAGCTGGGTCAGACAAGTTAGGCCTACATTGTGGCCTAAGACCCAGCATCAACTCATAGCTTAACAAAGGTGAAGGTAGATTGCCCTAACCTAATCTTGTGAGGAATCCTACTGTGGACCTCAATTTATCTGCCCGCTCTGGACCATTTCCGGAATCTCTAGGCTGACCCCTCTAGGCTAGACTTGATCTACTCTATAGTTAGACTGGAGATATAAGGGGTGGGTTAATTGTGGACCAATTCATACAGAGCATTTTTCGCAAATCTAACGGAGAGAGGTCTGGAGACCTTGGTGGCCATTGGATGGGACTACTGCCGGGGGATGAAGAGCTGCGCGCGCATCAGATTCAAACAGCTCTATCTCCGTAACCATTCAGAATTAGACACATATTCATATAAACTTTTTTTCTCACAATGACCGATACTATCACCACCCGAAGTATTGACCTTTCCTCCTGAAACACCCTGTGTGTGTGTGTGTATATATATATATATATATATATATATATACCCGTTAAAAAGTAGGTCTAAGGTGGAGTGTAAAGTTTGGCCTTCGCCAGAATGAACAATTCGGGCCGAAGCCATCGAGAGCAAAGGTGAGCCTATATATGTACAAATCTCTCTCTCTCTCTCACTCTCTCTCTTATATACTTTACCTTACCTTATGAACCTTATGTTGTCTCATAGCACTTAGGTCTCATAGCACTAACTTTAAAAATCTCACGCGTCCATCCTTGCTCAAATTCCTTCGCGAATTTATTTTCTGAACGTGAGAGCCTTACATAATCATTGATTTTGAAATGTGTAGAGTGTGGTGGCGGTGCTCCATCTCTTCTCACCTCTGGACGTGTACCTCTTTCTAACACTTCGTTAGGTGTTGTGCCAATCGTACGGTGGTGTGAACGGTTGTATGAAGACGCCACTGACCTCAGAACGTTTATATATCTGTATGTGTTTTTATATGTAAAATAGCGATGCATGCGTTCCTTTATGGTACGTTGAACTCTTCCAGCTAAAGAGGCCTTATGTATAAAACTGCTAGTGTAGTAACTGATATTAAACTCTGTCAGCATGTTCTGAAAAGCGCGACCTATAAATTCTTTCCCCATATCCGTACAAAAATAGCCAGGAACCCTATCTTCTTTTAACATCAACGTTTGTCACTTTAGCAACTGTTTCAGGCGATTATTTTTTAGTGGAATTAGCCACAGATATCTAGAGAATACATCTATTATGAATAGGATGTAGCGGTATCCGTCATTATACACTGAATATCTTTGCATGTCTGTTAAATCCGCTTGCCAAATTGAGTCAATCGAAGCCGCTGTTGTTTAATTGTGTATATATATATATATATATATATATATATATATATATGGGATGAATTTCACAATAAAACACGTGAAATGAATGAATTCTGCAAACCCACAAGGAAAAAGAAAAACGATTCCAAGGCCTTTCGTGTATTCAAAGCTACACCTCGTCAGGGAATGAAGATAAAAGGCGAAATGCCCATAAATATATACAACGTACAGGAAAAACAAAACAATTAGCACATACTTAACAAGGGTTAATGAGAGGCAAAAGAAATTTTAACATGATATCGTTAATTTTATACGTCCCCGTACTGTTATTGAAATTGTTTTTAAAATGAATAAATGCACATTCTAGAATATTTCTTTCTATTATATCTCTGTTTTTAACAAGCGCTTTAGAACTATCCCACTTGATACTATGGTTACATCTATACATATGGTTAAATAAAGCATTGGAATTATTAGCTGTTCTACAAGCATATTTATGCTGTTTTACCCTAATATCTAACGTTTTACCGGTTTGGCCTATATATACTGAGTTACATTGTGTACATCCGATCGAATACACACAACCAACAACATTATCAGGGCTATTCTTTATTAGGCGTGATTTAACAGTATTATTATACTTAAAGATTACATTAATGCCAATTGCTTTAAGTACAGTTGGAAGGTATTGAAAATTAACATGGTAAGGTAGGCTAAGGATATTTTTACGCTGAAATCCCTTTACAATTACATTATTATAATACCTATTCTTGGCTTTCTTAAGACAGTTATCTAAAAATGAAATAGGATAACATAATTTAGTACCAATATTCATGATATTGCATAACTCGGAATCTAAAAATTCAGGACTGACAACTCTCAATGCTCGAAGAAACATAGCAGAGAAAATAGAGGATTTAATCGAAGGATGATGGTCAGAATAAAAATGCACATAAGAGTTATTATTAGTAGGCTTGCGGTAGACTTCATATTTGAACTGATTAGAGCATCTCCAAATTTTTAGATCAAGAAAAGATAGGCTTCCATCATTTTCTTTTTCAACTGTAAACTTAATAGATGGGACTAAATTGTTGAGCCTACCAAGAAATAAGTCCACATCCAAATTATTAGGCCAAAGGCATAAAATATCATCTATATACCTGTACCAAACCAGGTTAAAATTAACAATCGTAGGCAAAATTCTACTTTAAAAAAATTCCATATATAAATTAGCTAGTACAGGTGAAAGGGGATTTCTCATAGCCAATCCAAACGACATAGCATAAAACTTATTTTCAAACTGAAATTTACAATCTTTGACAGAAAGTTTACTGATTGCTAAGTCTATCATTAATTTTGAAAAACATAGTAATATTTCCGAAAGTGAGGTGACTTTAGCCAAAGTTTGTGTGTATAGTGCTTTTAATACGAGGTTTGAATCGAGTTATCCTGTGAGGTTTGAAAAAGCCCTGAAAACACTGAAAAATAATGATTCATTACATATTACTAAAGCGGACAAATCTAATTCGATCGTCATCATGGACAAAAACAGTTATGGTGAAAAGATGAATACGTTATTGAGTGATCGTGACACGTACAAACCTCTAAATAGAGACCCATTGGAGGATGTTAATAAAATGGTGAACAGAAAATTAAGAGAAATATTAAAAAATAATTATAATGGGCTCTCACAGCAGTTTCTTAGTATCAATCCGTCACTACCATATCTGTACGGCTTAGTAAAAAATTTGGAGATGCTCTAATCAGTTCAAATATGAAGTCTACCGTAAGCCTACTAATAATAACTCTTATGTGCATTTTTATTCTGACCATCATCCTTCGATTAAATCCTCTATTTTCTCTGCTATGTTTCTTCGAGCATTGAGAGTTGTCAGTCCTAAATTTTTAGATTCCGAGTTATGCAATATCATGAATATTGGTACTAAATTATGTTATCCTATTTCATTTTTAGATAACTGTCTTAAGAAAGCCAAGAATAGGTATTATAATAATGTAATTGTAAAGGAATTTCAGCGTAAAAATATCCTTAGCCTACCTTACCATGTTAATTTTCAATACCTTCCAACTGTACTTAAAGCAATTGGCATTAATGTAATCTTTAAGTATAATAATACTGTTAAATCACGCCTAATAAAGAATAGCCCTGATAATGTTGTTGGTTGTGTGTATTCGATCGGATGTACACAATGTAACTTAGTATATATCAGTGGCGTGCGGTCCATGGAAGCAAGGGAAGCAATGCTTCCCTATTCAAAGAAAGAAGAAAATGCTGTATTATACTTTAAAGTTTAAACAGTTCAATATGTGTTAATAATTTGTACAAAATCATTTTATTATACTATTTATAGCATTTGATTGGTAATCAGGTGGATACATAGTATATACATTGGTTGCCGTTCGTGCAAAAACCTTTAAGAAAGCCGACGCAGAAAATCTCGAGTTGGACAACAATTGACGAAATGCATCCTTTTTCCCAATGACTTTCGCTTTTTTTTTACTGTTACAAATTGTTTCTTTCCATTCTAAAAACTCATTTAATGTTTAATAATGTAGTATTTATTGAATACAACAAGTTTCATATATAGTTTTTCTACTAAAAAATTCCATGGCCATGTTAAGCGAAAAAGAATATATATTTATCGTTATTTTATCCTTCCCTATGTCAAAAAGGAAGCAATTTAGAAATCGCTGTCCAGATCTTATAGTTAATTTTCTTGAAATATCTGGCAACTTTACGTGCTGTCTGCTGTCATTCTCTCATTTAAAGCGAATACGTAACTACGCTAGAAATGCGCAAGGGTAAGAAAGGCTTGCAAGTTTAGCTTTAATCTCAATTGAGAAAAAGCTTCTTAAGGATATGAAAACCGATGCCTTTTACGAAGAAATAATAGATATATTTAATAAAAAAAAAGAAGAATAGAATTAACCTATAAGTAAAGTAAGTAGATGATTATATGTGTTTTGTTTTTATTATCTACGAGTATTTTAAAGTTTTATTTTTTTATATAATCTTTGTTGTTTTTGCTTGAATTGCTTCCCCTTGACGAAAAATCACCGCACGACACTGGTATATATAGGCCAAACCGGTAAAACGTTAGATATTAGGGTAAAACAGCATAAATATGCTTGTAGAACAGCTAATAATTCCAATGCTTTATTTAACCATATGTATAGATGTAACCATAGCATCAAGTGGGATAGTTCTAAAGCGCTTGTTAAAAACAGAGATATAATAGAAAGAAATATTCTAGAATGTGCATTTATTCATTTTAAAAACAATTTCAATAACAGTGCGGGGACGTATAAAATTAACGATATCATGTTAAAATTTCTTTTGCCTCTCATTAACCCTTGTTAAGTATGTGCTAATTGTTTTGTTTTTCCTGTACGTTGTATATATTTATGGGCATTTCGCCTTTTATATTCATTCCCCGACGAGGTGTAGCTTTGAATACACGAAAGGCCTTGGAATCGTTTTTCTTTTTCCTTGTGGGTTTGCAGCATATATATATATATATATATATATTATATTTCCTGTACTAATATGCTGCTGATTATACTCCTACGTTTTGTATATTATTAATTTTTATATTCAATATATTTAATTATATAATATAACTGTATATATATATTTTTCCTGTACTAATATATTGATGGTTATACTACAACGTTTTGTATATTTTTGATTATATATATATATATATATTCATATATATATATATATATATATATATATATATATATATATATATATATATATACATACACATATATATACACACTCCTCGTTCGTATTTTTAATGCTATTATTATTTTTTGATCATATATATTCCATCGTTTTATTGTATATTTATTTTGATTATATATTCATCGTTCGTATTTCTTATGCTATTATTATTTCTGATCATATGTATACCAATGTATATTTACTTTCTATATATTTCATGAAATTGAATCCATTAATTCGTCTAAATAAACAGAATAATGTAATGGTGTTTTATTTAATTCTTTTGGTTGTACACGACATTTAATTACATCAAATGGCTGCCTTCTAAAACGGCTGACGGATTTCTAAACCAACTATCAAAAATAGCTGGATAGCCCGATCTGGCAACTCAACCCTAATAATGTACAACTGAACAAGCCATTTACGCCTTCTAAGTGAACTGGCTGTTTAAGCCAGAATATATGCTTTAATTAAATAAATAAACGCAATCTGGCAACTCAATAATGTACACCTGAACAAGCCATTTACGCCTTCTAAGTCAACTGGCTGGTTAAGCCAACTGGCGGATTAAACCTGAATATATGCTTTAATTAAATAAATAGCGCAATCTGGCAGCTGAACTAGATAAGCCAACTGGCTGATTAGGAACATATTAAGACAACGGCCGCTCGGCTGAAGTCTTAATATGCGCTTGGCTCCTGCCAGGAGAACACCTCTCTTCCTCTCTCTCCTTCTCCTCTCTTTCTCTTGGGGGATAACTCCACCTCCAAGTTGCATAACCCTTTATTGCTCTTGCAACATTCCCCTCTCCCTAGTGTTGCATATCATCTTGCAACATTCCCTCCCCTTGTTGCAAAGCCTTATGCAACATTGAACAACATTTGCAATTGCATTCCACTCTCTCTTTTTGCGCCTATACTACTTACCTTAGACATAATACTGGCCAATGCTATTGGCCTATAATTATCTTTACTCTTGATTTTACCCTTTTTATCTTTTAGTACTGGCACCAAAACAACGGATAACATTGTATCCGGCAAAACATCATGTATGAGTAAACCTGTAAAGCACAAAGCTAACAGAGGCACTAATCTGTCACCACTAAATTTCAGGTGCTCAGCAGAAATATCATCAATACCACATGATTTGTTACAATCTAAACATTTTATGGCCTGTTTAGTCTCAAATACACTAACTCTTATATTTAGACTATAGATAGCATCACAATTAACATTATTGTTCTAATGTACAGAGTTGAATAACTCATTGTACTGTTCCTTCCATAATTTGACTATATTCTCAGTCCCAGTTACATTTTCAATATTAGCAGGGAAAGACATTGCACTGTTATTCATTGTTTTTAATTTTTCCCAAAAGTTTCTTGGATTCTTACTGGCAAGCTTTCTAGCCAGTGCATCCCTGCTTAACTCATCCTCATAATTTTTTATATACCTTAATGCATATTTGAACCTGGCATTAGCCGTCTGTTTTTGGTGTAATACAGGGCCTTGCCTTGGCTTCCCTCCGAGATATTTATTTCCTCCGACCTATTGTCTATACAGGTAACACGAAATTCGAACTAAAGGAAAATCTCTCTCTCTCTCTCTCTCTCTCTCTCTCTCTCTCTCTATATATATATATATATATATATATATATATATATATACACACACACACACACACACACAGTATATAAACACACACACACACATTTTAACTGCAAACATCACACAGTATAATTAATGTAAAGAACGACGCTTGTGTAGAAGAGCGTTCCGCACAAGATGAGGAGGGAGAACGAGCAAACGAAAAATGAGGTACCTCCCAGGAATCGAACTCGGGATCATCCAATTGCCGGTCGGATATGCTCACCACTGCACCAAGGACCCCGATTAGTCAATACTCGTTATTCTCCTACATACGAGCAGAATCAAATGCCCTGAGGGGGCACCTTCGCATGCCGTACATATATACCTTTGGTTAGCTTCCGCCTGAATTGTTCATTGTGACGAAGGTCAAGCTTTTCACTCCACCTTAGACCTACAGTTTAACGTGGAATCCGAACCACGCCCCACCAGTAGCCTAGCGTCTACGCCACCCAGGGTACCCATTTATCTACCAACCACTTTCTTTATTGTGTGGAAGGATGAACAGTTGGGTTTTGCTGCGCGCCGGCTGCAGTCACCGGGTCTCGAATCCGGGTCCGATGGATTCGTAGTCAGCGACGCTAACCACCACACCACCGAGACGCACAGTATAATTAACACACAGTATAATTAATGTAAAGAACGACGCTTGTTTAGAAGAGCGTTCCGCACAAGATGAGGAGGGAGAACGAGCAAATTATACTGTATGTTGTTTGCAGTTAAAATGTATATATGTATGGCATGCGAAGGTGCCCCCTCAGGGCATTTGATTCCACTCGTATGTAGGAGAATTACGAGTATTGACTAATCGGGGTCCTTGGTGCAGTGGTTAGCATATTCGACCAGCAATTGGATGATCCCGGGTTCGATTTCTGGGAGGTACCTCATTTTTCATTTGCTCGTTCTCCCTCCTCATCTTGTACGGAACGCTCTTCTACACAAGCGTCGTTCTTTACATTATATATATATATATATATATATATATATATAATATATTATATAATATTATATATATATATATATATATATATATATATTATAATATTATAATCCGTTTCTCTCCACAACTGTTACGGAAAACTCCTCCGGTGTCGTAACTTTGGATTCAATACTGAAGTCCTTTCTTATATTAATGTTCAGGGTAGCTGTAGCTTACTTATAATATAAAAGGATAGTTATAAAATGAGCAAGATAATGACACCTTTAAATATGACTTATTTTCGTTTGATCGAAGTACTTAAACCTCACGTTATAACTTCTGTACGATATTTGCTTTTATTTTCCTTTGGCACTTTACGCTTACTATGATTAACGTTCAAGACCTGCCAAAATAAACGGATTTACGAAGACCATAAAATGTTGGTTACGAGTTACGACGTAAATTCAGCTTATAAACCTCAATTAATAGGCCTAGAATTTGACCTAGATCTTATTTTTGTTCAGTTTTAAATCTTTTGCTAAAAATTTAACATTTTACACAGCCTGACAGAACAACTAGTCATTGATTCTCTATGTTCAGTTTTTTATAATTCCATTTTTACTTTTCGTATGTCACACACAAAAAAGTCAATGAAACAACAAATCCATGTCCATCCTCTAAGCAACCCTGAATAAGAAAAAATCCCGGAACGAAAAACATACGTATGTAAGGAGGGAGGGTAAACTGTCAATTTAAATAAATGACGCATATATACTATATATATATATATATATATATATATATATATATATATATATACAACACACACACACACAGTGCGTTCGAAAAGTCTCTCCGCAGTCAATCAACACTTTAAAAAAAGTGCTTGACAACAAGTGTAGACGAGTTGCTCTGTGCCTGCAAAATGGTGGAAAACACTTTCAACACATGCTCTAAAATCAAAAGGTTGTAATAAAATCACTAAATCATGGTTCAATGAAAACATTGTAGTTTTTCAATTTTCTATGCGTTTAACATAGCACTGCGGAGAGACTTTTCGAACGCACTGTGTGTGTGTGTATGTATATATATAATATATATATATATATATATATATATTTTAAACGACTCAGCGATGCGGAAGGGGCACGATTAATAAATTTTATAGAGGACAGCTTCCTTCACCATGCGTAAACGAGCCAACACACGGAAACAATGACAAATGAGAATCTTATTCAAGATGTTGAAGTCAGAGAGGAACTAAATATTTTGAACCGTAATTTAATACGATTTAGAATAAATATTAAGGTTAACCGGAAAATAATTGTTTAAAAGTTCTTGATTTTAGACACTCTTATTTCGAAAGCCATGAAAGCCAACTTCACCAAATAAATTAGAATGTTAGTTTCGACATGGGTAACGTAATACGTGTAGTAGTTTTAAAACTGTAATTCAAGCCGTAGATGGTAAATGCGTGCGAAAAAAGAATAAGAAAATATACTTTAATAGTAAGCAGCCGTGAAATAATACGACTTATTTGAAATCGGAATAGCGTCTATAGAAGATACAAGCGCGAAAATTCAGTCAAATTTCAATTAGTTCGTTCTTCTAAGAAAGTTTGTTAAAAGAAGCAAAGCGTCAGTATGAGTTAGTTCTTGCAAAGTTTTATGGATCTCTGTTAACGATAAAAATCCAGTTAGGGAGACCATTGGGCCGATATTAGATGCCAATGAAAATTTGATAAGCGATCAGAAACAACTAGCGACGGTGTTATATGACAACTTTGTTCATGCGTTTACAGTAGAAGACTTATCGAACATACTGCAGCAGAAGCACGATCTATGTTTAATCTTAATGATGAATTAATGTTAACTGATTTAACTGTATATGAAGAGGAGGTTTTGCATTAAATAAACAAATAAAACAATTAGTAAATTGCCACGTCCTGATTTGTTTTATCGAAAGCATTTGAAAGAATTGAAAAACGAATGAATACTTCCTCTCGTTGACCTTTTCAATAGAATGTTAGAGGAGGGAATTGTACCGTCTGACTTCAAGTTCGCAAATTTCACTCCGATTTTTGAAAAGGAGGATAAAAATCTGACGGGAAATTACAGGCCAAATTCGGTTAACTTTGATTGTTAATGTTCAGAATACGTGACAGAATAGTTGGTCATCTTGAAAATTATAATTTGAGTAAAAACAGTCAACACGGTTTCCGTAGACAACGTTTGTGTCAATCAACTTATTGGAATTCTTTCACGACATTATAAACCAAGGGCGGATCTAGGCATTTCAGTAAAGGGGGTCCAAAGAAAAAAGGGCACCGTCTAAAATAAAAAGGGCACAGTACTAAATTTTTTTCTTTAAAACAGACCACCAATGAACGAGTGTTTTATTAGATGAGTCTCATTCAAATATGAGACAAAATAAAAATCTAATTTGGGTACAACAGTTATCAGAAAAATTTAAAACAATTACAGATGTCTTGCCAATTAAAAGAATTAATTATCAGAATAAGATGAAGATAAAAATAGTGAAATGGCTGCACCAGTACTAAGGGCACTTATGAAAATCATTACAAACTACAAATATGGAAGTACAATGCATACGGATAAAGAGTCAAAATAGAATTTGAATAAAATAAAATAACCATGATCTAGTTATAAAAACAAAATTTGTTTTTAGAGGCATACACATCATTCAAATAGGGCACTTGCAAGAAATTGAAGGGGGGAGGTCAGACGTCACCGACTCCCCCCCCCCCCCGTAGTTCTGCTTATGTAAACATATACATTAACATAGAGCGATGGATATTGTGTATTTACTGTAGATTTTGCAAAGGTGTTCGACATGGTTCCACATGAACGATTACTCGAAAAAATTATGGCATATAGGATTTTATTTAGGGATAACATTAAAAGGGAGTGACAACTGGTTAACCCTTTCATACCCAAATTAAGTCGAAAAGTAAAAAAAAAAATTGGGATATAAAAATCGTTTAATTGGACCCAAAATAACTGAAAAATATATTTTACAAAGTTTTTATTGTTCATAATTAATAAAATACGAAATGTGTTAAATTTCACACATTGGGAACTGGAAGGTCTAAAATTGCTTCCAAAGTTAACGATGAAAATTTCACACACTGGGCATTAAAGGGTTAACAGACAGAAAACATGGAATTGCAATAAATGGGTTTGATCGAAATAAGCGAGGGTAATTAGCGGCGTCTCTCAAGGTTCTGCGTTGGGAATATACGAAACTCGACAGTGAAGTGTACAGTTTACTTGATAGAGAGACGTTGCAAAGTAACTTCAATAAAGTCGTTAATTGGTTGAATAAATGGCAGATGAAATTTAATGTTGATAAATGCAAAGTAATGCACATCTGCTCTCGAAATACGAGTTTAACTATTTTATGACATGTAAAGACCTTATTTCAGCAACGGAAGAGAAAGATTTAGGTGTCATAATTACGAAAGACGAAGATTTTAAAGGAATGCGTCGAAGCCAGTAAGAAAGTTAAAAGTGTTCGGTTTTATATCCCAAAATTTCGAGTACAAATCTAAAGACATCATACAAGTCCTTAGTTCGACCCAGTGATGTAGTCGAGACCACCAAGTCCGAGACTGAGACCGAGACTGAGACCGAGACCGAGACCTGATCATGTGAGACCAAGATCGAGACCGAGATCAAAGGTTCGAGATCGAGGATCTACCTTCCGAGATCGAGACCCTTAAAATTCGAGACCGAGATCGAGACCAAGCTCATGCCCGTTCAATTTGTTTTACACTACTATGGAAATTAGACTATGTTAAGTATATTAATAAACTAATAACTACTTTCTCAGATATAGTATGTTGAATGCAAAAAGTGTAGCCTATAAATTAACAAATGAATATATATATATATATATATACACGTACTTTTTATTTATTTATTTCTTTTATATCTGTTACAGAAGGTTTGGATCAAGTAAAGATAAGCACCCCCAGCCTTCTTTAATTAGCCTTATAAGGCTAACTAACGAAAATATCACTACCTAACCTAGCCAATCGTTAAGTCAACTGTACGCCCTTGACGATTGGTTAGGTTAGGTCGTGATATTTTCGTTAGTTAGCCTTATAAGGCTAATTAAAGAAGGCTGGGGATGCTTATCTTTACTTGATCCGAAGGTTTAATGAACGTACCCACTACCCAGTTGACTTGTGCATTTATTTAAAGCATGATAGGTGCTCATTACACTTAAAGAACATCAGCATGCTCAGAAGATCTGCTGAAGTTCGACTTCTGTGGGGCCTCATTATTATGCCTCCCTGGCTAAATACACGCTCAATTGGAGCACTAGAGGCAGGCACTGTTAAAACAGTCATGGCAATATTGGCCAGTGATGGAAATTTATCCCTTTTCTGGTGCCAAAACTTTATTGGAGAGCAGTTGTCTAAAATATGAGATTCATCGATCTCTAAGAGGTACCGCCGCAACTGTTCCCTGCGGTTCAAAATCTTCCCAGTTTCAACGTTCTTCTGCTTGGAACGACAGCTTTGATATTTTGCCATTAGTCTCGGAACTTTGGTTTGACTCTGTTTTATTTCGTCATCGCTGCTGTGAGAATGAGCGCTGTCGCTCTGTATCTGCTCATTCTCCGTGCTTGAGTTTCCTGTATAGCATTTTTCCAACACCATTTCTAAGAAAAATAAATTGACATATCAGTACTATAAACAGAGGCATGGCAATTAGCATAAGGTCTAAATAATATATATATATATATATATATATATATATATATATATATATACTGTATTAGGGTGACAATAAAAATCGAAAGTTGGAGTTTTTTATTGGCCATTTGTTCAATGCTGCTACTACATGAGAAAACAATGTACTGTAAATATTAGGTCATTCAGATAATATTTAAGGGTGTCTCAAGTGAGGTAAATAATTCTCCTATAACAAAAATTAATTATTCATTACCTAGTAAAATAAATTAATATTTTTTTAATTAATGTAAATAAACGTTAGTTTTAGTTCATAAGGTTTAAGTGCAGGCGTACTCCAATCGTAATAAGTAAATAATATATTTACTAAATATATTCCAGGGTGTCTTTCATTCAATTGTAGACCACCCATTAATTCTTACTTTTCCTCAAGCCATACCCCTTTTTCAATGTACCAGGCTGAGACTTCCTATGATCCTCAACAACCTGCAAGAGATGTTGGCGCTGTTCTTCATTCTTCGTAATCTTTGTATTGAAGGCCTGGATCAAGGCAATTCCCCTCTCTGCCATGTCATTGACGACTTTTAGTCCTTCAACTATAGTCAAACCAGTCTTGAAATCTTCGTCGTCCGGCCAGGTCTCTGGTTTCTTGGACAAGAAACCATCATTAATTTTTAGAAGTTCAAAGAGAAGCTTTGATCCTTTCGAGGCAAAGTCCGAGAGCAGCTTTGTTGAAATGGAAGAAACAGCAGGTATTGGGGCTCGTTTTGGAGGATCTTCAGCAGCTTCTTTTTCGAGGATTGATCAAGCGATAATCTTTTGCGTCGTTGCATTGATACCTTTATCAAAGAGTGCGAGACCAATCAAGTACTCGCTGAGGTACCATAAGTGACGACCAAGGATAATAAGGCAGGATGCTGAGATCTTTTCATCGTGGTACTTTGCTAGGTCTTGAAGAAGCTTCAAATCGTTCGCGGGAGCAGATGAAGGACTGCTGGCCGTGAACCACGCGCTGACATATAACTCCAGGCAAAAAATACAAATCGTTTTAAGCCAGACATTTCACGAGTTGTAAGTCTGAAACTGATGGGAAAGCAGCAGGATTTTTAATGAATAAATTACTTTTGCCATCCAACGTGCTCGGTGAAGTGCTCCAGGTCGCCGAAACCTAAAGTTAGGTAAATTACTTCCAAGGATTGTAATCGACAACTCCAAGAATTCACGGTAATCATCCTTCGGCTGATGTTTTGTCAGATATAGATTCCAGCAAGCGATCAGTTCTTCTCGATTCTCATTCAGACTCGATGGAAGGTCTGACAGGGTCTTGTACTTATCTTGGCAAATTGTATTCCACGTCTCTTTGAAGCGGGAGAATAGGAGGATATCTGGACCAGATGATGGTCCCATGCATTCCATGTATGCCAATAATAATATAATCAATATATCAAAATAAAAAATATTACCTTAGATATCTTAAAAGAATTGGGAGAACTTCTAAGCGTTGTTTTCAGTCAGGCAGTCGTATGCAAAATGAACTTGAAGCACCAAAAGCTGATCATCCAAAGATTGATACGCATCATATTATTTAATGATTTATTTATGAAAATTTTAATTTAATGAAACAAATTAATCGATTTGCATAATCTATAGTATGAAATAAAGGAAACAATTCTATTAAATTATATAATACACTTGCATTCTCGAAACATTTTTTTTTGAAGCGTTGTCGAAACTCGTTCATTCTTGAAATTTCTTCCGCGCGACAATTTCATTCATGTGACTCGAGGCACCCCTAAATGCTTTCCGAATTCCATGAGATTTCGTCTACGGTGTTTCCTCATAGGGTGGCAGCATTGGACAAATGGCCGGCAAATTTTTTTTGCCGGCCATTTGTCCAAATGCTGGGATAGAATAATATCACGAAAATACTGTCCATCCCAACTCTGACCATTTGGCTTCAGCACCCACATGAGCTTCTTTGCAGTGAACAAAACAAACACACCAACACAGTCTGGACTTTTTAATAATTCGCGATAATGTTCATTGTCATCGATTTCATCTGGTGTTGTGGCCCACACTCGATCATTTTGGTACTTAGGCCGACGTGTTACGAAAACAAAAAATTCATCGGAGACAGCTAAATGCATGAAATCATTCACATCCCAATCTTCAAGATAATGGGCAAACCACATTCTGTCATCGATGTTAAGTTGAGTTTTTCTTGGCTTTGGAAGTTCATGCCAAGGCTTTAAACCTTGCCTATGACGGTACAGTCGAATGATCTCACCACTAACGATATTTCCTCTCAACACTTCGATCTCTCTAGAAAGTTTAGCACAGCTGTTTTTTCCGCTTACGCGTACCGCTTTCAATGATGTCCTTGTGTTTCCTGAGAGAGTGGCAAATTTGGGCGCCCAGATTTGGTGTATCCATTTTACATTCATCCAAAGTTTTATTCCAATTTCTTTTGACGAAGTCCTCACTTCTTCGCAACATTTTGGCAACCCATGAACGTGTTATAAAGGTGGCTCCAGCATCACGAGCTTCCCGAAATGTTATTACTCGTATGCGATCTATCACACGTTGCCTCTCCGAATCACCAATTAATTGAGAAGCCATTATATTATCACTTTATCAGCTAGAGCAATTTTAATACCTGCAATAAATAAAGAATTTTATATATTTTTATAATCACTAAAAACTATTTCGATATAAGTAAACATGTAAGCTGCAAATGGGGGGGTCTAAGGTTTTTTGGAACCCCTTTTATATATATATATATATAATGTTATAATGTTTCAGACCAACAAAGACCCCAGGATCCACTCATGGCTGGTCTACCTAACTGTGTTCGTAATCGTGTATTGTGTATGTCCTCCGTGGTGGCGGAGGGGACCTACAATTTTACGTGGGTTCCGAACCACAAGAACATAAGAAACTTATTTAAAAAACTGCCGGTAAATTGGCAACGACCAATTTTTACGAAACTAAATAATTATCAATTTAAAAATAATTAATTATCGGTTTAAAACTAAAGATAGAATCTCTCGGTCCAGAGGAGCAAGTCATAACAGACTACTATCCACAAATATGTTACATTCTATATCTATTTATAACGGACATGCAAATATATCAGATCCAAAGAATCCAGTCAATTTCATTACGGTATCCATCAAGTCACGGTCCATATCGATTGCGGACCAAGTCAAAATTTACAACCATATACATTATCAATTTAAAAATAATTAATTATCGATTTAAAACTAAAGATAGAATCTCTCGATCCAGAGGATCAAGTCATAATAGACTACTATCCACAAATATGTTACACTCTATATCTATTATATAACGGATATATATATATATATATATATATTATATATATATATATATATATATATATATGATGAAAAAACCACGAAGGAAAAAAGAAACACAAAGGAAGCGCTGAGTGTTCCTGAGGATGTCATTAGACGAAAGCGCTTGAGCACCCCTTTGTGTTTCTTTTTTCCTTCGTGGTTTTATTCATCATAAATACTTTTCACGTGTCACTTTCGTGAAATAATTTTTCATATATATATTATATATATATATATAAGGGGTTCCAAAAAACCTTAGACCCCCCATTTGCAGCTTACATGTTTACTTATATCGAAATAGTTTTTAGTGATTATAAAAATATATAAAATTCTTTATTTATTGCAGGTATTAAAATTGCTCTAGCTGATAAAGTGATAATATAATGGCTTCTCAATTAATTGGTGGATGTTGAATTAATGATATATATATATATATATATATATATATATAACATTAATTCAACATCCACTCAAAACAGGGTGACTGATTAGTGAATACCTAGAGTCCCTTACTTTTACAAACTTTCATAAACATTCTGAATTGTGTCTGTTCAACCAAGCCACCATCATGAGTATGCCAATAACATGTATTTTTCATTACGGTCTCGAGAGGTCTCGAAAGGTCTCGGGGAGAAAAACCGAGACCGCGTCTGTCGAGACCGAGATCGAGACCGAGATCTAAATAGCGGAGACCGAGATCGAGATCGAGATCTGCAAATTAGGTCTCGAGATCGGTCTCGAGACCGAGACCGATCTCGAGACCTACATCACTGGTTCGACCACATTTAGAGTATGCCGTACAGTTTTGGTTTCGGTATATGAAGAAGGATATAGAAACACTCGAAAGAATTCAAAGAGTGACCAAGATTATACCTTCGTAATAAGAGCTACGAACAAAGATTAGCAGAATTTGATCTGTATTCACGAGAAAAAAGAAGGCGGAGAGGCGAACTTGTTGAAGTTTTTAAGATATTAGATTTGATAATGTAAATTTGGAGCACCTTTTATAAATTAGATAATGAGAACGTAACTAGGAATAGTTGATTTAAACTTAAGGGTATATAGAAGGTTTAATAGCGAGATAATATAAAACTTTTTCTTATGATATCTTTAATTTTTGGAATAGTCTTCCACTGCAGTCGTACATTTACGTGTTTAAGAATAAATTCCATAGATATTTTTTGCAAATCGAGTTCTGATCCATAGTTGGACTCGGAGTATCAGAGAGAGAGAGAGAGAGAGAGAGAGAGAGAGAGAGAGAGAGAGAGAGAGAGAGAGAGAAGCTTCGATGAAACGATGCTCCCAAGAAACGATGCTTCGTCTCTTAAATATATAAATAAATAAATAAATAAAATCCTTAAAAAAACACATTCTGTGGATTAAATTGTGTAGTTTAGTGTTTCGCGCTATCCTCTTTTTGTCCTTTTCTACTTCTCACTACCTACCTCAAATTTTCAGGTGTATTTGGGTACACGAGGTAATTAATGTATAGGCATGGTGTGATATTGGTTCTGAGTGAAGGTTTGCATCTGAATGAATGTGAGGATGGTGTGAGAGTTCTACTTCGAATCTCCAATGATGTCCATTTTCTTATCTTTCCTACTTCGCTTCTTTCTTCGGTTACCCTAGAATGGATCCTCGGGTGTTTGGTAGTCCGTAACTACTGTAACATTTCCGTAATATATGAAAAGTTGCATCGTACTCGTAGCGTAAGTTCATGCGGCTAGAAAAGTGTTTGGACTGGCATACGCCATGCATCTGGGCACCCCCGTTGTGCTGACGCCGGCCCTGGTTAGAGAGTTAAGGGTATTGTGTGAAATGTTAATGAAAATGAAGGTATCATGGACATGTTATATTATCACGAGTAAAAAGAGGTCATCATAGCCAAATTATAAAACAGTTTGGTTACACCACTTATTTCATAATGTTCTGCTCTCGTAAGTCCGCACAGGAAAGTGGATATCGCAAATATATATATATATATATATATATATATATATATATATATATATATAATATATATATATATATATATATATATACAGGGTGGCCCATAAGTCCGGCATCATAGGAAAAATAATAAAAAAGGCAAACAAAAGCTTTTATTTACAGAACGTGCTCAATATGCCCACCATTTTTTCAATACACAAATTCAGACGTGATACCCAGTCAGCAAGCACACGGTGAATGATGTCAGGAGTAATGGTGTTACATGCCCCAATAATGCGCTGCCGCAAATGTTCAACACTCCTAATTTTCTCTGCGTATACCAGCGCTTTCAAGTGGCCCCAGAGATAAAAATCTAGTGGCGTGAGATCCGGGCTTCTAGCTGGCCATTCCACAGGCCCTTGACGTCCTATCCAATGACCAGGGAATTGTTGGTATAGGTACAATTATGGTTTGTAGAAATAGAAAAATATGAATTTTCCTATGATGCCGGACTTATGGGACACTCTGTATATATATATATATATATGAAAATTATTTCACGAAAGTAACACGTGCAAAATATTTATGATGAATAAAACCACGAAGGAAAGGAAACACAGAAAGGTGCTCAAGCGCTTTCGTCTAATGACATCCTCAGGAACACTGAAGTACATAAAAGGGTTACAGCCTATATATAGGTTACAGAAAATAGAAAATATATATATATATATGCAATAAGGAGAAGTAAAAAATAAAAATAAAAATTAAAGGATATCGGAGAGGCATACAAATTTGTAGGAAAAAATATCGATTTTTAGCACAAGATCAAATGAATTATTTACAACCAATGTTATATAAAAAAAAAATACATAAATAAATAAATAAAAAAATACAAATTTATACTGGAAATCTGCCCGGGTTTTAACACTCTGCCTTTTATGGTTAAGGTTCGGTGTATATAAAAATAAAATGAAAATTAAAAGTTAATAGAGTAGCATACAAGTTTACCAAAGATTTAGCGTTCTACCCTTCTTATCTAAATCTGTTCTGAAGGAATTCAAAACAACAGGATCGAGTTGAAAAAGACCTTTGCTTATGTTGAAGTTATTTGTGAGTTGGATAATGGCAGACTCAAGAATATTTCTATTAACAATGTTGCTAGAGTGAAATAAAACTGAAGCATTATTCCAATCAATACAGTGGGATAACTCTGACAAATGGATATAAAGGGCACTGGACGACTGTCCTGTTCTAACGGAATATTGATGCTGTTTTATACGTGTGTGTGTGTAAATCCTTTCCCGTCTGACCTATGTAAAAGGAATCACATTGTTTACAACCAATTTTATAGATAATGCCTGAATTATTGGTAGGGCTATTTTTTACTATGATATTTTTCACAATATTGTTATATGAAAATACTACATTAATATCCAAAAGTTTAAATACATTAGCAATGCCTAAAAAGCCCGGCGAATAGTAATTACGAAGATAACTTTCCTAAACGTTTTTGCAATAGCCTCTTACAATTAAAAAAAGATGGGGAGCTCCATATTACTAAAGCAGACAAGGCTAACACCATAGTTATTATGGACAAAGTGGACTACATCAGAAAGATGAACGAGCTTCTCCAGGACCCCGCCACATACAGCAAACTTAGGAAGAACCCGCAGGATGACGTCATCAAATCATTTAATAGTGGCTTGAAACGCATTCTCAAAGATCATAAGGACTTAATTCCGCTTTTCATGTCCACTTCACCTTCTCTGCTCTACCTTTACGGTCTTATTAAAACCCACAAACCTGGCAACCCTATGCGCCCTATATTAGCTCGGTGGGCTCTATTACTTATAAACTCTCCAAATGGCTTGTCAAAGTCTTGTCCCCCATTCTCGGAACTATCTCTGATTCACATGTAAAAAAATCCATGGATCTTACTGAAAAATTGAATAATGCACGTACTGAAACTAACGATAGATTGATCAGTTTTGACGTTTGTTCATTGTTTACAAAAGTGCCGATTGACGATATGCTTGACTTTCTCTCCCAAGAATTACATAAGTATGACTTGCCACTACCTTCACACATTGTTTTGGAACTTATTAAGCTTTGCATCAAAGCCTGTAAATTCATTTTCAACAACGAGTATTCAAAAAGTTTTTGGGATGGCCATGGGCAACCCCTTATCGCCCCTCCTCTCCAATATTTATATGGAGTTTTTCGAAATTACTTACATTCCGAGAATCCTGGGGGTTGGCATCCCTTGGTTGCGGTACGTCGACGATATTTTGTGTATCTGGCCCATGAATCGTGACCTGGATAAACTTCCTCCTTCAGTAAATAATCAAGTCCCCTCCATTAAGTTTACTTTAGAAGTGGAACAAGACAATCAATCCCATTTTTGGATGTGCGTGTACATAGGGAATCCCAGGTTTTAAGTTTAGTATCTATCGGAAAAAAACAAACAATTTGTCCTACGTACACTTTTACTCGGACATGACACCCCACTAAGAAGGCCATTTTTTCTTCAATGTTTCTCCGCGCCTTAGGATCGCCAGTCCGGAATACATCGATGCCGAATTAGAAAAATCAACGTATTGGAAGTGATCTGTGTATCCATCTGCGTTTATGGAATCTTGTCTCAATAAGGCAAAACGAACTTTCTATCGTGTCAATAATACACTCGTACTTTGTCAAAAAATATTTAGTACTTCCATTTTTTCCCGGGCTTTTTAGGCATTGCTAATGTACTTAAACTTTTGGATATTAATGTAGTATTTTCATATAACAATATTGTGAAAAATATCATAGTAAAAAATAGCCCTACCAATAATTCAGGCATTATCTATAAAATTGGTTGTAAACAATGTGATTCCTTTTACATAGGTCAGACGGGAAAGGATTTACACACACGTTATAAAACAGCATCAATATTCCGTTAGAACAGGACAGTTGTCCAGTGCCCTTTTGTCCATTTGTCAGAGTTATCCCACTGTATGATTGGAATAATGATTCAGTTTTATTTCACTCTAGCAACATTGTTAATAGAAATATTCTTGAGTCTGCCATTATCCAACTTACAAATAACTTCAACATAAGCAATGGTCTTTTTCAACTCGATCCTGTTGTTTTGAATTCCTTTAGAACAGATTTAGATAAGAAGGGTAAAACGCTAAATCTTTGGTAAACTTGTATGCTACTCTATTAACTTTTCATTTTCATTTTATTTTTATATACATCGAACCTTAATCATAAAAGGCAGAGTGTTAAAACCCGGGCAGATTTCCAGTATAAATTTGTATTTTTTTATTTATTTATTTGTATTTTTTTTTTATAACATTGGTTGGAAATAATTCATTTGATCTTGTGCTAAAAATCGATATTTTTTCCTTACAAATTTGTATGCCTCTCCGATAATCCTTTAATTTTTAATTTTTATTTTTACTTCTCCGTTTATTGCATATATATATATATATATATATATATATATATATATATATATATATTTTCTGTAACCTATATATAGGCTGTAACCCTTTTATGTATTTCAGTGTTCCTGAGGATGTCATTAGACGAAAGCGCTTGAGCACCTTTCTGTGTTTCCTTTCCTTCGTGGTTTTATTCATCATATATATATATATATATATATATATATATATACAGTGTGTCCGTAAGTCATGGTTGGATTTTAAATAGCTATATTATTGCAACGAAACATGATAATGAGATGAAAAAAAGGCAAATTGAAGAACAACTCTAAAAGAATAACTTTATTTAACGTAGTTAGTTCGATATGGGCTCCTCTGGTAGCCCTGCAGACATCTAGGCGGTGATTCAATTCCAGCCACACACGCCCAAGAACATCAGGAGTGACGGATGCGATAGCTTCTGCGATTCGCTAGTGCAAGTGATGAATATCCCTAATGGGTACACTGTACACGCTTTGCTTGACGTAACCCCACAAATAAAAGTCCAAAGGTGTCAGGTCCGGAGAGCGTGGAGGCCATGGCTTCCATCCTCCTCTTCCTATCCATCTCTGTGGAAATTTTTCATTAAGGAATTCTCGAACAACGTTGGCATAGTGCGGAGGAGCACCATCTTGCTGAAAGATGACATTATTGTCAATAAATTGGGGTACTGCAAAATGTTCCAACATAGCGAGGTAGTTGTGTGACGTCACAGTGGGTTCCGCGAAGAAAAATGGGCCAATCACTCGATCTCGTGCTAGAGCACACACACATTAACTTTCGGGCTATTACGCTCATGTTCAACATAGGCATGTGGACAGCCTAGACTAACTACGAGATAAAGGTTAAGCTTAGCCTAGACTAACTACAAGATACAACTTTGAGAGTTGTTCTTAAATTTTGGCATTGTTTCATCTCATTATCATGTTTCGTTGCAATAATATAGCTATTTAAAATCCCACCATGACTTTACGGACACACTGTATATAATATATATATATATATTTTAACGTGCGAAAATTTTTATCACCCCAACTAATATATATATATATATATATATATATATATTAGTTGGGGTGATAAAAATTTCGCACGTTAAAATGAAAGCCTAAACAAATTTTTAAATTTTTAATTTACATTAACCAATTATTATATATTTATTTGACTCAATTAAAAATAAATAAATATTCTAAATGTCACGAATAAGAAGCACGAATAAGAAGCACAAGTAAGAAGCACATAGATTGGAAAGGAGGCTTTTGGAGGATCTGACCTTGGAATTTTTTATACTGTTCTGCTGCTGATGTACGATGTCCTTTACAATGGATGGTGAATTAGTGTATCTTCTGGGCACTGTACGATGTTAGAAAGCAATTCTCTCCTTCATCAAATCCCACAAATAAAGAGGGATGCTTCTGAACTGGTTTGATGTGAGGCCGATCCTTAATACTTATATATATATATATATATAATATATAATAATATATATATATATATATATATATATATATATACCTTTCAACACTTCAAATGTTCTGTGCAATTGATTCCTCATTTCACGAAGGTCAAGCTTGTTGTCCCTCCTCTTATATATTATTATATATATTTATCCTCTTATATTTATATAAGAGGACATATATATATAATATATATATATATATATATATATATATATATCGACTAAATTTGTAAAAAAATATATAAAAAATTCCGACCAAATAAATAATAAGCGGATATTATGACTAAAAACTCATTTAAACTTGATATCATTTAAAAAATAAAATAAAAATAATATCTTTAATTGCAAGCAGGCAAATGGCATCTCAATAATATACATTTGCATACACATAAATAATTATAATAAATTGTCTTCCTCTTTGCTGGACACAATAGCGATAATTTGGGGAACATAAAGCTGGAGGACATATATATATATATATATATCACACATTTTCAACTGCAAAGAACACGCAGTATAATTAAAGTAATGGTTATCATATCTGACCGGCAATCGGAAGATCCGGGTTCGATTCCCGGGTGGTTACCTCATTTTTTTCATTTGTTCGTTCTCTCTCCACATCTTGTGCGGAATGTTCTTCTAACAAGCCTCGTTCTTTACGTTATATATATATATATATATATATATACACACACAATTATATATATATATATAATATATATTATATATATATATATATATATATATATATATATTACAGGGTGTACACAAATTATCTCTAGAACTTTTCTCAAATAAAAATATTTTTGCGCGATGTGTGAGAGAAAGTAATAAAGTTTCACGTGGTATTTGTCAGATATTAGATTATTGTACAGGGTGCACAAATCACAAAATTGGTACGAAATTCCCTTAACATGCATTTCCCAAATCGGTGGATTGGCCGTGGAGGCCCCATCTCTTGGCCAGCCAGATCACCAGACATAACACCTTATGACTTTTTCTATGGGTTATGTAAAAGACCGCGTCCACACAACTCCAGTGGCCAACATCGACGATTTAAAGACCAGAATTGCTGCTGGTGTTGCAAGAGTTAACGTTGAAATGTTGCAACGTACATGGATGGAGATAGATTACCGTTTGGACGTCTTACGTGTGACAAATGGTGTCCATGTTGAATGTGTTTGAGGTTATGTGAAACTTTATTACTTTCTCTCACAGATGGCGCAAAAATGGTATGTGTACCTCGTTTCCTAATATTTTTATTTGAGAGAGAAGTTGTAAAGATAATTTGTGTACACCCTGTATATATATATATATATATATATATATATGTATATATATATATATATATATATATATTTTATATATGCAATAATAATAATAAACTTAAAGCAACGAAAATTAATTTGGTAATCTACTTAATCTCCGATTTTCATAAATTATACATCGGTAATAAAAACCCACTCTAATAGACAGTTTATTTCCACAACAGTTTCAATGCCCACTAGCATCCTCTTCGGGTGATACAGAAAAACGAATTATCATATTTTGACCTTCACGTAGAAAAAAAGTGAAGTTTTTTGCGTTTATACATCGGTAGCTTCGTTCTTCATTAGGAATGCGATTTAGACAGTTTCTAGTAAGGGAAATGCTTCAAAACCTAACCTAACCTAAAAAAAATCTAGAGAGTTTTAAAATCAAAGTTTAGCAAATTTGTAGTTTTACAGGATTTTTAATAAAAATCTAGTGTTTTTTTTAGTTAGAAAAAATCACCAGATTGACAACATTAGTATTTGTGTAAATGTTGAAACGTTTTGTACATGTGATTTGTGTTAAAATGGCGGTTTGTGCAGGTTGTGACTATCCGTTGTGCGAGGCGAGCTGTGCTTCAAAATGTTAGGTTAGGTTAGGTTTTGAAGCATTTCCCTTACTAGAGACTGTCTAAATCCTAATGAAGAAACGAAGCTACCGATGTATAATTTATGAAAATCGGAGAGACGGGTGCTTAACTCTTTAAGGACGACTGGTACAAATTGCTAACGTTTCAAATACACGCATTCCTAACTTAACCCTACAAACAATTCAGGGCTTAAAGGGTTAAGTAGATTATTACCATTAATTTTCTAATTTATTATCAGAAAAATTAATATATTATTTTAACTTATTTTTCTGTACAAAGACTAAAGTATCGTAACTGCTAATCGTAAACCATTTCAGTTACGTTCATTTTCACTTAACGTTTGCGAAGTGTTAACATTAATTCAGAAGTTAAATTCGATTTATGTGTTTTCTACGAGAAATGAATTACAAATTAAAGTAATGTTTTTAATGTTTTTAATGTCCTCTAATGTTATTAAGGTTTTTTAATGTTGTTAATGGTTTTAAATATTCTTAAATGATTTTAGTGTTTTTTGTGTGTTTAATGTTCTTAAGTGTTTTAATGTTTTTTAATGTTTTTAATTTTTTTAATGTTTTTAATGTTTTTTTTAATGTTGCTACTTCTTTTAAATATTCTTAAATGTTTTTAATGTTCTTAAATGTTGTTATTGTTCTTTAATGTTATTAAGTGTCCTTAGTGTTTCTAATGTTCTTTAATGTTCTTTAATGTTCTTAAATATTCTTAATGTTCTTGAATGTGCTTTATGTTCTTAGTGTTTCTGATGTTCTTAAATGTCCTTAAATACACTTAATGTTCTTCATGTTTCTAATGTAATTCATTCAGATTCGAAGGATTTCTTTTGCGGACACATTTTTTTCAAATCAAACCATAAATTCTCAATTAAATTGGGATCTGAGCTTCGACTGGGACACTCGACAAAAAAATTATTTTGTTGAAGCCATTTCATGGTGCTCTTACTTTTATGTTTTGGATCGTTATCTTGTTGCAGTAACCAAATACGACCCATTCGCAACTCCCGAACTGAAAGCAATACATTTTCTAAAATTTCCTGATACTTTCTCGAATTCATGATTCCATTGATGACAACAAGCTTTCCTGGACCAGAAGCACTAAAGCATCCCCAAAGAAGCAAACTACCACCACCGTGTTTAACCGTAGGAAGGATGTGTTTTTCTACGAATGCAGTATTTGATTTTCGCCAAACATACTGTTGCTCGTTGTTAGTTACTCGTCTTTGAACTCTTTCGATTTTGTCTATATCTTTGTGCATATGCGGATTCCAAAATTGGATTACGTACTCCAAATGTGGTCTAACTAATGATTTATAAAGAGGAACAATAATATCGCGCGATTTGTACTCAAAATTCGTAGCTATAAAACCTAGCACTTTGTTCGCTTTATTGACCGCTGCTGTACATTGTTACGCCACTTTTAAATCACCAGTGGCGATAAGTCCTAAATCTTTTTCCTGTTCTACGCTTGCCAACTCCTTCCCTGACATACGATACGCAAAGTTACCGTTACGCGAACCTATATGTAAAATTTGCACTTATCGACGTTAAATCTCATTTGCCATGTGACTGACCAATCACGATTTTATTTAGATATTCCTGGATTTTACTCTCTCTTTGTCATTAATCACCCTACAACCCAGCTTCGTGTCATCCGCAAACTTTGAAACTGTACTAACTAGGCTGACATCTAAATCGTTAATATATATAAAAAAAAAGCAAGGGGCCCAATACAGAACCCTGAGGAACGCCGCTCGCTACATTAGCCCAACAAGACTCCGCTCCATCTACGACCACCCTCTGTTTCCTACCTCGAAACTACTCTTCTATCCAATTTATTACTTCACCCCTTATTCCATGAGCCTTAGTTTTTTCAATGAGTCTTTTGTGCGGTACGGTGTCAAACGCTTTTTGAAAATCTAAATACACTACATCTACCGCTCGATAACTATCGTAAACTTCAACCGCGCTTTGGAAAAATTCTTAAAGATTAAGCAAGATTTGTTTCCCCTAATACCGTGCTGCGTATTTCTAATCAAGTTATGCACTTCTAAGTGTTCGACTATACGATCCCTAATTATTGATTCCAATAAATTACCCTCAACAGACGTTAAACTGATTGGCCTATAACTTCCCGCCGCACCTTTATCGCCTTTCTTAAAAATAGGTGTTACATTTGCTAATTTGAAATTATCTGGTACGCACCCCTCAGAAATAGACACATTAAAAATCTTTGTTAACGGCATAACAATGCTTTCTTTTAATTCTTTTAGTTTTATGGGACAGAGCATTTTTTAACTTAGTGAGTGGGCGACATGAATGTCACCCAGTGAAGAAAATTTGTCGCCCAGTAAATGAAATTTTAGGGTACTGGGCGACAAGGAATTTCCAAAATTTGTAAAAATAGAATTGTCTTGGGAGCATTGTCTTGGAAGCCATATACATACATATAATACATGCACATATGCCACAATTAGAACTGTTCATCCTTAAAGTAAATAAGAAAGTTACATTGAATATTTATATATAGATAATGCTAGTGTTATTTCAGACCACACGAGGATGGTGGCCTGATTAGAGAACATCCGGATCCATAGTATCGTTAATCCAGGGGTGTGCTGTGACCGGTTCGGTCCCCGTTCACCCGAACCGGTTGTTAAATTTTGATTGGATCATTGAACCGTTTGTTTGATTTTAACAAATATTTAACAGTAAGTAAAAATATATTTTATATAATTTTTTTTTCATTTTTTCAGGATTTTATAGAAAAATATAGGTAGTATCACAAGCAGTGGTCGTTTCAATATTTATTTATTTTTGATGAAAAAGTTTATTTTTAGATAATTATGTCAAGAGTGAGTATAAAGAATGTTAAATAATTTCTGCCAAAATGTTACAAAATGCTGTTTGAAAAAGCTAAATTGCGTTGGCTTCCGAGGGAGCTACTGCTCACCTCAGACCCCTAGTTTAATGACTCGCGCCATTGGCGCTCTCCGATTTACACCCCTATCTGTACCAGAACCCGTTGTTTAGAAATTGGCAGCACACCCCTACCTTAATCCCCCCCACTCACTTCCCGATCTGCCTTTGTCGCCCAGTGGGAAAAGCTTAAAAAATGGTCTGCCGTACAGGGATGGACAAAACCCCTGCACAGAGACAGCGACTGAGACGGAGTGAAAAACTGCGGAGGCGGCACAGCATATTTAATCTCAAAAGCTATTTTGGAAAGAGAGTACATTTGATCTTTTCAGAAAATATCACGAGAAAAGGAAACGCCAAGAATGTTAAGAGAAGAAAAGGATTGAGTTATGTATTGTTGAAGGTAAGGGGATACTCGTGTAGAAGATTGTGACGAGTAAGCAGATGAAGGAACTGAGTTTTGAGTCATTGAATGCCACAAGGTTTTCTGTTCTAATCAGAGATAACAGAAAGATCAGAGGTCACGTGTACCATGGCCGTCTTACGCGAATCATGGAGTGACTGTTGAGAGGAACGCTCTGTGAAGCGGGTGGAGAAGTGAAGAGTGGAATCATCGACATAGGAGTGAATACGACAGGAAGTGCGACCCTTCTTTGGGAGAGGCTGAATGAAAGCGAACTTCCAGCAGGAAAGAAAAATACCAGATGAGAGACAAAGACGAAAGAGTTTGCCTCGGTACGGGTGTGTCAGCACAGAAGCACACTTCTTGATGACAACAGAAGGAACACATCAAGAGAGTACGCCTTCCTAGAGTTGAGCCCAGACAGGGAAGAAAGAACATCTTTGGGGCAGAAATATAAGCTGAGTGAGAAGTTGGGTAGTGGCGGTACCATCTGAAAGCCTCGTCTCTGTTGCGAATAGCCAAGAACAATTAAAGTTAAACCAAGGTTGTTGTTTTTTGCATTAGTAGTAGGAATAGAATATGGAATGTACACCTCCATGTCCGAGAGAATCATCTCTGTGATGCGCTCAGCATACTCGGAAGGCCCCAGCCACGGAAGCAGTAATCATGGGAAATCACAGAAATACTGCCTAAGGGCCTCCCAATCAGCGGCGCCGAAGTGCCAAAGGCGCCTCCTCTTGGCAGGATCCAAAGGCCGAATTGGAGTGATAGGACAGGAAACAGATATAAGATTGTGGTCGGAGGAACCCAAAGGAGAAAAAAATTGACAAATTAAGAAGAATAATTTGAGGTGAGAAATAAATCCAGAATGTGGGCCTATCTCAAAGGTGGTAGGGGATACGAGTAGGATGCTGTATAATCTGCTTTAGGATGGAAATTGTCATTTTTTTTCATAAATAATAAACTTTAGGGTTTTTTATTCTTTTTAATAAATGCTCAGGAACAACCTTCGACCCCTCTCAGCATTCCGCCTCATTTAGATGTCTCGTATTGGTTTTTTAATAAAATATAAATGTTTAACCTTTTGACGCCGACCGTTGCTTTATGGCCACATGAGCTTGACAATCGATTTTGAGCCTACGATCTGAATGTTAGAGGTTATCTTGGTTTGACTGGAAAAAAGTGTGAAAATAAAATTTCATAATTCAGTCATCAAAGGGTTAAATTTAATGTTTTTTAGAGTATAATAAACTGATTAAAATTGTCCGAAATTAATATATGTAAATGTAGTTATTTAAAATGATGTTAAAAGCTTTATTAATCAGTAAAATTATAAAATAATTTCATTTTAGTTTCATAAATTGAATAACAATATTTAAAGTATATATTGTTTTTCTTTATGCTGAAGGTATTTTCTTTCTTCAACAATGTTAACCACAACAAAATTTTTCATTAAAATTTCAAGTCTCTGGCGGCCAATTTGAATCAAAAAATGGATATAATATTTGAGTTTATAAAATTATTAGAATACTTAAAATAGAGTCAACATAATAAAATGGTTTAATATATAAACTATAAAGTACAACTTAATATAGAATTATTAAATATAGAGTAGGAGATTACGCTACTTTATAATATTTAGAGATTAGCTAGGTAGATAAAATGTACATTTATGAGCAACTTAACTTATTAAGCTTTGCCTTTTTCGTGACTGTAAAATATTTTTTATATAATTACACTTTGAAATGAGTATAAATTATCACAGATAGTGTTTTTCTGTTCAATTTCCTATAAATTCTCTGGATTTTGTTTCGTAATGAAATTTTAAAATTTCAAATAATCGGTAAGAGAATCGGCTGAATTTGGCCGATGCCGATTGCCAAAAAATTGCAGATGCAGATGCCGATTAATTGGTACACCACTAATTTAAAGTTAACTAAAATCTCTCTCCACTATCAAAACTGTAAATTATAAATCCGCACTCACTTTCCCCGGTCCTGTTCATTGTTTCAATTTAAATGAAAATCAGAAAATAGTGATAATCGTTTGTAATTTCTTTCCTCCATCTCTTTGTTCGTTTTGAGTTTCAATGGCGGCCACGCTACAACACGTCTACCCGATCATGGAATTCAAAGAAATCAGTGTAAAGAAGTAGAAAGAGTGATAGTTAACGAAGAGAAAGGAAAGTAAATACGAAATTAAAGTAAAATTTCACTATATAGAAATTTTTATCTGCCAACAATGGAAGGATGAACAGAACATCTGGATAAGGTGCGTGCCGCCTGTCCTGGAAGGGAGTCGAACCCGGGCCGATAGATTCTTAGTCAGTGATGGTAACCACCGATGAATATATCTATAGTACTGGAAGGATGAACATCTGGATAAGGTGCGTGCCGCCTGTCCTGGAAGGGAGTCGAACCCGGGCCGATAGATTCTTAGTCAGTGATGGTAACCACCGATGAATATATCCATAGTACTTTCTTTATGCGGTTATACTACTTTTTAAATGTATTTATTACATTTAAATACAGGGGAAGGGGTACTCCAAAGTTCACCCGTAGACCGAACATTAACAGATTAAACGGCTAATTCAACCCAACCCTGGAGGTAGCAGGCGAGAACAGCGAACCAGACCCTCACCGCTCAGAGTTCGCCACCGGAACCGTTGAACTACCGAGCACCAGTGTTTTAGATTACACTGGTCTGCAAATCAAAAAGAATTTCCATTGTTTTTGTTTGAATAGGTCACTTTACATAAATCTGCAATATTAATTTCAAAATTAACATCCATTTTGTTCCATCACGTCAGGATTTGTCACAAATCGAAAAATAAAACAAAATGTATTTTCATGTATTTGGTTATATTTAGCATAATAGGATATTTGGATTTTAAACGTTTCAAGCTATGATCAAAGGTCTATTTTAAGTAATTAATTTGTCAATAAAGTAATAAAGCTGGCACAAGTATTCGGTTGATCATTTTTCTGAATTTTATGATTTATATGTTTTTTAACAATCATTTTTAAATTTGGATCCTTTTTGTCCCCCAAGAAGTTCTGAATAACATTTTTGAAGTCAACCCATGCTTCTCTTTCAGCTTGGTTCATCGTTCCTTCAAACTGATCATCTAATGTTAACTTCCTGATTTGAGGTCCCACAAAGAAACCTTCTTTAACTTTCTCATAGGTGAGAGCTGGGAATTTGCCGCAAATGTACTTGAAGCAGTCACCATCCTCATCCAATGCATTCACAAACTGCTCCATCAAGCCCAGTTTTTTGTGGAGTGGAGGTAACATCACTTTGGTTGGCTCAAGTTTCAACCAACTTTTTATGAATGACATTCTTTGAACCAGTTGTCAGACTGCCTCTGGGTGGCCACAGCTTCTTCTTCCAACGCTGACTTCTCGCTCTGCTGTCCTATTCACACAAAAAACATGGCATTTTCGTATAACCAGACTGCTGACCAAGCAGCATGCATAAAACTTTCAGGTCTCCACATAGAGTCCACTCATGCTCATTATACAGAACCTTTTCAAGAAGAAGTTCAAGATTTTTATATGTTTCTTTCAAGTGAACAGAATGAGTTATAGGAACAGAAGCCTATTGGTTACTATATGAAAGAGAACACCTTTGAGGCTTGTCTTGGAGGAGTCAATAAATAATCTCCAATCACTTGGTTGATAGGCATTTCCTAAGCTACATATTACTCCATCAATGTTACTGCAGTAGACCATTGAACATTCCTAATAATAATTTTAATAATAATAAATAATTAATAATAATAATAATAATATAATAATAATAACAATAATAGTAATAATAATAATAATTAATAATAATGACATAGCATAATATTATAATAACAATAACATATACTCATAATATACAGGAATATCTACGGGCGTAAATAAACATTATATAAAATTAAATGGCTATTTGAAAAAACCCTACGTCATGGGCAAAAATGGATATCAGTTTTGCATTGAACATACCAAAATTACCATAAAACAGCTATGAATGTTGAAACAATAGAAACAGTGGCGTAGAGTGGTCTTTATTCAGGGGAGGGACAAATGTGTTATACATTCCTGATTGGACAAATTTGGCACCTTTTCCGTGACTATTATAGTGTATGTTTTTCAAGCGACTACGTCACAGGCTTAGCCATGCTATAATATAATATGTTATTATGAGAAGCTGACTTTAAAATTTGCCACAGGGAAATGTATCTCTCTGTCTCTCCTTTATTGCTAAACATTTTTTACAACCGGTTCTAGATTTAAGACTGGACCAGATATTTTTCCGATCAAGGGTGGCAGTGGCCCCCCCCGAGCTACGCCACTGAACAGAAACCTTGCAGACCAGCGTTATAATATTTTTTCCGAGATTTTGAGGAACTTTATTTAGTCTTTCTCGGGGAAGACTTGTTTTTAAGGAATGCATCGCTATGAGCAAGAAGGCTTCGTTCAAACAGGTTTCGTTGACCCTCGCGGCACTCCTTCCCTGAGTATTTATTATTTTTATATAATGACGTTCTTCGAATACTGTACAGTATATACTGCATAGATACAGAGAGAGAGAGAGAGAGAGAGAGAGAGAGAAGAGAGAGAGAGAGAGAGAGAATTATTTAATGAAATTAGTTAAACAAATGGGTTTCAGATTTAGTATATTGCTGTGTTATTAAAGTTTTCGATAAAATCCGATTTGACACTAGGATGTAACAATTATTCTCGTATTTCAAATGAGCTTTTAGACTCGATATATGTATATTCATATGGGGGCATGGCCGGAATGGTCCTCTATGTGAAAAGACGCTTTTAATTCTTCATACTTCCCCTTAAACTATGAATGTATCGATATATATATATTTTTATATATATATATATATATATATATATATATATATATATATATATATATATATATATAAATTATATATATATATATATATATATATATATATATATATAAATTATATATATATATATATATATGATCAAATGTAGAATCCGGACCACAGCCTTCTTTAGTTAGCTTTATAAGGCTAACTAACGAAAATATCACGACCTAACCTAACCAATCGTTAGGTTAACTGTACGCCCTTGACGAATGGTTAGGTTAGGTCATGATATTTTCGTTAGTTAGCCTTATAAAGCTAACTAAAGAAGGCTGGGGTCCGAATTCTACATTTGATCATATATATATATATATATATATATATATATATATATATATGATACAACTCAGAATGGTCCCCTGAGAAACTTTTATGTTACACACAGACCGTGCATGAAATATGAAAAACTGTAGTGTTTGTCATTTACCACTCCTTATTCGGACTATACTGGATTTATTTTTCTAGTGGAGTTCCTTTTGCCATGCACGGTGTGTGTAACATATATATATATATATATATATATTATGAACAGTTAATGATATTTAATAAAAGTGATAGTGTCATTAAATTTCGGCAGTGCAATTAAGTAATGTGTGAATCTGAAATGTGCAACCCTAACTACACATTGCTTCAAGCCCTGAAATTTCATTTTCTCAACCTTTGATATAATTTCCAATAAAAGGTTTGGTCGGACGAATTACTTTTTCAAGGTCATGAGTTGAGGAAGAAGGAAGGAGTCGAAAGACTTTGAAAAAGTCTGACATAATTTTTTTCAATTTTATTTGGAAGTTAAAAAGTTTTCAGAGTATTTTGGCTGAAAAGTCGAAATTTTGTTCAATCTTTAAAAATGTGGAGCTTCTTTTGAATTCGACTATTGTCTTTTTATCATTTATTATTTATGATGTCTTAAAACCGAAGAAAATTATGATATACATATAATTTATTGTACTAAAAAGCCGTATGACGCTATATTAGACCTTAGCGACCATGCAGCTCCAATTAAATGATTTGATTCTGTTAAAAGGCTGACGATTTTATTCAGAAGTTTAATTACAATAGGCAGTTAAAAAGTTAGTGTGTATATATATATATATATATATATATATATATATATATATATGTATGGCTCCTTAATAGTATGATGATATAATTTTATCATCATCTCTACAAATGAGTCTTTTTTTTCATGCTTTTACAATCAGGGGTTCTTAACCTTTTTTCTTAAGTGAGCAAATTTTTGGCACTTAATTACAGAGTGAGCAACATATATAAAAAAAAGCCTTTAACTTAAACTTAAAGTTTAAATTAGATAAATATTTAACTATTTAAATATTTCTTTAAACGCATGCAAACTTCATAATGCTTAATTAAAATTTTTAGGTATATTGAAAAACATCAATAAGTTCTAATTCTGCAGCTGCTATTTCCTCTTGTTTGAAAATTTGTGTCAGATCATCAATCTCGAAATTTATGTAGTTTGTCAATAATTGAAAGTTTGGTAGATGCTCTTTTAAGTGTTTGAACCTCTCTTCAAACTCGTCACTAATGTTTTCGAGTGCTTTTACTACGAGTGATGGACAGTTGCTAGCAGTTTCAGCCAAACATTTTTTAAGTTCAGGAAAATGATTAAGATTCTCCTTAGAAACTTGACTCTGAAAAAGTTGTTTTTTTGTTTAAATCCCGTAATTTTCTCATATAAGGCAACAACAAAATTATTTTTTCCTCGCAACCTCAGATTTAAGTCGTTTAAATGGCTAAAATGTCGACCATGAATGAAAATGTTATCTTGAAGGCAGCAGTAAAAATTTCAGGAAAAATATTATCCTTTTTACTTTGTATTAGAAAAGCAGGCTTTGTTCATGAGTAACATTTGCCCATTTGAAGAGCACATGTTGCTCGCGAGCGACAGGTTAAGAACCCCTGTTTTACATCGATGGTTTCTTGGCTGCATCGATTCGCACATTTTACTGAAATTACGGACCTTTTCCTTTCTATGGGCACCATTGAAATGAGAGAAATTAATATTTTTTAAACTTATATATATAGAAACCAACGGTAAAATTATTGAATGCCAGGTTAGGTCAACCGTACGCCTTTGACGATTGGTTAGGTTAAGTCGTGATATTTTCGTTAAAACTAACGAAAATATCACGACTTAACCTAACCAATCGTCAAGGGAGTACAATTAACCTAACCGGGCATTCAGTTGACCTAACCGGGCATTCAGTTAACCTAACCGGGCTATATATATATATATATATACATATGAAATAGGATCCCTCCTAAGGAGACGTATTTTACATTTAGGATAAAACGAAGACGTAGAGCAAGAAAGTCATTATATTTGGCTGCAGCCGACGTTTCGGGCAACTCTACCCATTTTCAAGGCCTAATAAATAAAAAGCTGAAATTAATGCATGACAAAAAAAAAAATATACGAATGTCAAAAACAAACTAATTCATAGCACAGAATAAAACCACTTAAAGAATAAAAATTAAAAAGCGTAAAACAAGCATAAGCCAAAAACAAAAATTAAAAATTATATACAAGACAAATAACACATGATAAAAGTAAAACTTTAAAACTAAAAACATTCAAACAAATTAGTTAAAAACTTCACTAATAAAAAGTTAAATGAAAAAACGCAAAAGTACACGAAACATACCATGCTCACTTGACATCCTCAAACAACTGAGGCGAAAAGGAGACAGGGTCAAGGGGAAAAACAGAAAAAATTTTTAGTTGGTAGGCATTCTAATTAATATAAAGGGGGTAACAGCTAGAATCAATATTTAAGCTGGAGTTCAGAAATTTAATGCACAAAGATTCATAAATACGGAGAGAGGACGGACATTTTAATGATTTAAGAATTTTAAAGTTATTAACGGAAATATCAACTTTACACTTAACAGAATGATTTCTAATGGCAGACTGTTCCTTTTTAGATAAAACTTTCCCTGTCCTATGGCTAATACCCATATGGGAGCAAAATCTTGCCTGCAAAGAACGAACTGTGCTGCCAACGTAGTTCCCCTGGGAACACCAGGGCAGGTAAACAAATAAACGACAGAACAGTTCATCGCAGGGGGGATTTTGTCCTTACAACGGAAAAACATTCAAGGGTATTATTACTCACAAAAGCAACCTTAAATCAGTGTGAAAATAAAATTTCCTCACCACACTCAACAATTGCTTTTTCACAAAAGTGTTAAATTGGTAGAGATCAGGTAAAACAAGATATTTACAATTCTTAGGAACATCATACGTTGGGATAAGTTTGGGGGAATAAACATTATTAAGTAATTTACCAATATACCTTGTACAAGAACCCGTGGAAAACCATTTTTAAAGAAAAAATCAGTAAGGAATTCAAACTCATTATGAAGCAGAGCAAAGTTTGAGCAAATATTATAAGCTCTATGCACTAAAGTGCGAATCGAACTTAGTTTGTAATTAAAATCGCAAAAACTATAAAAATTAAACCTAAACCCGTAAAAGTAGGCTTCCGATATGTAGAAGTTAAAACAGTCGAGCCTGATTTGGAAACCAAAACATCAAGGAAAGGAATAGAACCTTGAACTTCCTTTTCCTGCGTAAATTAATGTTCTTATGAAGTGTGTTCAAAAAATTTAAAACTGAACTGATTGATTATCCGTTTGAATAAAGCAAACGTGTCATCAACATAACGTCTGTACAGATTCGGCTTAAGGTGAGGGGGGCACTCACAGAAGGCCCTTCCTCAAGATGAGACATGAAAATATTCGCAAAAACGGGACCAAGGGGCTCCCATCCCCACTCCATCCAACTGACGGTAACTACCCCTTGAAAACTAAAAAAGTTATCCTTGACAGCCAAATTCAGAAGCTGCTCAACTGTGCTCTGCCAAAGCCGTGAAAAAGTGAGTCCGGCTGTGGAAAAAGCTTTATTTAAAATAATTGTAATGGTCTCATCCAAGGGGACATTTGTAAAGAGGGAAGATACATCAAAACTTGTCATAAACAAAGAATTCATATTAAACTTCTTAATTTCCGACACAAAGAAAAAAACTATCCTTAACACTGTACAAGTTCACAGTAAATGATGATAACAGTGGGACAAGAAATTTGGCAAGTTTGTAATTAGCCAAAGGATAAGACGCTAAAATTGGGCGCAATGGAACACCGACTTTATGAACCTTAGGCAGACCATACATAAGGCCCAAATAAGAGCCTGAAACGTACAATTCATCATAAGTGGAGGAGTTAATACACAATCATGTTTAAGCTTAGCAAAACACGGTAACCTTGTCTTCCAATCGCTGAATAATTTTAGAAACCTGTTCATCTACCTTAACAAATTTTAATGAATCAGAAAGAATATCAAGCATTTTTTTAATATATCAGTTTTATTCATAACCACAACACCACTACCCTTATCTGGTTTAGTAATAACAATAGATTCATTTACACCCAAGCTTTTTAAAATTTCACGGTCCTCCCTATGCAGAAAAATTGTAGAAAACTTAAAAGCTTTAATTTTAAAAAACAATTCATGGGACAATTGGGAAATATGTTGTCTAACCTTACCAAAATCATTAGCATCAACGGTTGGAAGAACCTTCAGATCATGGGCTATCCTTTCAAAATAAAAATAAAAGTCAGCAGGTTTAAAACGCAAGTTGGGAAACTTGAACTTAAGGCCAGAGACAAGAGAAAACCTTCACGCTTTGACAGGGTATAGTCAGATAAATTCCTAATGACCTGACCAGGATCTAGAAAATAAGGGCGAGATAGGTTAACCTAAAAAGCTTGCGGTCATGAATCCGGGAAATAGAACGTACATATGAAAGGGAGGAAACATGAATATTAGACACTATGCACGCATAATCACAAAAGAGACCAAGGCCTTCAACTGGCTTTTAAGAGCACAAATCTTGTTCGAAATATCATGCTTAAGCTTAATTGTAATTAATTTCATTGTTAAGATAATATACCAATGATGACCTATAAAACTCTGAAGAATAGAGTGAATTACGATACAGTTTGTAATAAATAAAATTAGGAAAGACGCCACTATTCCGGCGTCTTTCCTAATTTTATTTATTACAAACTGTATCGTAATTCACTCTATTCTTCAGAGTTTTATAGGTCATCATTGGTATATTATCTTAACAATGAAATTAATTACAAATTTAAGCTTAAGCATGATATTTCGAACAAGATTTGTGCTCTTAAAAGCCAGTTGAAGGCCTTGGTCTCTTTTTGTGATTATGCGTGCACTGTGTCTAATATTCATGTTTCCTCCCTTTCATATGTACGTTCTATTTCCCGGATTCATGACCGCAAGCTTTTTAGGTTAAACCTATCTCGCCCTTATTTTCTAGATCCTGGTCAGGTCATTAGGAATTTATCTGACTATACCCTGTCAAAGCGTGAAGGTTTTCTCTTGTCTCTTGGCCTTAAGTTCAAGTTTCCCAACTTGCGTTTTAAACCTGCTGACTTTTTTTTTATTTTGAAAGGATAGCCCATGATCTGAAGGTTCTTCCAACCGTTGATGCTAATGATTTTGGTAAGGTTAGACAACATATTTCCCAATTGTCCCATGAATTGTTTTTTAAAATTAAGCTTTTAAGTTTTCTACAATTTTTCTGCATAGGGAGGACCGTGAAATTTTAAAAAGCTTGGGTGTAAATGAATCTATTGTTATTACTAAACCAGATAAGGGTAGTGGTGTTGTGGTTATGAATAAAACTGATTATATTAAAAAAATGCTTGATATTCTTTCTGATTCATTAAAATTTGTTAAGGTAGATGAACAGGTTTCTAAAATTATTCAGCGATTGGAAGACAAGGTTAACCGTGTTTTGCTTAAGCTTAAACATGATTGTGTTATTAACTCCTCCACTTATGATGAATTGTACGTTTCAGGCTCTTATTTGGGCCTTATGTATGGTCTGCCTAAGGTTCATAAAGTCGGTGTTCCATTGCGCCCAATTTTAGCGTCTTATCCTTTGGCTAATTACAAACTTGCCAAATTTCTTGTCCCACTGTTATCATCATTTACTGTGAACTTGTACAGTGTTAAGGATAGTTTTTCTTTTGTGTCGGAAATTAAGAAGTTAATATGAATTTTGTTTATGACAAGTTTTGATGTATCTTCCCTCTTTACAAATGTCCCCTTGGATGAGACCATTACAATTATTTTAAATAAAGCTTTTCCACAGCCGGACTCACTTTTTCACGGCTTTGGCAGAGCACAGTTTGAGCAGCTTCTGAATTTGGCTGTCAAGGATAACTTTTTTAGTTTTCAAGGGTAGTTTACCGTCAGTTGGATGGAGTGGGGATGGGGAGCCCCTTGGGTCCCGTTTTTGCGAATATTTTCATGTCTCATCTTGAGGAAAGGGCCTTCTGTGAGTGCCCCCTCACCTTAAGCCGAATCTGTACAGACGTTATGTTGATGACACGTTTGCTTTATTCCAAACGGATAATCAATCAGTTCAGTTTTTAAATTTTTTGAACACACTTCATAAGAACATTATATTTACGCAGGAAAAGGAAGTTCAAGGTTCTATTCCTTTCCTTGATGTTTTGGTTTCCAAATCAGGCTCGACTGTTTTAACTTCTACATATCGGAAGCCTACTTTTACGGGTTTAGGTTTTAATTTTTATAGTTTTTGCGATTTTAATTACAAACTAAGTTCGATTCGCACTTTAGTGCATAGAGCTTATAATATTTGCTCAAACTTTGCTCTGCTTCATAATGAGTTTGAATTCCTTACTGATTTTTTCTTTAAAAATGGTTTTCCACGGGTTCTTGTACAAGGTATTATTGGTAAATTACTTAATAATGTTTATTCCCCCAAACTTATCCCAACGTATGATGTTCCTAAGAATTGTAAATCTTGTTTTACCTGATCTCTACCAATTTAACACTTTTGTGAAAAAGCAATTGTTGAGTGTGGTGAGGAAATTTTATTTTCACACTGATTTTAAGGTTGCTTTTGTGAATAATAATACCCTTGAATGTTTTTTCCGTTGTAAGGACAAAATCCCCCCTGCGATGAACTGTTCTGTCGTTTATTTGTTTACCTGCCCTGGGTGTTCCCAGGGGAACTACGTTGGCAGCACAGTTCGTTCTTTGCAGGCAAGATTTTGCTCCCATATGGGTATTAGCCATAGGACAGGGAAAGTTTTATCTAAAAGGAACAGTCTGCCATTAGAAATCATTCTGTTAAGTGTAAAGTTGATATTTCCGTTAATAACTTTAAAATTCTTAAATCATTAAAATGTCCGTCCTCTCTCCGTATTTATGAATCTTTGTGCATAAATTTCTGAACTCCAGCTTAAATATTGATTCTAGCTGTTACCCCCTTTATATTAATTAGAATGCCTACCAACTAAAAATTTTTTCTGTTTTTCCCCTTGACCCTGTCTCCTTTTCGCCTCAGTTGTTTGAGGATGTCAAGTGAACATGGTATGTTCGTGCACTTTTGCGTTTTTTCATTTAACTTTTTATTAGTGAAGTTTTTAACTAATTTGTTTGAATGTTTTTAGTTTTAAAGTTTTACTTTTATCATGTGTTTTTGTCTTGTATATAATTTTTAATTTTTGTTTTTGGCTTATGCTTGTTTTACGCTTTTTAATTTTTATTCTTAAGTGGTTTTATTCTGTGCTATGAATTAGTTTGTTTTTGACATTCGTATATTTTTTTTTTTGTCATGCATTAATTTCAGCTTTTTATTTATTAGGCCTTGAAAATGGTAGAGTTGCCCGAAACGTCGGCTGCAGCCAAATATAATGACTTTCTTGCTCTACGTCTTCGTTTTTATCCTAAATATATATATATATATATAGCCTAGGTCTTTGCGCGAACTAAGAATAAGATGGCCTATAGCCTACGTCCAATTTTCAACGCAAATTATCGTCAAATTTTTGAAGAAACGACAAATATTTTTTGTTTTAATTTATGTTCATTAAAGCTGTTAAATTAAATAAATTAAATTTCTCCTATTCAAAGTGTACTCATCAATTATTAATAAAAAGTTAAAGTAAGTTTAAAAAATATTCATTTCTCTCATTTCAATGGTGCCCATAGAACGGAAAAGGAAATATACATATATATATATATACCGGGTGAACCAAAAGTAGGTGGACAGTAGGTTGAATAGAGTTTGTGTTATATTATATTATAACTATGGTGTTCATTATAACTATGGTGTTTGTGTTATATTATATTAAATATTATAACTAAATTTATTTAAATTTAATCTTTTTCTTTTCAGATAGTGCAGAGAACCCATAATGGCAAATAATCTAAATACTGATGCCAGAAAATGGGTGTTAAAAGAGTATTGGAAATCTCAAAATACTGAAACTGTTAGAACAAAATGGGTTGAAACATTTGGTACTCAAGCCCCAAAGAGACAAACCATTTACTGCATTCGTGACAAATTTGATGCCACTGGCTCAATTCTTAATGCCCAAGAACTGGTCGACCCAAAACAGTTTGCACAGAGGACAATAAGCAACTTGTTGCCGAAGCATTTGTTCACAGTCCCAAAAAGTCCACCAGAAGAGCCTCAGCAGAACTGGACATTTCACAAACCTCTATTATACGAATTCTGAAATCTATTGGATTGAAAGCTTATCGTCCACGGCTAATTCATGGCTTATCGGAGGATGACCCAGACAGGCGGCTGCAATTTAGTGAGATCATGCTGAACGAAATTGAAGGAAATCCAATAATTTTAGATAACATTGTTGGACCGATGAGGCTTCTTTCAAATTATCAGTTCATGTTAACCGACATAATTGTGTTTACTGTATAGTGAGAACATGCATTTAACATTAGAGCAGCAACTAAACCAGCCTGGTGTCACTGTTTGGGGTGGTATTTCAAGTTCTGGTGTTTTAGGACCAATTTTTGTTGATGGAACAGTCACAGGTGATAAGTATCTCGAAATTCTAATGAATGAATTGTTCCACACTTACAACAACAGCCTAATTCACATGACCTCTATTTCCAACAAGATGGGGCCCCTCCACATTATTCAAGAGCAGTCCGTGAGTATCTTGATGAAACATTTCCCGAGAAATGGATCGGCCGAAGAGGTCCAATTGAATGGCCTGCACGTTCACCTGACTTTATCCCAATGGATTTTTTCTTTTGGGGAGTACTCAAGGACAAAGTTTATAGTCGAAAACCACGAAGTGTTGGTGATTTGCAAAATTACATCAGAGATGCATTTCAAGAAATTAATGCACAAAGAAACTTGTGCAAAAATGTTTTCGAAGTGTGAAAGGTAGACTTCAAGCTGTGTAAATTGTGATGGACAGCAATTTGAGCACCTGCGTTGATAAAATTTTCAGTGCTTTTGTATTGTATTGGTATAAGTTATTTTATTTTTTTATTTTGTATTATAGTATACAAAAAAATTAAATATAATTGTATATGTATTCTCAAAATAAACGTTATCATTTACTGCCCACTTTGCCCACTCCTAAATCCGGCCCTGCATACCATGATAGTGTGTACAATGTTCTATTTGCTGTGATAGGTATGATCTTCCTCATCGAAATGCGTGTTGTTTCTCATTGAATCATTCCTGTCACTCCAAAAAGTTAAAGGTTTAGTAGTATTGGCGCATTTAACCCAAGTGGGGAGGGGATAGGAGCAAAGGGGTGGATGGGGAAGTGGATGGGGTTGAGGGGCTCACGCTTTGCCTTGTCCACAACCCTAAAAATATATATATATATTATTATATATATATATAATACAGGGCCGGATCTAGAAGTTGCGAGGCCCTAGGCAGATCTAGAAATTGCGAGGCCCTAGGCCTATATATATGAAAATATGAACTTAATTATCGGTACTATACAAGCAATATTAGAATCCCGCATAGACAGAACTATGCCAGCACTTAAAAATTAAACCAAACCAAAATAATCACGCATGGAAATTGTATAAGAAATATAAATAAATACACAAATAAGTATAAATTATAATATGAATCAAGATTTCTATCGAAAATATAAGACAATGATTTCTAAGATTTATATAATATTATAGGTAATGACTTTCCGTAGTATACAAACGTTTTTCATATGTGATGTATAAGAGATGTTGACATTTCATTTTTTATAATAGTGAGCGATCGACTTATCAGGCTAAATATTAATGCTTTAATATTTGGTTCAGATGCTCCTTGAATATTACAGCCATGCTTTTCTACTTTTCTTTGAGCTAAACTCTTCAATTAATTGAGAATAATCTAATGAATTTGTTATATCGTTTTCTATTGATAACATAGCTAATGATTGCAATCTCGCTTGAGACATGGTGGAACGCAAATATGTTTTAATAAGTTTGAGACGCGAGAAACTTCTTTCAGCCGAAGCAACAGTAACTGGGATGGTTAATACTATTCGAAGTGCAACATAAACATTAGGATAAATCTCACTTAGTTGTTTTTGCACTATATAAACAAGGGCATTTCCGAGATCTGTTTTCTCAGGTATAAACCTGCAAAGTACTTTAAGTTCTTCATAGAGTTCTAAATCGTTAATATCACTTGAACAGAACGCGCAAAACGGCTTGAGCGAGGCCCCCTTTGGCGCGAGGCCCTAGGCGATCGCCTAGTTCGCCTATAGCTAAATCCGGGCCTGCATATATGACACAACTCAGAAGTGTCCCCTGAGAAACTTTTATGTTACACACAGACCGTGCATTAAACATTATGAAAAACTGTAGTGTTTGTCATTTACCACTACTTATTCGGACTATATTGGATTTAATTTTTCCAGAGGAGTTCCTTGCACCATGCACGGTGTATGTAACATATACTGTAAAGTATGTGTGTATGTAACATATACTGTAAAGTATATATATATATATATATATATATATACGCACACAAAAGCATATATAACTATAATAGTCCAGGCAATCTAGAGCAAAAATAGCTTCAACCTGGGCAAAATTGCTTCAAAAGCTTTCTAAACTGTTTCCAGCTCAGGAACCATTGCAAAATAACATATCCAAAGTCCGACAAAATTGGACCCCGGGAACACCCCCAAAAATGAAATTCAAAATGGTGGACTGGCAGTTTCCTACGAAATACAATAAATTTTAATTTCGCTTTGTAGAGAGAGTTATGACGTTTTTCTTGATCAGTAAAATGTTTTAAAACACATTTTCGTTTGTAAATTAACCTATATGACACTAAAAATTGTATTAGGCGGCTAGTATTAAACTATGACGTCACGTAATGTAAATAAAATATACTGTATGGAGTGTATGTGAGAATGGACATTGCTACATCTTTATAAACTTATATTATATACAACTCTTTAATTCCTACTACCCACTATCAAATCTGCGTATTTGTGCTTGTCATTTTCTTTAAAACTGTTATTATGTACTCCTTTTAAATACTGCAACACAGTTTATTAATTTGTGTTTTCTGTTTCAGACTGACTCGGTGTACGGCTGACTCGGTGTGCGTCCGCCTTCAAGAATGCAGACCCCTGAAGAATTGTGCGTGATTTGTAAGGAGAAATTGGACAGCGGACAGGAAGTGGTTCACATCTCGCAAAAAGGAGCAGATGGTATAAATGCATCCAGCCGCAGCCGTGGAAGCGATGTTGTTGCAACAGCTGGAATAAGTGTTCACGTTGTATGTAGGAAAAGGTTTACGGATAAAAAGACCATTGAAATAAAGAAGCGACAGACCGCAGCCGAGGCAATACCAAGGAAAAGTGCTCGTTTTCATGAATACGCATGTTCCAGTGCTACTCACTGTTTGTTTTGTGATATCTTTGTGGACTTTTTTTCCAAACACAAACCAAAATCAGAGCATGTCAAAATAAGAACTACAGAGTTCTCCGAAACCATAAAAAGGTGCTGTGAAAGCCGCTGCGATGAATGGTCGTTTAATGTAAAAGGCCGTCTGGAGTATTATCTTCGTGATCTTCCTGCTGCAGATTGTGTCTACCATCACACCTGCAGCGTAAATTTTCGAAGTGGAAAAAACATTCCTCGCGCATACTCCTCCGACGATCATGATTCGAAGAAAGGGAGACCAACTAATGAAGAGCAACACCAAGCATTCCTTCAGACCTGTGCTTACCTGGAAGAGAATGATGATGAACAACTGTTGATTGGAGACCTAATTTCCAAAATGGAGGAATATCTTCAAGGAAGTCAGAGCTCTGTCTACGAACGCAGGCACATGAAGAGAAAGCTTTTAGAACGTTACGGAGACAAGATCATAATATCAGGTGAAAGTGGGAAGGCAGATGTAGTAACACTACGAGAGACAGCTAATGAAATTCTTATAGATTATCACAAAAAGTCGAAAGAATGTGATATAGATATAGAGCTACAGAAGATTTACCTAGTAGAAGCTGCTGCAAAAATAATCAGAAGTGATATCAAGTCTGTCGACTCGCCTAGAAAAGATGTGTATCCATCTCCAAATGACATCACTGCAGAAAGTGCTCTTGATTACATTCCCAACAGTCTGAAATTGCTATTATCAAAAGCATTTGCCGGACAGGATGCTTCAAGAAAAATAGGTGCAATTGGGCAGAGCATTATGCAAGCAACCCGTCCTAGAGGATTACTATGTCCACTACAGATCGGTTTGTCGGTTCAGCTACACCACAACTTTAGGTCAAGGTACCTTATTGACGTTCTCCATCAGCTGGGTTACTGTTCGTCGTATGCAGAAGTAACAAGATTCGAAAGAAACGCGGCGCTGGCAAGTGGGTCTGGCTCTTTTACTGTTGATGAAAACACTGCAGTCCTTCTAGCAGCAGATAACGTCGATCATGATGTCTGCACTTTGGATGGGAAGAATACTTTTCATGGAATGGGTATGATTGCCGCAATAACTCCGAAGATCAAGATCCACCCTTCTATTCACAGGCGTAATGTTGGTGACAATGACATTAAGAAGATTGCAACCGTTGACATTAGGGAATATAGACACGCGAGAAGCATGTTGAGGGACATCTCATTCCGCGAACTTCCAGTACCCACTGCCACCATAAGTCGACTTAGTCTTCTCTGGCAGATATCTTCACCAGAAAGATCAGGTCCAAGTTGGTCCGGAACAATGCAGGCAATTCACGGTGGATCAAGTGTCTCACATCCAGGTGTGGCGTCGATCACGTTCCTTCCCATCATAGATATGTCGCCAACTGACATGACCTGCATATTTTCGACATTACTATATTTGAGCAAGATAGCACGCGATCAAAAAGTCCCATGCATTATTACCTTTGATCAGCCTTTGTTCTGGAAAGCTTCCCAAATCATCAATGAACAGAGACCTGCAGGACATTGTTTTAATGCTGGGATCATTTCACACTCTGATGAATCTTTTGGGAGCAGTCGGTACTCTTATGAATGGTTCAGGATTGTCTGAAGTACTTCAAGAAATATACGGACCAAATGCCGTGCAACACATGATGTCTGGAAAAGCTGTTTCAAGAGCGATACGTGGTCATATGATAGTAGATGCAGCTCTTAGTACCTTACTAGTCGCAGACGTTTACCCTCGTAATGAAGATGGAACTCCTCATGACCTCCATAAGGAAGCTTGTGACCTGCTCGACGATGTTATGACCGCCAAACAATCAGTTGAGGATGTGGAATCTTCGAATGCATTGTCTCAGATTGCTACCACTTTGGATGCGAAGAAAACTGACCTACAATCTACTTCGCAAACAAGTCAACTCTGGTTGGAATATCAGCGAATGATCAACATTGCACGTTCCTTGATGACAGCAGACAGAACCGGCTCGTGGGATTTGCACTTGCAAGCTATGCTGGAGACCATCCCCATAATTGCAGCAGCCGGACATCACAATTACCTGAAATCGATATACCTGTACCTGCAGAAAATGTTAAGTTTGCCTTCTGAAAATCCAGCCGTTAACAAAATGTTCCAGGAAGGTAAGTTTGTGGTAAGAAGAAGCGACAGATTATGGGCCGGACTCGGCACAGACCTGGTGATAGAACAAGTACTAATGCGTTCCCTGAAAAGCAGAGGCGGACTGACACGCGGAAGTGGATTTACAGACATCCAAAGGACAACGTGGCTCTTTTCTATGCCTCTGTGTTCCACTTATAACTTAGCAATGCAGGAATACACCAGAGTTTTGTTGGAAAGTAGTGAACAGCACAAGGAAATGAGGGGAAGTAGACAAATCAGGGACAGTAATGACATGAAGAAAGTACTTGAACGTCTGGAATCCTTATCCCTATTCCATCCTACCTCGGGTCTCTGCAACATTGTAACAGGGCTAACTGCTGATCCTGGAGTTAACGTTCATCAATTGCATTCAATCGGTACGAACATTGTCGTAAAAATGATTGGGAAACAAGCCTTTACATATTCTGCCAAAAGATCTGACAAAGTGAAAACACTAGGATCTGCTTCTGCCGTTGTGATCACTGATGCTTCAGATATAGAAGTAGATCCTGCACTACTGTTTCAGAGAATGATGACTGTTGCCACTGGTGGAGACATGAATCTTGAAGATGTCATGTGTTATGAACTGTGTGCATATCCTCCTGCATTGTTCGAATCACGAAGTATCTTGAGGAAACCCGATAAGTCTCAGCTAGCTCATGCAATAATCAAATACACTGACACTTTACGCATGGAAGAAATTCAAGAAATTCAGTGCACAGACCAGTACGTATTGGATGGTGGATCTCTACTACATCGTGTTTCCTGGCGTCAAGATGAAACATATGACAGCATCGCCAACTCATATGCCGATTTCACTCTGAAAACATATGGAAAAGCAATCATTGTTTTTGATGGCTACAGCAGCTCTCCTACGATCAAGGACATGACCCACAGAAGACGCAGCACCAAGACAAGCAGAAATGTGAATCTCACTCCAAGCATGAAGTTTGTTGGCCAGAAGGAACACTTCTTGGCTAATGAAAACAACAAGCAAGCATTTATTTCCCTCGTAGGTGAGATGTTGAAGAAGCACGGGTGTACTGTTCACAACGCAGATGGGGATGCTGATGTGGACATCGTTCGTGCAGCAGTTTCCTCATCAGATGAAGGTGGCTGAACTCCGTTCAGTTGCAAATACATTCTGTTCTGATTGTTGCCAACACTCTGACATTGAAGCCGCTGGAAGAAAGGCAATGCTTCTGTTGTATGGCTGCAAAACACTTGAATCCACTAACGCACTACGTCATCGAATGTTAGTTGAAAAGGTAGCTACAGCTAAATCTTTTGTTACACCCGAACGTTTGCCACCTACCGATGCGTCCACAAAGTACCACAGCTTTCGCACATACTTTCAAATACTAATCTGGAAGTCTACAGAAGAGAAGATCGATGCAGAACAGTGGGGTTGGTATGTAAAGAATAATTCCTACTACCCTACAGCCTGCGACAAGCCACCAGCTCCAAATTATCGACTCAACATGATCCGCTGCTCCTGCAAGACGAAATGTGCTACTTCAAGATGTGGATGCAAGCGTAATGGAATGCCCTGTTCAGCCGCTTGTGGCGAGTACCAAATCAGTGGTTGCGATAACAACCCAAGTACCGGTAATCTATCCGATGATAGTGATGAAGAGGATTAATTTCTGTATGTTTGTGACCAGGTATCACTTCTTCTGTAATGAACATAACTTGAAACTGGGAAAAAAATAATTGTTGTATTATTGATTATAAAAATCTGTAAAAAGCTATATAACATTATATTTGCGTAATAACTGGTTGTGTTGTATATTGTTGAATTATTTAAAACATTACAACTGAAAGAAAAAGCATCAAATGTATCTCTATAAATAAAAGCGTAAATTATATATATATTTTTTTCGTAGGAAACATCTAGTCCGCCATTTTGAATTTCATTTTTGGGGTGTTCCCGGGGTCCAATTTTGTCGGATTTTGAATATGTTATTCGGCAATGGTTCCTGAGCTGGAAACAGTTTAGAAAGCTTCTGAAGCAATTTTGCCCAGGTCTAACTACAAATTGCCTGGACTATAAATCTAATGTTAATTCATCCGCTAACCAAATATTGAGTGCTGAAAGAACAAAAAAAAGGGTCGATTCTCTTACAAAATCTAAGTAACAAAATATATTGTCCTTTACCAATAAAAAAATACATGAAAAAGTTTTAAAAAATATATACAAAAATAAAGTGCATATATGCAATTGCAATGTTGATCAATTGTTGCAAGGTTCCAGCCCCCTTTCCCCCTTGGGGGTATTGGGGAAAGGGTGGGGAAGGGGGTTAGCCCACCCAAGCTGCATGAAAAGGGGGTGAGAGGGTTTTGGGGAGAGGGAGAATGACCTCCCCCCAAAGGGTAACCCAGGCACCGAAGGTGCCCTCGCTGTAGGCGAGTTTGCGAAGCACAAGCGGTGCCCGAAGGCTCTGCTTGTTAGCATAAAAAAAAAGGAGACTCTTTTACAACCAAAATCTGTGAAAATGATTCTCTAAAAACTCATTAGAGCAGTGATTCCCAACGTGGGGCGCACGCCCCACAGGGGGGCAATTTGAAAATGCTACAATAAAATGAAATGTATACATAATAATAAAATTATAAAATAATGAAATTTATACATAATAATAAAATTATAAAATAATTAAATTTATACATAATAAAATTAAATTTATACATAATAATTCAACTCGTTTGGCGAGAGAGCTACTGTTACCATTCCCATCTTCATATTTGGTGGAATGTGGTTTTAGTGCTGTAAGTGACTTGCTACAGAAAAAAAGAAACCGACTGGATATCACAAAATGAGGAGACTTAAGACTGAAGCTAACTAAGTTAGTGCCTGAAATCAAAACCATTTGTAGTAAACATCAAGCTCAAGGATCTCACTAACTTGAGATTATCAAAACTTTGAATTTGCTGTATTTTTACCTAATATTGTGAATTTAAAGTGGTATTATTGATTAAATTACTTTTTTGTGAATTTAAAATTGCAACTTTTCAACTGAGAAGTTTATTACAAGGAAATAATATAGTTAGCTTCAATCTCAAGTTTCTTGACTCATATTTAATGTAACTCATATTGAATGTACTCATATTATTGAAATTTAAAATTATAACTTTTCAACTGAGAAATTTTATTTCAAGGTAATAATTTAGTTAGCTTCAACCTCAAGTTTATTTACTCATATTGAATGTAAGGTAACTCATATTAAATGTACTCATATTATTGTAAATTTTAAATAATACCTTTTCAACACCAAATTTGTTTTATATTAATGGGGGGCATCAAATTTTTTGAGGTGTACAAGACGTCCTCAATTTAAGTCTGTTCAAATAGATTATATTTAAAAGAAAAATGGGAAAATTTTTAGACAGTTAAACACCTGCATTGCTATTAATAGCTTCATGTATAAAAGGTAAGCAACAACTATTTATCGGAGGTGGTCCCTAGTAATAATAATAATAATAATAATAATAATAATAATAATAAAAATCTTTGAGTTCAAGCCCTGAAGTCATTTGGTGAAGGAAGGTTTTCAATCTCAAATCCATTTTAAAATCTATTTCATAAACTAAAGTTGTTGTTTTTTTATTCTTTTCAGGCGATAAACGAGAATACGCGAATTAAATTACAAAGATTTAATACATAGATAACGAAACAAGTTAGCTATGGACTAGATAAAAAAATCGGTATCCAGTTCTTTATTTAGCAAGAAAGCGCAACTGGTTTTATGTTAACAATAAAAACACCATTCATGAACAAATTAAAATCAAGAATTAGTTTTCTAATTATTCCATTTGATTTACCTGCATTTACATTAGTTGCATCACAAACTACTGCTGAGCTCTGCTGCACTTCTGGTAAGTCCATCACTTTTCGCGCGAGAGGTGGAAATTTTGCAATTGGTCTGTTCTTTGGATCAAAGTTCAAATCCTTGCCGATTTTGCCCTGTGAACTTCTCGGTCCTGTCGTTTGCCCGGCAAGAACTTCCACGTATTTTCTCAAGGGAAGCTCATTAGTGTGAAGTAAGCAAATAAACCATTGTAATGGTCTTCTCAATGTCAGCTCTCGTTTTCTAATTATTCCATTTGATTTACCTGTATTTACATTAGTTCCATCACAAACTACTGCTTTTAAAGTCGATACAGAGTTGGGGTCAGTAATTATTGATATAATTTCTTTAGCAATATCACTTGCCCTTCCACTTTCAGAAGCAACATGGTCAATATATTCGTTTGCTGGAAATGAAACTAACACATAGTGGTCTTCATTCAAAGTCCGCTGGCATTCTCCCACTTACGAAAGAGTTTTATAAATTTTTCCATCAAATCCAAGGCAAACTATTCCTTTATTCTATTCTTCATGCTTCTTTCTATCTATGCTTCTCCACAAGGTTCTTTGAAGACGTTATTTACTGAGATCAATCGTAGTATTTTCAGATAATAGATCAAGATCTTGTAAGTCAGCATTAGCAATTAAACAAGCATCACGGTTGCTTATTTTCAATCGATCAACTGCCTCACATAATTCTGGATATTGGTGTCGATTTTGAGAAGTGCTTTTGTATCTAACTCGTACTCGCTCAATTCGAAATCTTCATTTTGATGACCATTTTCACTTTCAGAGCTGATCTTACCGATATCACAAGGATTCAACTACATTTCCTGAACAAAACTCTTTTGTTTATCTTTAAAGAATTGTCTTTTATACTTCCTGTTTTCCATTTGTTGTAGTTTTGAGGTTTTCACTTTGTCCAACTTACCTGTAATCATTTTTGTTCAGTATGTTGATCAATCCAGAACTCCCATTCATCATTCGGGATTTTCTCTGCCTTAGCGCATTTACACTCACTTATTTTACGAGAACCGGAGGCATAGCACTTGCAGCAACATATGTCAAATAAATTTCTGAAGGAATCATATTTACTTTGATAAGTGCTGAAAGATCTTTTACTCATGGGATATTTTCTAACTTCTTGTCCCTTCTCAATTAATCTATTTACCTTAATTACTATGCTTGTGAAGTCGATTGTTAGAATGGAAGCACGGATATATATATATATAATATATATATATATATATATATATCATTCACTTCTTCCGCGATAATTTCAGCGTATTTCTGAGGCTAAATGTTGCAGTAATGAGCTTATGTTTAAGATAAGCTTTGAATACATCCTCACAAGTTGGTAGTTGGTTGCCAGGAAGCTCTGCTGGCGTTCCGAAAACAGAATGCTTCACTTTTTCTCTTGTTATACCAGAAAAGGCCATTCATTGCAAGCTATGCTATTAATCCGAAACAAAAGAAAATGAAATGCTGAATCAGGAAACACATGAGAGGTCAAACAAATGATAGGTCACAAATGCACATATAGGCACACAAATACACATGATAGGTCAAACAAATGATAGGTCACAAATGCACATGTAGGCACACAAATACACATGATAGGTCAAACACATATGGGTCCTACATTTTAAAATAAGCAAAAACAATGTTTATTAATGGTTTTTTGATAGACATTGGCATTAATTGAGTTTATAGTTGAGAGCCTCATTATTTACAGTGCTGGACTTACCTATAAGCTAAATAAGCTATAGCTTAGGGCCACACACCCTCGGGGGCCTCATTTTTTTAAATATATTTTTATTTTATCATTAGTTTTTATTCTTTAACACTAATTCATCAAAAATTATATATATATATACTGTATATTATTTTTTCTTTATCATTAACATTAATATAAACAATAATAATTATAGTAATAATGACAACAATTGTAAAATACTTCGACAACTGTATGGTACATTAAGTTTTAAAGACTGCGGCAAATGGAATAAATCAATTAATTAGTTAAAAGGAACATTTTGTAACTAATTTAATTTTGTAATCATTAATAAATAATAATCATGTATAATTATTTTAAATTTTTTTACCCGAATTTTTTTAGAGAAGGGCCTCAAATTTCATATAGCTTAGGGCCTCAGCAGGAGAAAGTCCGGCCCTGGCCTCATACCTGTAGTGAAAAATTAATTTAAGGAAACATGCTAAAAAGAATCTTTTGTGGCCTTTGTTCGCAATTTATTTTTCATAATTGCCAGCAACGAAATTAATATTTCTAAAAGATATCATTTATTCCTTAATCTGTGACAACTCGGGCATCATTTTCAGCATGTTTCATTAAATTAAATTTTTTCAACCCACCTTAAATTACACATCCTTCACCAAATAACCATTCGATGAAACAAAATTTGCCTCTAAGTTTTAACCCAAACGTTCGTATCTGCGCACAACATATTAAAAGGAGTACGCAAGTAACTATATTTAGAAATTAACACAAACAGACACACACAAATACACACACGAAAGTAAATAATGATAATAAAAACAATTTTCAAATGAAGATTTATTACGCGAGTTCAAGTCTGTTGACACCACAATTAAGAAGTTGCGCTGTCTGGTAACTTTTGGGAAGGTATATAAAATGTCGATTTCAGGGACTTCTTGAACAAACTTCTTAGTTAAAGTTTTAACAAGCAAACAGCAATTTCCACAAAGTGAAAATGTTCTCCAAACTATTCGTAAGTCTTTTTCAATAATTTTTATTTTATAATACAGTTCATTTTGAGTTTATTTTATTCAACGAAATTAATCAGTCATTCAAAATTCTCTTTAATAAATATTTTGACTTTATTTTTAAGACGTTTCTAGAAATAATAATATTATACGAATGTTCTTATGGATCACTTTAACATATTGCTTCCCAGGAACCTCTCTTTAACAAATTGCTTCCTAGTGTTAATCATTTTAACATATATATTCCCAGTGGATATCACTTTAACGTATTGCTTCCCAGTGTTAATCACTTTAACATATTGCTTCCCAAAAATAGACATTACACAACCAATTACAGTTACATTAAAATATTTGATAATATTTAGAGATTAGCTAGTCGAGAAAATGTAAATTAATGGACAACTTCACTTATTACGCTTTGCCATTTTTTGTGAATGTAAAATATTTGGATCACCTGAAGATCAGGGCCCCCAGCATTCTTTAGTTAGCCTTATAAGGCTAACTAGCGAAAATATCACGACCTAACCTAACCAGTCGTTAGGTAAACTGTACGCCCTTGAAGATTGTTAGGTTAGGTCGTGATATTTTCGGTAGTTAACCTAGATTACCAACCACTTTCTAACCATCTAACATTTCTCTTTTAAACATATTGCTTCCCAGGAGGGATCACTTTAACATATTGCTTCCCGAATGCTTTTGGAAGCAATATGTTAAAGTGATGCGTTCTTATTAACATTTTGTTGCAAAAACGAGTTTTCTTTAAAAGAAGTATTTTAATTATAAAATAATTTTTTTTTTAATTACTGCAACATCCATACTGTAGCTCAGTAGGTAAGACCATTTCCCTATAATCTAAGTTTAAACACTGAGGTCAGGGATTTGACTTCCGATGGTGCTGGTAATAATCCAGGAATTAGTGGAATGGGACGCATTAATCACCTGAGCAATGTGCCACTTTCTGGACCTCCCGACTGATTACCATTATTAAATAATAAATTCATTAAGTTTATATAAAACGGCACACACACACACACACACACACACACACACACACACACATATATATATATATATATATAATATATATGAAAATTATTTCACGAAAGTAACACGTGAAAAATATTTATGATGAATAAAACCACGAAGGAAAGGAAACACAAAAAGGTGCTCAAACGCTTTCGTCAGTGTTCCTGAGGATGTCATTAGACGAAAGCGCTTGAGCACCTTTTTGTGTTTCCTTTCCTTCGTGGTTTTATTCATCATATATATATATATATATATATAAATAAATTAAATAAATAATAAATAAAAATAATAAATAAATAAAATAATAAATAAATAAATAAAAATCATCATCATCATAATAATAATAAAATTAATAAATAATAAATTTAAATAAATAAATTAATTAATAAATAAATTAAATTAAATAACTCCGCCGCCCGCCCCGCGGCTCGTGGTAATTTTACTTACGCATGCAGTCACATCCATTACAGTGTAGTACATATTAGATAAGCTGTATTTTGTCTTTTATGGTAGTATTCTTATGAGTTATGTAGTAACCGAGGATAGAACCAATATTATATTAATAATATTAATAATAATTTTAACTTTATTTTTTAACTTAAATAATAATTTTAAATTCATTGAGTATAATATTTACGCATGCAGTGCATGCCTTGCATTCATTAAGAAGCCGCCCCTGAGTCTGTCACACCACACATTAACTTTCGGGCTATTACGCTCATGTTCAACATAGGCATGTGGACAGCCTAGACTAACTACGAGAAGCCTAGACTAACAACAAGATACAACTTTGAGAGTTGTTCTTAAATTTGGCATTGTTTCATCTCATTATCATGTTTCGTTGCAATAATATAGCTATTTAAAATCCCACCATGACTTTACGGACACACTGTGTATATATAAAAATATATATAAATAATGTTTTATATATATATATATATATATATTATATATATATTATATATATATGTGTGTGTGTGTGTGTGTGTGTGTGCCGTTTTATATAAACTCATGAATATATATATATATATATATATATATATATTTTTTTTTTTTTTTTTTTTTTTTTGTGACCAAATACTGGTCCTCAAATACTGGTCCTAAATTTCGAGGCCACTTAAAATGTGGAAAGTTAAAACTAAAGAAAAACCAACCAGAAAAAAAAATAAAAAATAACATTTCAGCATATTGAACTTTCTCACTTTTTCAAACGTTTCAACCGAATATTATGAATCCTATTTGTCGAAACGTCACATGGTTTAACTTATTATTTCATAAAATTTTTAAGTTAATTTCATTTTGAAACGTTAATTAGTTTTGTATTTTAGGATCGAGTTATTTATTGAAACGTTTCATTGATCCAAAACAAAGGTTTGATCATACATTCATTAATAGTTGGTATTTCTGTTTTCTATGAGCCCGGGTAACGTTCTTTATTCCCTTCGTTTATTTACTGTAGTATTTGTTTCAGGTATTTTAAAATGATAAAATTCATTTTTAAAACGAAGTAAAATTCAGTTTTGCTTCCAAGCATGATTAGGTGTTTTCAGACATAACTTTGTTATCGTAAGACAAAAGAATTATTGCTTCTCTTAATATTATTACTGTATTATTTCCTCCCATCAGTCTCCTAATTAATTTCTTACCTCCTTTCACACAGTGGATAACCCTGGCCCTCGTGGTTGTCTTTAGCTTGGCCATACCCTACCCTGAGGCAGAGGCAGAAGCAGAACCACGTTGGTGGGGGGGACATGGATGGGGACATGGACGGGGACATGGATGGGGACATCGAGGGGGACATGGAGGGGGACATCGAGGGGGACATGGATGGGGACATGGTTGGCGCGGTTAACCACTACACCATCGAGGTATATATATATATATATATATATATATATATATATATATATATATATATATATATATATATATATATATATTATATATATATTCACGATGCAAATCCAGTTTCTCTTCATCACTGTTCAAATATACATTTTATTATATTGGACATATACAGGGTGGGAGAAAATTCTAAAGATTTTATAAATCCAACTATTTAGTTAAAATCATTATACAGATAAGTGTTCAAATGATCAAACAAAAAGTCTATCAGAATTTTATTCATACAAATATTTTGTTAAATTGTAATTCAATCTTGAAAGAGTTCTCCATCCGCTATGATACATTTGTGGATTCTCTCTCTGAAATTCTTCATTGTTCTTCTGAACATATCGAGTGGGATCCTCTTCAGTTGTTCATCTATTCTGCGGGCAAGGGCATTCACACTTGGATAGATGAAACCAGGAGTGTAGAGTTTATCACGCAAATAAGCCCAAAGCCAGAAATCACATGGAGTTAAATCAGGTGATCTGGCTGGCCACTCGATGGGACCTCGCCACCCAACCCATCTTCATTCAATGTTAGTATCCAGAATCTCACGGCAGCTGAAGACTAATGTGGCGGCTCTCCATCATGTTAATGAAGCCAATTTCTTCAACGTCATTAGTAAACTGTAGCAAACCTTTGTCTCTCAATACTTGGCAATAGCGTTTTCCACCTATCAGGCAAGTACAGAGGAGGAGGGGGCGACATGGGCTTGAGCCCTCCCATTTGCCCCTTCATGCCTCAGAAGTGCCCTTTTTTTGCCCCCCAAAAAAATAACATCCTTATAAATGCTGTGAAAGACTTATTCTTTTTTGAGGATGGAGGAGATGGTGCCCTTTTTGTTAAGTTCCCCGCCCCCCATCTGAAGTGTCCTGTGCACGGGCCTGCCACCCATCATATCTCTTGATATGTCAACGTTAACGAGTCCTGAATAGCTTTAAATGCACGCCCAAACTGTTAGTGTAGCCGTTTTAACGGGTTTACCCAATCGTATTTTGGGAATTTTTTTTCTCCCAATAGTGAACGTTGTGTTTGTTTCCTTTACTCGTTTAAACGAAGACACATTCATCTAAAAATTTGACCTTTCGAAGGAAATGTCGATCACTGTTGAACTTGTCTCATTGTTGGATCGAATTGAAATGTGGCGAGGACATTTTCTTTGTTGTTGTCTCCTATCGCCGTTACTGGCCTTCCACTTCTTGGACGATCTTTTACCGGGATTCCTGTTTCCAAAAGTTTGAGTTTCCAGTGTCGAAGAGTGGCTGTATTTGGTGGTGGTTTATTACATTTTTGTTGAAATAAACGTAAACTTTCTTCACAATTATTATAAGAAATAGCCCACAATACAAGATGCATTTTTTCATTGCAATATTCCAGCCTTACTGGCATGGCGGTGACGGGGGTTAGAGCCCAGTTCCTTCCTGTTCTGGCGTTCGGTCATTCTTGGACTTGTATAGTTGCTTTGAAAAGTATCGCATACACTGCAGTGATATCATTGGAATTTATTTATTATTAACAAATTATTTGTATGTATAAAATCCTTAAAGACTTTTCTTCGACCCTGTATATGCTTAACTTCTGATCTAAATAATAATAATAATAATATAATAATATATTATTATTATTATTATTATCAGTAGTAGTAGTAGTGGTAATAGTGGAAGAGGAAATATTATACAGTACTCATATGATTTATTTCGCACACAGACCCGGCATTCACATCGTCTATCCTTGGGATTAAACTACTTTGAAGAAGGAAAAAGATGGAATCTCTTCATTTATATTTTCGATTCTGAACTTGTTTCTACAAACAGTAATGATACGTATTCTTAATAATTCTCAATAAAAATTAATTAAAATATTCTGTTTTTGTTTTCAAATCCTCCTTTACAAACAAGCAAAACAATCTTTATTGAGGAAAAAAAACTATTATATGAGGTATGCCATGCTGCAGAAATGAAAAGAACATCCACAAATTTTCAGAAAATGACATTTCTATTCGATTTTATATTTAGGGGCAGGTAATCTAGCCAGAGTATTCCTACCTCAATATGCCGTGGGGAAGTATGAGAGCTTTTCAGGCAAAATATTGGAGATTCATTTACATTTGACAACGGAAAGTGAAGAAATAAATGTAAATAATAAAATTTAAAATAAGTTGTAAACAAACAAATTTGGGGGATTAATATGGAGACTTAAATCCGAATTTGATTCATCCTTCATTTAAAATATAAATTTTAGCCCTTGGTAGTACAGTGGCTAGCGCCCTCACTTTCTATTCAAGAGGTAGTGGTTCGAACTCTGGTGGAGGCAAGTTCTTAATTAAGCAAAATCGCGCGTGTTCATGAATGATATCCATTTATGGGACCCCAGCATTGCACCCAAGGCTGGTACATGAATTACGGTTCCTAGTCCTCTATTTTCCAGCCTGGGGCCTGGTTGCGCCAGATAATTTGAATGAAATTTTGGTTATTACCTCGAGTGCAGGTCCTACGTCGTAGCCAATGTCCTAACACCGCTTCCCGTTGATCAGCGAAGTAAGCGACATTGGGTCTGGGTAGGGGTTGGATGGGACCGTCCTCCGTGTCCAGATTATGTAGCGACCCGTGGTTCGGATCCCACGTAAAGCTGTAGGTCCCCTCCGTCATATGACCTTAGATGTTGCAAAAGAGGTTAACAACCCAATCATTATTATTACCTTGAGTGCACGAGGTTAACACGTAAAAACGCCTCTGGGACGCGAAAGCGTTATTCGTTTCCTAGGTTGTTTAAATGTGTGAGAAGTTTGCATTAAACTTTTATTCCGTAGTGTAGCGCCTCACTTTCTATTCCAGAGGTAGTGGGTTCGAAGTCTGGTGGAGGCAAGCATTATTCAAAATCGGTCATGTTCATGCATAATATTTCGGTGTATATATATATATTATATATATATATATATATATATATATATATATATATATATGATGGAAACCACAACGGAAAAAGAAAAACGATTCCAAGGCCTCGTCAGGGAATGAAGAAAGAATGCAAGATACCCATAAATATACAACGTGGCGGAAACCAAAACAATTAGCACATACTTAACAAGAGTTAATAGAGGCAAAAGGAATTTCAACAAGATAGTGCGGGAATGTTAAAATTGACAATGTTATTGAATTATTTTTAAAATGGATAAATGCACATTCTAGAATATTTCTTTCAATTATATCTCTGTTTTTAACAAGCGCTTTAGAACTATCCCACTTGATGCTATGATTACATCTATACATATGGTTAAACAAAGCATAAATATGCGTGTAGAACAGTACATCTATTCCAATGCATTGGAATAGATGTAATCATAGCATCAGTGGGAGAGTGGGTGTAGTGGTTAGCGTCGCTGACTACGAATCCATCGGCCCCGTGTTCGAGACCCGACGGCAGCCGGCGCGAGCAAAACCCAGCTGTTTATCCTTCCACACAATAAAGAAAGTGGTTGGTAGATAAATGGGTACCCTAGGTGGCCTAGTGGTTAAGACGCTGGGCTGCTGATAGGGAGTAGTTCGGATTCCACGTTAAACTGTAGGTCTAAGGTGGAGTGAAAAGCTTGACCTTCGTCAGAATGAACAATTCGGGCGGAAGCTAACCAAAGGTTATATATATATATATATATATAGGGTGGCGCAAAAACCATGAGTCAACTGTAAATGAGAGAGTGGAGCTTGTTTTAATGAATGTTAAGTTAGGCACTACAAACCGATGAATTGCTACTGAATTCAACGGAAAATACTCAAAAAGGTTCCCAATTCATCATGGAACTGTTGGAAAAATTATTAACCGACTCAAAGAAAAGGAAGTGTTGAAGACCGTCCCCATGCTGGCATGCCAAAAAGTGCAACTGATGAAGCAACAACAACAATCATCATGAGGCATCTTCGACACAGCCCAAAAATGTTGACCAGAAAGTTGTCTCAGGAGATGTATGTCAGCAGGCGTTCTATCCAGCGAATTCTCAAGAAATATCATTTCCACCCTCCAAAGTCCTGCTGGTTCAGGGTTGCATGGCATGATACAGACTGGCGGTGGTTCTTGCAGCAACGGCTTCGAATCCGTTGGATCATGTTCAGTGACGAGGCAATATTCCACTTCAGAGGTAATGTTAATAGGCATAATGCGCGCTTTTGGTCCGACGAAAACCACACTGGACGGATGGGACTCATTTGCAATATGATCCTCAGGTAATGAGTGGGCAGCAATAAGGAAAGATCGGATAATTGGTCCTTACTTCTTCAACAACACTGTAACCTGTGACAGATATCTGCAAATGCTGCAGATATACCTACAACCCATTTCGACAACGTACCACTGGCGCAACGGACGAATCTGTGGTTTCAACAGGACGGTGCACAACCGTATTTTGCTTTCAATGTCCATGACTTTTTAAATAAGGCGTTCCCAAACAAGTGGATTGGGCGGCAAGGTCTTGTTGAATGGCCTCGTAGATCGCAAAACTTCACGCCTTTTGATTTCTTTCTGCGAGATCATCTCAAGTCAGTCGTCTATGTTGACCGTCATAGAAACATAGAACAATTAAAGAAAAAATCAGATCTACGATTGCAAATAGCAATACCGGGAAGCTAAGACATGTCGAATCGATGAAACGTGTTGAAGTTAATGGTCAACAATTCAAACATATACTGTAATTTCCTCTATCAGTGGTCCACGCACGTTAATTCATTAAAGTTTGTATCTCTTCACTATCAGGAATCTTTTTTCGTATCCTTTACATATATTATTTACGTTATGCAATGATGAGGACTCTTTGACTCCTAACTTTTGCGCCACCCTATATTTTTTTTAGGCAGGAAGGAGCGGCCAAGGGCAAATACCGCAAAAACCCCCCCCCCATCATTGAAGAAGAAAACAGCCAAAATCAAGTTCCAGGGATTTTGAGATGCCTGGACACTCTGCGTTTGAAAGATTGGAGGTCATAGACAGGGAAAAAAATAGATTGAGGAAGATTGTTCCAGAGTTCACCGGTTGATTAGATGAAAGATTGAAAATACCGTCGTTTCCTTAAAGGAGGAAGCATACAGTTAGAGAATTCAGAAGACCATTGTCTGTTATAAAAGTGATAGTAAAGAGAAAGTGAGGCAACATTGCGATGAAGGAGAGAGAAATTGTTATATGTTATAATGTTTCAGACCAACAAAGACCCTAGGATCCACTCATGGCTGGTCTACCTAACTGTGTTTGTAATTGTGTGTTGCGCATGTCCTCCGTGGTGGCGGAGGGGACCTACAATTTTACGTGGATTCCGATCCACAAAAGCCTTAATTTTACTATATCCTTAATTTTACTGTATCCAATCTCTCAACATATGCGACTAATCGATTTTTAAACATGTTTATAGACGTGCTACTAATTACTTCTACCGGCAAGCTATTCCAGCTATTTACTATTCTATGCGTAAAAAGGTTTTTGGCAATTGCTATCTCGAACCTTCTACTTGTCAGCTTACACCTGCTATTTCTTGTTCAAATATATTATGATATTTCGAAGAAGCTATATCTGTTTACGTTATCGAACCCATTCATAATTTTAAAAACCTGGATTAGATCACCCCTCAGCCTTCTAGTCTCGAGTGTAGTTAATTTTAACTCCTTAAGCCATCCCCGTACGACTTCGACCTAAGCGACGGAATCATCTTAGTTACTCGTCTTTGAACTCTTTCGATTTTGTCTATATCTTTGTGCATATGCGGATTCCAAAATTGGATTACGTACTCCAATGTGGTCTAACTAATGATTTATAAAGAGGAACAATAATATCGCGCGATTTGTACTCAAAATTCGTAGCTATAAAACCTAGCACTTTGTTCGCTTTATTGACCGCTGCTGTACATTGTTACGCCACTTTTAAATCACCAGTGGCGATAAGTCCTAAATCTTTTTCCTGTTCTACGCTTGCCAACTCCTTCCCTGACATACGATACGCAAAGTTACCGTTACGCGAACCTATATGTAAAATTTTGCACTTATCGACGTTAAATCTCATTTGCCATGTGACTGACCAATCACGATTTTATTTAGATATTCCTGGATTTTACTCTCTCTTTGTCATTAATCACCCTACAACCCAGCTTCGTGTCATCCGCAAACTTTGAAACTGTACTAACTAGGCTGACATCTAAATCGTTAATATATATAAGAAAAAGCAAGGGGCCCAATACAGAACCCTGAGGAACGCCGCTCGCTACATTAGCCCAACAAGACTCCGCTCCATCAACGACCACCCTCTGTTTCCTACCTCGCAACTACTCTTCTATCCAATTTATTACTACACCCTGATTCCATGAGCCTTAGTTTTTTCAATGAGTCTTTTGTGCGGTACGGTGTCAAACGCTTTTTGAAAATCTAAATACACTACATCTACCGCTCGATAACTATCGTAAACTTCAACCGCGCTTTGGAAAAATTCTAAAAGATTAAGCAAGATTTGTTTCCCCTAATACCGTGCTGCGTATTTCTAATCAAGTTATGCACTTCTAAGTGTTCGACTATACGATCCCTAATTATTGATTCCAATAAATTACCCTCAACAGACGTTAAACTGATTGGCCTATAACTTCCCGCCGCACCTTTATCGCCTTTCTTAAAAATAGGTGTTACATTTGCTAATTTGAAATTATCTGGTACGCACCCCTCAGAAATAGACACATTAAAAATCTTTGTTAACGGCATAACAATGCTTTCTTTTAATTCTTTTAGTTTTATGGGACAGAGCATTTTTTAACCTAGTGAGTGGGCGACATGAATGTCACCCAGTGAAGAAAATTTGTCGCCCAGTAAATGAAATTTTAGGGTACTGGGCGACAAGGAATTTCCAAAATTTGTAAAAATAGAATTGTCTTGGGAGCATTGTCTTGGAAGCCATATACATACATATAATACATGCACATATGCCACAATTAGAACTGTTCATCCTAAAAGTAAATAAGAAAGTTACATTGAATATTTATATATAGATAATGCTAGTGTTATTTCAGACCACACGGGGATGGTGGCCTGATTAGAGAACATCCGGATCCATAGTATCCTTAATCCAGGGGTGTGCTGGGACCGGTTCGGTCCCCGTTCGCCCGAACCGGTTGTTAAATTTTGATTGGATCATTGAACCGTTTGTTTGTTTTTAACAAATATTTAACAGTAGTAAAAATTTATTTTATATAATTTTTTTTTCATTTTTTCAGGATTTTATAGAAAAATATAGGTAGTATCACAAGCAGTGGTCGTTTCAATATTTATTTATTTTTGATGAAAAAGTTTATTTTTAGATAATTATGTCAAGAGTGAGTATAAAGAATGTTAAATAATTTTGCCAAAATGTTACAAAATGCTGTTTGAAAAAGCTAAATTGCGTTGGCTTCAGGGGCTCCCCCCCGGACCCCGCTGAGGGAGCTACTGCTCACCTCAGACCCCTAGTTTAATGACTCGCGCCATTGGCGCTCGCCGATTTACACCCCTATCTGTACCAGAACCGTTGTTAAGAAATTGGCAGCACACCCCTGCCTTAATCCCCCCACTCCTTCCCGATCTGCCTTTGTCGCCCAGTGGGAAAAGCTTAAAAAATGGTCTGCCGTACAGGGATGGACAAAACCCCTGCACAGAGACAGCGACTGAGACGGGTGAAGAAACTGCGGAGGCGGCACAGCATATTTAACCTCTCAAAAGCTATTTTGGAAAGAGAGTACATTTGATCTTTTCAGAAAATATCACGAGAAAAGGAAACGCCAAGAACGTTAAGAGAAGAAAAAGGATTGAGTTATGTATTGTTGAAGGTAAGGGGATACTCGTGTAGAAGATTGTGACGAGTAAGCAGATGAAGGAACTGAGTTTTTGAGTCATTGAATGCCACAAGGTTTTCTGTTCTAATCAGAGATAACAGAAAGATCAGAGGTCACGTGTACCATGGCCGTCTTACGCGAATCATGGAGTGACTGTTGAGAGGAACGCTCTGTGAAGCGGGTGGAGAAGTGAAGAGTGGAATCATCGACATAGGAGTGAATACGACAGGAAGTGCGACCCTTCTTTGGGAGAGGCTGAATGAAAGCGAACTTCCAGCAGGAAAGAAAAATACCAGATGAGAGACAAAGACGAAAGAGTTTGCCTGGTACGGGTGTCAGCACAGAAGCACACTTCTTGATGACAACAGAAGGAACACATCAGAGAGTACGCCTTCCTAGAGTTGAGCCCAGACAGGGCAGAAAGAACATCTTTGGGGCAGAAATATAAGCTGAGTGAGAAGTTGGGTAGTGGCGGTACCATCTGAAAGCCTCGTCTCTGTTGCGAATAGCCAAGAACAATTAAAGTTAAACCAAGGTTGTTTTTTTTTGCATTAGTAGTAGGAATAGAATATGGAATGTACACCTCCATGTCCGAGAGAATCATCTCTGTGATGCGCTCAGCATACTCGGAAGGGCCCCAGCCACGGAAGCAGTAATCATGGGAAATCACAGAAATACTGCCTAAGGGCCTCCCAATCAGCGGCGCCGAAGTGCCAAAGGCGCCTCCTCTTGGCAGGATCCAAAGGCCGAATTGGAGTGATAGGACAGGAAACAGATATAAGATTGTGGTCGGAGGAACCCAAAGGAGAAAAAAATTCACAAATTAAGAAGAATAATTTGAGGTGAGAAATAAATCCAGAATGTTGGGCCTATCTCAAGGTGATAGGGGATACGAGTAGGATGCTGTATAATCTGTCTAGGATGGAAATTGTCATTTTTTTTCATAAATAATAAACTTTAGGGTTTTTTATTTCTTTTTTAATAAATGCTCAGGAACAACCTTCGACCCCTCTCAGCATTCCGCCTCATTTAGATGTCTCGTATTGGTTTTTTAATAAAAAATATAAATGTTTAACCTTTTGACGCCGACCGTTGCTTTATGGCCATGAGCTTGACAATCGATTTTGAGCCCTACGATCTGAATGTTAGAGGTTATCTTGGTTTGAACTGGAAAAAAGTGTGAAAATAAAATTTCATAATTCAGTCATGAAAGGGTTAAATTTAATAATGTTTTTTAGAGTATAATAAACTGATTAAAATTGTCCGAAATTAACATATGTAAAATGTAGTTATTTAAAATAAAATCACTAAATTGGAAATTGTGGAGGCATTTACCCCGAGCTAGTGGAGTATAAGAAAGTGTATTTTGTCCGATTAAGCTGAAATTGTGATTTAAGTTAGTGAGGTACCGATTCAAAACTCTAGCCGATTCCATGAAAACCTGCGTATACCGATGCTGATGCCGATTCTTTGCCTATATTTTTAAAATCAATTCCCTTCATAAATTTTACTAATCTAATGTGAAAACTTTCAATTTTCATATTTTTGTATTTCAAATTTGTTTAAATGCTTTTCCTTTGCTCACTCCACAGTATACAGCACCAGAATTTGTTACTCATATACTGTGGCTAAAATGATGTTAAAAAGCTTTATTAATCAGTAAAATTATAAAATAATTTCATTTTAGTTTCATAAATTAAATACCAATATTTAAAGTATATAATTGTTTTTCTTTATGATGAAGGTATTTTCTTTCTTCAACAATGTTAACCACAACAAAATTTTTCATTAAAATTTCAAGTCTCTGGCGGCCAATTTGAATAAAAAAATGGATATATAATTTGAGTTTACAAAATTATTAGAATACTTAAAATAGAGTCAACATAAAAATGGTTTAATATATAAACTATAAAGTACAACTTAATATAGAATTATTATTAATATAGAGTAGGAGATTACGCTACTTTATAATACTTAGAGATTAGCTAGGTAAATAAAGTGTAAATTTATGAGCAACTTAACTTATTAAGCTTTGCCTTTTTCGTGACTGTAAAATATTTTTTATATAATTACACTTTGAAATGAGTATAAATTATCACAAATAGTGTTTTTGTCTGTTCAGTTTCCTATAAATTCTCTAGATTTTGTTTCGTAATGAAAATTTTAAATTTCAAATAATCGGTAAGAGAATCGGCTGAATTTGGCCGATGCCGATTGCCAAAAAATTGCAGATGCCGATTGCAAAAAATTGCAGATAGATGCATCCACTAATTTAAAGTTAACTTAAATCTCTCTCCACTATCAAAACTGTAAATTATAAATCCTCACTCACTTTCCCCGGTCCTGTTCATTGTTTCAATTTAAATGAAAATCAGAAAATAGTGATAATCGTTTGTAATTTCTTTCCCCCATCTCTTTGTTCGTTTTGAGTTTCAATGGCGGCCACGCTACAACCCGTCTACCCGATCATAGAATTCAAGAAATCAGTGTAAGAAGTAGAAAGAGTGATAGTTAACGAAGAGAAAGGAAAGTAAATATGAAATTAAAGTAAAATTTCACTATATAAGAAATTTTTATCTGCCAACAATGGAAGGATGAACATCTGGATAAGGTGCGTGCCGCTGTCCTGGAAGGGAGTCGAACCCGGGCCGATAGATTCTTAGTCAGTGATGGTAACCACCGATGAATATATCCATAGTTTTCTTTATGCTGTTATACTACTTTTGAAATGTATTTATTACATTTAAATACAGGGAAGGGGTACTCCAAAGTTCACCCGTAGACCGAACATTAACAGATTAAACGGCTAATTCAACCCAACCCTGGAGGTAGCAGGCGAGAACAGCGAACCAGACCCTCACCGCTCAGAGTTCGCCACCGGAACCGTTGAACTACCGAGCACCAGTGTTTTAGATTACACTGGTCTGCAAATCAAAATCATTTCCATTGTTTTTTGTTTGAATAGGTCACTTTACATAATTCTGCAATACTAATTTCAAAATTAACATCCATTTTGTTCCATCACGTCAGGATTTTTCACAAATCGAAAATAAAAAAAAATGTATTTTCATGTATTTGGTTATATTTAGCAAAGTAGGATATTTGGATTTTAAACGTTTCAAGCTATGATCAAAGGTCTATTTTAAGTAATTAATTTGTCAAATAAAGTAAAAGCTGGCACAAGTATTCAGTTGATCATTTTTCTGAATTTTATGATTTATATGTTTTTTAACAATCATTTTTAAATTTGGATCCTTTTTGTCCCCCCAAGAAGTTCTGAATAACATTTTTGAAGTCAACCCATGCTTCTCTTTCAGCTTGGTTCATCGTTCCTTCAAACTGATCATCTAATGTTAACTTCCTGATTTGAGGTCCCACAAAGAAACCTTCTTTAACTTTCTCATAGGTGAGAGCTGGGAATTTGCCGCAAATGTACTTGAACCAGTCACCATCCTCATCCAATGCCTTCACAAACTGCTCCATCAAGCCCAGTTTTTTGTGGAGTGGAGGTAACATCACTTTGGTTGGCTCAAGTTTCAACCAACTTTTTATGAATGACATTCTTTGAAGTTGTCAGACTGCCTCTGGGTGGCCACAGCTTCTTCTTCCAACGCTGACTTCTCGCTCTGCTGTCCCATTCACACAAAAAACATGGCATTTTCGTATAACCAGACTGCTGACCAAGCAGCATGCATAAAACTTTCAGGTCTCCACATAGAGTCCACTCATGCTCATTATACAGAACCTTTTTAAGAAGAAGTTCAAGATTTTTATATGTTTTCTTTCAAGTGAACAGAATGAGTTATAGGAACAGAAGCCTATTGGTTTCTATTATGAAAGAGAAAACCTTTGAGGCTTGTCTTGGAGGAGTCAATAAATTATCTCCAATCACTTGGTTGATAGGCATTTCCTAAGCTACATATTACTCCATCAATGTTACTGCAGTAGACCATTGAACATTCCTAATAATAATTTTAATAATAATAAATAATTAATAATAATAATTAATAATAATAATAATAATAATAATAGTAATAATAATAATAATTAATAATAATGACATAGCATAATATCATAATAACAATAACATATACTCATAATATACAGGAATATCTACGGACGTAAATAAACATTATATAAAATTAAATGGCTATTTGAAAAAACCCTACGTCATGGGCAAAAATGGATATCAGTTTTGCATTGAACAAACCAAAATTACCATAAAACAGCTATGAATGTTTGAAACAATAGAAACAGTGGCGTAGAGTGGTCTTTATTCAGGGGAGGGACAAATGTGTTATACATTCCTGATTGGACAAATTTGGCACCTTTTCCGTGACTATTATAGTGTATGTTTTTCAAGCGACTACGTCACAGGCTTAGCATGCTATAATATAATATATTATTATGAGAAGCTGACTTTAAAATTTGCCACAGGGAAATGTTCTCTCTGTCTCTCCTTTATTGCTAAACATTTTTTACAACCGGTTCTAGATTTCCGACTGGACCAGATATTTTCCGATCAAGGGTGGCAGTGGCCCCCCCCCCCCCCCGAGCTACGCCACTGAACAGAAACCTTGCTGACCAGCGTTATAATATTTTTTCCGAGATTTTGAGGAACTTTATTTAGTCTTTCTCGGCGAAGACTTGTTTTTTAAGGAATGCATCGCTATGAGCAAGAAGGCTTCGTTCAAACAGGTTTCGTTGACCCTCGCGGCACTCCTTCCACTGAGTATTTATTATTTTTATATAATGACGTTTCTTCGATACTGTACAGTATATACTGCATAGATACAGAGAGAGAGAGAGAGAGAGAGAGAGAGAGAGAGAGAGAATTATTTAATGAAATTAGTTAAACAAATGGGTTTCAGATTTAGTATATTGCTGTGTTATTAAAGTTTTCAATAAAATCCGATTTGACACTAGGATGTAACAATTATTCTCGTATTTCAAATGAGCTTTTAGACTCGATATATGCATATTCATATGGGGGCATGGCCGGAATGGTCCTCTATGTGAAAAGATGCTTTTAATTCTTCATACTTCCCCTTAAACTATGAATGTATCGATATATGAATATATATATATATATATATATATATATATATATATATATATATGATCAAATGTAGAATCCGGACCCCAGCCTTCTTTAGTTAGCTTTATAAGGCTAACTAACGAAAATATCACGACCTAACCTAACCAATCGTTAGTTAACTGTCCGCCCTTGACGAATGGTTAGGTTAGGTCATGATATTTTCGTTAGTTAGCCTTATAAAGCTAACTAAAGAAGACTGGGGTCCGAATTCTACATTTGATCCTATATATATATATATATATATACAACTCAGAATGGTCCCCTGAGAAACTTTTATGTTACACACAGACCGTGCATGGAATATGAAAAACTGTAGTGTTTGTCATTTACCACTCCTTATTCGGACTATACTGGATTTATTTTTCCTAGTGGAGTTCCTTCTACCATGCACGGTGTGTGTAACATATATATATATATATATATATTATATATATATATATATATATATATATATATTATATATATATATATATATGAACAGTTAATGATATTTAATAAAAGTGATAGTGTTATTAAATTTCGGCAGTGCAATTAAGTAATGTGTGAATCTGAAATGTACAACCCTAACTACACATTGCTTCAAGCCCTGAAATTTCATTTTCTCAACCTTTGATATAATTTCCAATAAAAAGGTTTGGTCGGACGAATTACTTTTTCAAGGTCATGAGTTGAGGAAGAAGGAAGGAGTCGAAAGACTTTGATAAAGTCTGACATAATTTTTTTCAATTTTATTTGGAAGTTAAAAAGTTTTCAGAGTATTTTGGCTGAAAAGTCGAAATTTTGTTAACAATCTTTAAAAATGTGGAGCTTCTTTTGAATTAGACTATTGTCTTTTTATCATTTATTATTTATGATGTATTAAAACCGAAGAAAATTATGATATACATAAAATTTATTGTACTAAAAAGCCGTATGACGCTATATTAGACCTTAGCGACCATGCAGCTCCAATTAAATGATTTGATTCTGTCAAAAGGCTGACGATTTTATTCAGAAGTTTAATTACAATAGGCAGTAAAAAATGTAGTTAAATGTGTGTATATATATATATATATATATATATATGGCTCCTTAATGGTATGATGATATAATTTATCATCATCTCTACAAATGAGTCTTTTTTTTTCATACTTTTACAATCAGGGTTCTTAACCTTTTTTCTTAAGTGAGCAAATTTTTGGCACTTAATTACAGAGTGAGCAACATAATAAAAAAAAGCCTTTAACTTAAACTTAAAGTTTAAATTAGATAAATATTTAACTATTTAAATATTTCTTTAAACGCATGCAAACTTCATAATGCTTAATTAAAATTTTTAGGTATATTTAAAAACATCAATAAGTTCTAATTCTGCAGCTGCTATTTCCTCTTGTTTGAAAATTTGTGTCAGATCATCAATCTCGAAATTTATGTAGTTTGTCAATAATTGAAAGTTTGGTAGATGCTCTTTTAAGTGTTTGAACCTCTCTTCAAACTCGTCACTAATGTTTTCGAGTGCTTTTACTACGAGTGATGGACAGTTGCTAGCAGTTTCAGCCAAACATTTTTTAAGTTCAGGAAAATGATTAAGATTCTACTTAGAAACATGACTCTGAAAAATTGTTTTTTTGTTTAAATCCCGTAATTTTCTCATATAAGGCAACAACAAAATTATTTTTTCCTCGCAACCTCAGATTTAAGTCGTTTAAATGGCTAAAAATGTCGACCATGAATGAAAATGTTAACTTGAAGGCAGCAGTAAAAATTTCAGGAAAAATATTATCCTTTTTGCTTTGCATTAGAAAAGCAGGCTTTGTTTCATGAGCAACATTTGCCCATTTGAAGAGCAACATGTTGCTCGCGAGCGACAGGTTAAGAACCCCTGTTTTACATCGATGGTTTCTTGGCTGCATCGATTCGCACATTTTACTGAAATTACGGACCTTTTCCTTTCTATGGGCACCATTGAAATGAGAGAAATTAATATTTTTTAAACTTATATATATATAGAAACCAACGGTAAAATTATTGAATGCCCGGTTAGGTCAACCGTACGCCTTTGACGATTGGTTAGGTTAAGTCGTGATATTTTCGTTAAAACTAACGAAAATATCACGACTTAACCTAACCAATCGTCAAGGGAGTACAATTAACCTAACCGGCCATTCAGTTGACCTAACCGGGCATTCAGTTGACCTAACCGGGCATTCAGTTAACCTAACCGGGCTATATATATATATATATATATATATATATATATATATATATATAGCCTAGGTCTTTGCGCGAACTAAGAATAAGATGGCCTATAGCCTACGTCCAATTTTCAACGCAAATTATCGTCAAATTTTTGAAGAAACGACAAATATTTTTTGTTTTAATTTATGTTCATTAAAGCTGTTAAATTAAATAAATTAAATTTCTCCTATTCAAAATGTACTCACCAATTATTATAAAAAGTTAAAATAAGTTTAAAAATATTCATTTCTCTCATTTCAATGGTGCCCATAGAACGGAAAAGGAATATATATATATATATACCGGGTGAACCAAAAGTAGGTGGACAGTAGGTTGAATAGGGCTTGTGTTATATTATATTATAACTATGGTGTTCATTATAACTATGGTGTTTGTGTTATATTATATTAAATATTATAACTAAATTTATTTAAATTTAATCTTTTTTCTTTTCAGATAGTTCAGAGAACCCATAATGGCAAATAATCTAAATACTGATGCCAGAAAATGGGTGTTAAAAGCGTATTGGAAATCTCAAAATACTGAAACTGTTAGAACAAAATGGGTTGAAACATTTGGTACTCAAGCCCCAAAGAGACAAACCATTTACCGCATTCGTGACAAATTTGATGCCACTGGCTCAATTCTTAATGCCCCAAGAACTTGTCGACCCAAAACAGTTTGCACAGAGGACAATAAGCAACTTGTTGCCGAAGCATTTGTTCACAGTCCCAAAAAGTCCACCAGAAGAGCCTCAGCAGAACTGGACATTTCACAAACCTCTATTATACGAATTCTGAAATCTATTGGGTTGAAAGCTTATAGTCCACGGCTAATTCATGGCTTATTGGAGGATGACCCAGACAGGCGGCTGCAATTTAGTGAGATCATGCTGAACGAAATTGAAGGAAATCCAATAATTTTAGATAACATTGTGTGGACCGATGAGGCTTCTTTCAAATTATCAGTTCATGTTAACCGACATAATTGTGTTTACTAGTATAGTGAGAACATGCATTTAACATTAGAGCAGCAACTAAACCAGCCTGGTGTCACTGTTTGGGGTGGTATTTCAAGTTCTGGTGTTTTAGGACCAATTTTTGTTGATGGAACAGTCACAGGTGATAATATCTCGAAATTCTAATGAATGAAGTTGTTCCACACTTACAACAACAGCCTAATTCACATGACCTCTATTTCCAACAAGATGGGGCCCCTCCACATTATTCAAGAGCAGTCCGTGAGTATCTTGATGAAACATTTCCCGAGAAATGGATCGGCCGAAGAGGTCCAATTGAATGACCTGCACGTTCACCTGACTTTACTGCAATGGATTTTTTCTTTTGGGGAGTACTCAAGGACAAAGTTTATAGTCGAAAACCACGAAGTGTTGGTGATTTGCAAAATTACATCAGAGATGCATTTCAAGAAATTAATGCACAAAGAAACTTGTGCAAAAATGTTTGTCGAAGTGTGAAAGGTAGACTTCAAAGCTGTGTAAATTGCGATGGACAGCAATTTGAGCACCTGCGTTGATAAAATTTTCAGTGCTTTTGTATTGTATTGGTATAAGTTAATTTTTTTTTTTATTTTGTATTATAGTATACAAAAAATTAAATATAATTGTATATGTATTCTCAAAATAAACGTTATCATTTACTGCCCACTTTGCCCACTCCTAAATCCGGCCCTGCATACCATGATAGTGTTACAATGTTCTATTAGCTGTGATAGTATGATCTTCCTGATCGAAATGCGTGTTGTTTCTCATTGAATCATTCCTGTCACTCCAAAAAGTTAAAGGTTTAGTAGTATTGGCGCATTTAACCCAAGTGGGGGAGGGATAGGAGCAAAGGGGTGGGATGGGAAGTGGATGGGGTTGAGGGGGGGGTCACGCTTTGCCTTGTCCACAACCCTAAAAATCTACAACTCCAACCACGACTCAAAAAATACTAAAAACCCACAACTTCACAGCCCATTCAGTTTAAATGTTTTTATTATTTATTATTTCGATATAAATTAATTCAGAACAACTTAGAGTTTTAGAGCAGAATATAAAAAAGAAAAAGAGAAAAATACCAAAATATATATTAGTATTATTTAAGAAAAACTTAAGAGTTTAAAATAGAACTTGAGTTTAAAGTAATATATATATATATATATATATATATATATATATATATATATATATATATATATACATACAGGGCCGGATCTAGAAGTTGCGAGGCCCTAGGCAGATCTAGAAATTGCGAGGCCCTAGGCCTATATATATGAAAATATGAACTTAATTATCGGTACTATACCAGCAATATTAGAATCCCGCATAGACAGAACTATGCCAGCACTTAAAAATTAAACCAAACCAAAATAATCACGCATGGAAATTGTATAAGAAATATAAATAAACCATACAAATAAGTATAAATTATAATATGAATCAAGATTTGTATCGAAAATATAAGACAATGATTTCTAAGATTTATATAATATTATAGGTAATGACTTTCCATAGTATACAAACGTTTTTCATATGTGATGTATAAGAGATGTTGACATTTCATTTTTTATAATAGTGAGCGATCGACTTATCAGGCTAAATATTAATGCTTTAATATTTGGTTCAGATGCTCCTTGAATATTACAGCCATGCTTTTCTACTTTACTTTGAGCTAAACTCTTCAATTGATTGAGAATAATCTAATGAATTTGTTATATCGTTTTCTATTGATAACATAGCTAATGATTGCAATCTCGCTTGAGACATGGTGGAACGCAAATATGTTTTAATAAGTTTGAGACGCGAGAAACTTCTTTCAGCCGAAGCAACAGTAACTGGGATGGTTAATACTATTCGAAGTGCAACATAAACATTAGGATAAATCTCACTTAGTTGTTTTTGCACTATATAAACAAAGGCATTTCCGAGATCTGTTTTCTCAGGTATAAACCTGCAAAGTACTTTAAGTTCTTCATAGAGTTCTAAATCATTAATATCACTTGAACAGAACGCGCAAAACGGCTTGAGCGAGGCCCCTTTGGCGCGAGGCCCTAGGCGATCGCCTAGTTCGCCTATAGCTAAATCCGGGCCTGCATATATGACACAACTCAGAAGTGTCCCCTGAGAAACTTTATGTTACACACAGACCGTGCATTAAACATTATGAAAAACTGTAGTGTTTGTCATTTACCACTCCTTATTCGGACTATATTGGATTTAATTTTTCCAGAGGAGTTCCTTGCACCATGCACGGTGTATGTAACATATACTGTAAAGTATGTTATATATATATATATATATATATATATATATATATATATATATATATATATATGGCTCCTTAATAGTATGCTGATATAATTTTATCATCATCTCTACAACTGAGTCTTTTTTTCATGCTTTTACATCGATGGGCACTTGCCTGCATCGATTCGCACATTTTGCTTAATTTATGGACCTTTTTTTTTCTATGGGCACCATTCAAATGAGAAATTAATATTTTTTAAACTTTATATACATATATATACATATATATATATATATATATCTCTCGAAACCAACGACAAAATTATTGAATGTTCAGTTAAGTTAATTGAATTTTAGGTTAAATGATATTTTCGTTAAAACTAACAAAAATATCACGACTTAACCTAACCAATCGTGAAGGGCGTCAAATTAACCTAACGTGGCATTCAATTAACTTAACTGTGCATTCAATTAATCTAATCGGGCATTCAGTTGACCTAACCGGGCATTCAATTAACCTAACCGGGCTATATATATATATATATATATATATATATATATATAGAGAGAGAGAGAGAGAGAGAGAGCCTAGGTCTTTCCGCGAACTAAGAATAAGATGGCCTACAGCTCCGTCCAATTTTCAACGCAAATTATCGCTAAATTTTTGAAGAAACGACAAATATTTTTTGTTTTATGTTCATTAAAGCTGTTAAATTAAATAAATTAAATTTCTCCTATTCAAAATGTGCTCATTAATTATTAATAAAAAGTTAAAATAAGTTAAAAAAAATATTCATTTCTCTCATTTCAATGGTTCCCATAGAAGGAAAAAGGTTCATATATATATATATACACACACTTAACTGCAATGACCGCGCAGTATATTAACGTATAGAAACGACGTAAGTATAGAAGAGTGTTCTGCACACGAGGAAGAGAAATAACAAACAAATGAAAAATAAGGCACCCGCCCGGGAATCGAACCCAGGATCTTCCGATTGCCGGTCAGACATGCTAACCACTACACTACGGAGCCACGATAGTCAGAAGTTGTAATTCTCCTACATAGGGCAGAAACCAATGCCTTGAGAGGGCACCCTCGCAAATCGTGAATATGTACATTTAACTGCAATGACCGCGCAGTATATTAACGTATAGAAACGACGTAAGTATAGAGGAGTGTTCTGCACACGAGGAAGAGAAATAACAAACAAATGAAAATAAGGCACCCGCCCGGGAATCGAACCCAGGATCTTCAGATTGCCGGTCAGACGTGCTAACCACTACACTACGAAGCCACGATAGTCAGAAGTTGTAATTCTCCTACATTGGGCAGAAACCAATGCCTTGAGAGGGCACCCTCGCAAATCGTGAATATGTACATTTAACTGCAATGACCGCGCAGTATATTAACATATAGAAACGACGTAAGTATAGAGGAGTGTTCTGCACACGAGGAAGAGAAATAACAAACAAATGAAAAATAAGGCACCCGCCCGGGAATCGAACCCAGGATCTTCCGATTGCCGGTCAGACGTGCTAACCACTACACTACGGAGCCACGATAGTCAGAAGTTGTAATTCTCCAACATAGGGAAGAACCAATTCCTTGAGAGGACACCCTCGCAAATCGTGAATATATACATTTAACTGCAATGACAGCGCAGTATATTAACGTATAGAAACGACGTAAGTATAGAGGAGTGTTCTGCACACGAGGAGAGAAATAACAAACAAATGAAAAATAAGGCACCCGCCCGGGAATCGAACCCAGGATCTTCCGATTGCCGGTCAGACGTGCTAACCACTACACAATACACTCCTCTATACTTACGTCGTTTCTATACGTTAATATACTGCACGTTCTTGTCCCTTCTCAATTAATCTATTTACCTTAATTACTATGCTTGTGAAGTCGATTGTTAGAATGGAAGCACGGATATATATATATATATATATATATATATATATATATATATATATATATATATATATATATATATATATATATATATATTATTATTATATATATATATATATATATATCATTCACTTCTTCCGCGATAATTTCAGCGTATTTCTGAGGGCTAAATGTTGCAGTAATGAGCTTATGTTTAAGATAAGCTTTGAATACAGCCTCACAAGTTGGTAGTTGGTTGCCAGGAAGCTCTGCTGGCGTTCCGAAAACAGAATGCTTCACTTTTTCTCTTGTTATACCAGAAGAGGACATTCATTGCGAGCTATGCTATTAATCTGAAACAAAAGAAAATAAAATGCTGAATCAGGAAACACATGATAGGTCAAACAAATGATATTTTACAAATGCACATGTAGCCACACAAATACACACCATAGGTCAAACACATATGCGTCCTACATTTTAAAATAAGCAAAAACAATGTTTATTAATGGTTTTTTGATAGACATTGGCATTAATTGAGTTTATAGTTGAGATCCTCATACCTGTAGTGAAAAATTAATTTAAGGAAACATGCTAAAAAGAATCTTTTGTGGCCTTTGTTCGCAATTTATTTTTCATTGTTGCCAGCACCGAAATTAATATTTCTAAAAGATATCATTTATTCCTTAATCTGTGACAACTCGGGCATCATTTTCAGCATGTTTCATTAAATTAAATTTTTTCAACCCACCCTAAATTACACATCCTTCACCAAATAACCATTCGATGAAACAAAATTTGCCTCTAAGTTTTAACCCAAACGTTCGTATCTGCGCACAACATATTAAAAGGAGTACGCAAGTAACTATATTTAGAAATTAACACAAACAGACACACACAAATACACACACGAAAGTAAATAATGATAATAAAAACAATTTTCAAATGAAGATTTATTACGCGAGTTCAATCAAGTCTGTTGACACCACAATTAAGAAGTTGCGCTGTCTGGTAACTTTTGGGAAGGTATATAAAATGTCGATTTCAGGGACTTCTTCAACAAACTTCTTAGTTAAAGTTTTAACAAGCAAACAACAATTTCCACAAAGTGAAAATGTTCTCCAAACTATTCGTAAGTCTTTTTCAATAATTTTTATTTTATAATACAGTTCATTTTGAGTTTATTTTATTCAACGAAATTAATCAGTCATTCAAAATTCTCTTTTTTAATAAATATTTTGACTTTATTTTTAAGACGTTTCTAGAAATAATAATATTATACGAATGTTCTTATGGATCACTTTAACATATTGCTTCCCAGGAACCTCTCTTTAACATATTGTTTCCCAGTGTATATCACTTTAACATATTGCTTCCCAGAGTTAATCATTTTAAAATATTGCTTCCCAGTGTATATCACTTTAACTTATTGCTTCAAAATGTTAATCACTTTAACATATTGCTTCCCAAAAATAGACATTACACAACCAATTACAGTTACATTAAAATATTTGATAATATTTAGAGATTAGCTAGTCGAGAAAATGTAAATTAATGGACAACTTCACTTATTACGCTTTGCCATTTTTTGTGAATGTAAAATATTTGGATCACCTGAAGATCAGGGCCCCCAGCATTCTTTAGTTAGCCTTATAAGGCTAACTAGCGAAAATATCACGACCTAACCTAACCAGTCGTTAGGTCAACTGTACGCCCTTGAAGATTGTTAAGTTAGGTCGTGATATTTTCGATAGTTAGCCTAGATTACCAACCTCTTTCTAAACATCCAACATTTCTCTTTCAACATATTGCTTCCCAGGAGGGATCACTTTAACATATTGCTTCCCGAATGCTTTGGGAAGCAATATGTTAAAGTGATGCGTTCTTATTAACATTTTGTTGCAAAAACGAGTTTACTTTAAAAGAAGTATTTTAATTAGAAAATATTTTTTTTTTTAATTACTGCAGCATCCATACTATAGCTCAGTACGGAGGTAAGACCATTTCCCTACAATCTAAGTTTAAACATTGAGGTCAGGGATTTGACTTCCGATGGTGCTGGTAATAATCCAGGAATTAGTGGAATGGGGCGCATTAATCACCTGAGCACTGTGCCACTTTCTGGACCTCCCGACTGATTACCATTATTAAATAATAAATTCATACGTTTATATAAAACGGTACACACACACACACACCCACACACACACACATATATATATATATATATATATATATATATATATATATATATATATATATAGTCATGCGGTTTGCTACTACAAAGCTTCAATTTAATATTTAGGAGAAATCCAATGACAAGGAGGAATGTAAATGCCATGAAAAGTCTTCTTTAATGCGCAACGTTTCGAGCAATACGCTCATCATCAGGCTAGATAATAACAATATGAAATTAGAATCAATAAATAAATGTGAACAAGACAAAATAATTTCTATAAAACCTATTCATTAAAAGCAAATTTTAAAAAGACTAAAAGAAGAGGGTTAAATTCAAAGTTATAAAAATTTACATATAAAATTACAAGAAATTTAAAAAGCTATTTTTAAATTACATATAGTAAATTTGAAATTAGTACACTGGAATAATTAACACTAATACAATGGAATAATTAACACTACGAACCTTTCAATGCTGGTTCCGAGGCACGAGTAATTTAAAACAAAACAAAACAGGAAACAAGCTATGGGTTGGGCGGTTGGAGAGTTATAAGTTAGGGGAGGGGGGATTATAAAAAAAATTGGGGAGGTGGGAGGGGGGAGGGGAGTTGGGGAGGGGGATTATAAAAAATTTAGAGGGACAGCTGAGGAATCCACGTTTAGAGAAGGGGTCAATGTTTTAATATAAAGAGATTCCAAAATTCTAAGTGAGTTAGGACAAGAATTACAACCGAGAATTTTAAAATTATCTAAAGTGACATCAGTTTTACATTTTATACTGTGTTCCCGAATACTAGAGGCTTCTTTTTTATTTAAAATTTTACCTGTTCGGCAACTTATTCCCATATGCGAATAAAATCTAGCCCTGAGGGAGCGCACGGTGCTGCCAATATAAGTACCAAGGAGACACCTTGGGCAGGTAAATAAATATACAACACCGCTACGCAACGAATCAGGAGTTCGATCCTTCGCTGAGAAAAAGCTACCTAAAGACATTTTGTTAATAAATATAATGCGAAAATCAGTATGATAAAAAAATTTCTAAACAACTTTGTAAATTTAAGTTTAAATTCTTTATTCATGGGACCCATTTCAGGTACCAGGAAATATTTTATATCTTTAGGCACTGAAATACAGGGAAGTTGAGGGCTATAAACATTATTTAAGAAAGATCTTATTAGTTTATCTACATATTGAACAGGAAAACTATTATTGGTAAAATATGATCTTAAATTATTAAATTCATCGTTTAGTAAGGTAAAACTAGAGGTCAAATTATATCCTCTGAACAAGAGAGTTTTAATACACGACATCTTATAGTTAAAATCAGTAAAACTAAAGAAATTCATGCCCAAACCAGTAAAAGTGGGTTTCCTGTAAACTGATGTAGTAATAGAATCACCTTTTTTCGAAATTAAAAGATCTAAAAAGGGAAGGGAGCCATTTTTCAGTTTCCATTGTATAAGTTATATTGGGGTGCAGAGAATTTAAGAAGTTAAAAAATTGTTGCGCTTGTACAGCATTATCAAAAACAGCTATCGAGTCATCAACGAAGCGTCGATAGAAAATTGGTTTACAATGGGTGGGAGATTGTCTAAAAATTACACTTTCTAAATGAGTCATAAAAAAATCAGCTGATAAAGGTTCGACGGGTGATCCCATCCCAACACCATCAATTTGTTGGTAAACCTTATTATTGAAAGTAAAATAACATTGCTTAAAAACCAATTCTAAAAGTTCCTTAAAATAAGACCATGAAAAACCATGAAAACTATCATCAGAGCTAAAAACCCTATCTAAAATAATGGCAATAGTTTCTGATACAGGTACATTCGTGAAAAGCGACTTTACATCAAAACTGACAAAAAACTTTTTTGAATCGAAATTCTCACTAAGAAGATCTTTTTGAAATTCATAAGTTATTTATAGTATAAGCATTTTTCGCAAAAGGTGACAGGAGACCAACAACAAATTTTGCCAATTGAAAGGTAGGTAAGTTATACGAAGCTAAAATAGGACGGAGAGGTGTTCCAACTTTATGGATTTTAGGCAAACAGTATAATTGAGCAAGATCAGAACCAGATACGAACAACTGAGAGTAAGTATCGTTTTTTATTATCTTTAAAGACTTTAATCGTGACAAAAATCTATTAACTTGGTCTTCCAACCTTAAAATGACTTTATTGACGGGTTCAAGAATTTGTTTGAATTTGCTAACATCACTTAGGATTTCATTAGTTTTATTTATGTAATCAGATTTATTTATTGATTCTAATTTCATATTGTTATTATCTAGCCTGATGATGAGCGTATTGCTCGAAACGTTGCGCATTAAAGAAGACTTTTCATGGCATTTACATTCCTCCTTGTCATTGGATTTCTCCTAAATATATATATATATATATATATATATATATATATATATATATATATATATATATATATATGGCGGGGCCACCAGCTTGACCTCCGTGTGAAGAGAGACCAACACACGAAACAACATAAGGATATATATATATATATATATATATATAATATATATATATATATATATATATATATATATAATATATATGAATATTATTTCACGAAAGTAACACGTGAAGAATATTTATGATGAATAAAACCACGAAGGAAAGGAAACACAAAATGGTGCTCAAGCGCTTTCGTCTAATGACATCCTCATTAGACGAAAGCGCTTGAGCACCATTTTGTGTTTCCTTTCCTTCGTGGTTTTATTCATCATATATATATATATATATAATATATATAAACATTGTGTATTTACCTATTGAGGTAATTTAATTTGATTTTAATTTTTATAGTGATGAAATTTAAATGATTTTAATTTTGTATTGTTGCAATTTTCATTTTGCCTTAAGGTTTTAATCTTAATGGCTTTCATATTGTATTGATGTAATTTTCACTTTTTACTTTTGTTTTAAGGTTTTAAGACTTAATTCACGGATGATGAAACAAAGATTTGTCGAAACGTCTGAAGTACAAAAAAATAATGAAAATGTTTGCCGTTGTGTTGGTCCTTCTGTTCATATATATATATATAATACACCTTACCTTATAACCTTACAAAGGTTCCACGTGATGATTTCTCATTTCGCGAAGGTCAAGCGTGTCGCCCCTCCTCTCGAGTTGGCCTGGTGAAGTAGTGAGTTGGATTCTTGCGCTCTCCACCTCACATAGCCAGGTACGCCCGGCTCATCGGGGATTGTTTCTGAGCCAGGCGTCAAGTCTTCTTTTGAAGATTTCCACTGCAACTCCCTTCGTGTTTCTTAGGTCTTTGGGCAGCTGATTAAATAGTTTTGGTCCTCTCACTACAAACTATTTTCTTTCAGGGTTAAGGATGTTCCCTGTCTCGCCTTCAATTTGGGAATACGACACAGTCTACCGTTTCTACCTTCCACCGTTGTTTGGGGAGTTATGGGATTCAGAGTAAGATTAGGGACTAGTTTCTCCATTATTTTCCAAGTGTAAATAATGGTGTATCTCTCTCTTCTCCTTTCCAGTGAATATAGGTCTAGTTCTCGTAACCTTTCCCAGTAATTTAGTTCTTTGCACCCATTGATCTTGGCTGTGAAACTTCTTTGAATCCCCTCCAGCTGTCTAATGTCTTCTTTTTTATATGGGGATGTTAGGACCGAGCAGTATTCCAGTTTGGGTATTATCAGGTTTTCAGTAGGGGGATCATTACATTCCTATCCCTTCGTTTAAAAGTTCTCAATATCTGACCCGTTATTCTCTTTGCTCTGTTTACTGCTATCTTATTTTGTGTTTCAAATTTCGCATCATCTGTCATTACAACCCCTAAATCTTTTGCTCTGGAATTTCTCTCTGGACTTCCTGTCCATTTCGGGTATAATATTCCATGGACTTTAGGTCTTCTCTTTTTCCGTACCGTAATAGCTGAAATTTCTCGGTGTTAAACTTCATATTGTTGTCTTCCGTCCACTTGTAAATTTTGTTTATGTCGGTTTGTAGAGATCCTATGTCTTCTGGTTTTCGTATTTTTCTACTGATCTTTGTGTCATCTGCAAAGGATGTTACTGTGCTGTCTCTGGTAACGTCCTCATCTATGTCAGTTAGCATGATTATGAAGAGTAGTGGAGCTAATACCGTTCCTTGTGGTACTGAGCTGAGGACCTCTGATTCTGATGAAGATACTCCTTGTACTGTAACGACTTGCCTCCGCTCACTAAGGAAATTATATATCCATTTCCCTACTTTTCCTGTTATTCCCATATATTTCAGTTTATGCATTATGATTCCATGGTCACACTTGTCGAACGCTTTAGCAAAGTCTGTGTATATATATATATATATATAATTATATATATATATATATATATATATATATATATATATAAATAAATAACTATTTTTTAAAAATTTATAACAGGAGAACCCACTAACAGATTCAGATGATTTTTATTTCTTTTTATAGCCTATAGCCTAAGGAGATACAAAAGCGAAATTGTTAACAGCCTTGGCTAGCCTAAGGAGATACAAAATCGAAATTAGTAATAGCCTTGCCTGCCTACAGTAAACATGGAAAATGGAAGTGTGCGCTTATCATTTGAGCAACGAAAATGGATACTAAAGTCGTATTTTAAAGTTGAGAAGATATCAAAGGTTCAACAACAGTGGAGAGACAATTTTGGAAGTAATCCTCCAACTCGACTTACCATTTCATGTATCTGTGAGAAATTTGAAGTATACGGTACTGTGCATGATGTGTACAAGCAAGCGACTGGGCGTCCAAAGACATCAACAGATGCTGACACTTCTGATGAAGTGCTACAGGTATTCAACCGATCACCAAGAAAATCTGTGAGACAATGTGCTCGTGAAACAGGGAAAAGTAAGACAAGTGTCCACAGAATTCTGAAGAATGCTAAATGGAAATCTTACATCCCGAGATTATTACATGCCTTGAATGAGGATGATCCGGATCGCAGAATCCAGTTTTGCGAATGGTTTCGAGTAAAAAACACAGAAGATGGCCAATTTGCGGACAAAATTGTGTGGTATGATGAGGCTACATTTAAGTTGAATAGTATAATTAATCGTCATAATTGCACATACTGGTCACAAGAAAATCCACACATTTATGTGGAACGACATGTAAATTTACCGGGTATAACTGTCTGGTGTGGTTTTTCTTCCAAAGGTTTGGTTGGTCCATTCTTTTTCGATGGTACAGTTACCGGTCATAGCTACCTCAACATGCTTCGGGGAAAAGGTTTTCCTGCAATTCGACAGTTATACGGAGATGAGGACATTTACTTTCAACAAGATGGAGCACCTCCTCATTACCATCAGGATGTCAGGAACTACCTTGATGAAACATTTCATTATCGGTGGATCGGACGACGAGGTAGTATCGAGTATCCACCACGTTCACCAGATTTGAACCCACTTGACTTTTTTTTATGGGGTCATTTGAAAAATGAAGTATACAGTAGAAGACCTACATCACTTGAACAACTAAAGAGCACAGTTGAAGAAGCGTGTAGAAATATCCCTACAAACATTTTTGTTGAAGTCTGCCAAGTGAATCAAAGAGCGTAGTGGTGATTGATGTCAATGGTCGACATTTCGAACACTTACGTGTTTAAAACAAATTAAACTATCTATTATTTCGATGTTGTATATTTTACCTATAAAAAGAAATAAAAATCATCTGAATCCGTTAGTGGGTTCGCCTGTTATAAGTTTTTTAAAAATGTATACGTTGTTTTGGGACATCTTTATATTTTTTTTTTTCACCAAATACTGGTCCTAAATTTCGAGGCCACTTAAAATGTGGAAAGAAATCTTACTTTTAAAACTAAAGAAAAACCAACCAGAAAAAAAAATAAAAAATAACATTTCAGTATATTGAACTTTCTCACTTTTTCAAACGTTTCAACCGAATATTATGAATCCTATTTGTCGAAACGTCACATGGTTTAACTTATTATTTCATAAAATTTTTAAGTTAATTTCATTTTAAAACGTTAATTAATTTTGTATTTTAGGATCGAGTTATTTATTGAAACGTTTCATTGATCCAAAACAAAGGTTTGATCATACATTCATTAATAGTTGGTATTTCTGTTTTCTATGAGCCCGGGTAACGTTCTTTATTCCCTTCGTTTATTTACTGTAGTATTTGTTTCAGGTATTTTAAAATGATAAAATTCAGTTTTAAAACGAAGTAAAATTCAGTTTTGCTTCCAAGCAATAATTAGGTGTTTTCAAACATAACTTTGTTATCGTAAGACAAAAGAATTATTGCTTCTCTTAATATTATTACTGTATTATTTCCTCCCATCAGTCTCCTAATTAATTTCTTACCTCCTTTCACACAGTGGATAACCCTGGCCCTCGTGGTTGTCTTTAGCTTGGCCATACCCTACCCTGAGGCAGAGGCAGTATTTCACTTTCATGGACCCATCTGGTACCATAACCAGAAACATCGATGGGGACTTGGATAGAGACATAGTGGTATGTATATATATATATATATATATATATATATATATATACGATGCAAATCCAGTTTCTCTTCATCACTCTTCAAATATACATTTTATTATATTGGACATATACAGGGTGGGAGGAAATTAATTCTAAAGATTTTATAAATCCAACTATTTAGTTAAAATCATTATACAGATAAGTATTTAAATAATCAAACAAAAAGTCTGTAAGAATTTTATTTTTACAAATATTTTGTTAAATTGTAATTCAATCTTGAAAGAGTTCTCCATCCGCTTTGATACATTTGTGGAGTCTCTCTCTGAAATTCTTCATTGTTCTTCTGAACATATCGAGTGGGATTCTCTTCAGTTGTTCATCTATTCTGCGGGCAAGGGCATTCACACTTGGATAAATGAAACCAGGAGTCTAGAGTTTATCACGCAAATAAGCCCAAAGCCAGAAATCACATGGAATTAAATCAGGTGATCTGGCTGGCCACTCGATGGGACCTCGCCACCCAACCCATCTTCATTCAATGTTAGTATCCAGAATCTCACGGCAGCTGAAGACTAATGTGGCGGCTCTCCATCATGTTAATGAAGCCAATTTCTTCAACGTCATTAGAAAACTGTAGCAAACCTTTGTCTATCAATACCTGGCAATAGCGTTTTCCACCCATCAGGCACGTGCCGAGGAGGGGGGGGGGGACTACAGTGGCTTGAGCCCTCCCATTTGTCCCTTCTTGCCACAGAAGTGCCCTTTTTTTCAAAAAAAAAAATAACATCCTTATAAATGCTGTGAAGAGACTTATTCTTTTTTGAGGATGGAGGAGATGGTGCCCTTTTTGTTAAGTTCCCCCCCGCCCCCCATCTGAAGTGTCCTGTGCACGGGCCTGCCACCCATCATATCTCTTGATATGTCAACGTTAACGAGTCCTGAATAGCTTTAAATGCACGCCCAAACTGTTAGTGTAGCCGTTTTAACGGGTTTACCCAATCGTATTTTGGGAATTTTTTTTCTCCCAATAGTGAACGTTGTGTTTGTTTCCTTTACTCGTTTAAACGAAGACACATTCATCTAAAAATTTGACCTTTCGAAGGAAATGTCGATCACTGTTGAACTTGTCTCATTGTTGGATCGAATTGAAATGTGGCGAGGACATTTTCTTTGTTGTTGTCTCCTATCGCCGTTACTGGCCTTCCACTTCTTGGACGATCTTTTACCGGGATTCCTGTTTCAAAAGTTTGAGTTTCCAATGTCGAAGAGTGGCTGTATTTGGTGGTGGTTTATTACATTTTTGTTGAAATAAACGTAAACTTTCTTCACAATTATTATAAGAAATAGCCCACAATACAAGATGCATTTTTTCTTCATTGCAATATTCCAGCCTTACTGGCATGGCGGTGACGGGGGTTAGAGCCCAGTTCCTTCCTGTTCTGGCGTTCGGTCATTCTTGGACTTGTATAGTTGCTTTGAAAAGTATCGCATACACTGCAGTGATATCATTGGAATTTATTTATTATTAACAAATTATTTGTATGTATAAAATCCTTAAAGACTTTTCTTCGACCCTGTATATGCTTAACTTCTGATCTAAATAATAATAATAATAATAATAATTATTATTATTATTATTATTATTATCAGTAGAAGTAGTAGTGGTAATAGTGGAAGAGGAAATATTATACAGTACTCATGTGATTTATTTTGCACACAGACCCGGCATTCACATCGTCTACCCTTGGGATTAAACTACTTTGAAGAAGGAAACAGATGGAATCTCTTCATTTATATTTTCGATTCTGAACTTGTTTCTACAAACAGTAATGATACGTATTCTTAATAATTCTCAATAAAAATTAATTAAAATATTCTGTTTTTGTTTTCAAATCCTCCTTTACAAACAAGCAAAACAATCATTATTGAGGAAAAAAAACTATTATATGAGGTATGCCATGCTGCAGAAATGAAAAGAACATCCACAAATTTTCAGAATAATGACATTTCTATTCGATTTTATATTTAGGGGCAGGTAATCTAGCCAGAGTATTCCTACCTCAATTTGCCGTGGGGAAGTATGAGAGCTTTTCAGGCAAAATATTGGAGATTCATTTACATTTGACAACGGAAAGTGAAGAAATAAATGTAAATAATAAAATTTAAAAAAAGCCGTAAACAAACAAATTTGGTGGATTAATATGGAGACTTAAATCCGAATTTGATTCAATCCTGTCATTTAAAATATAAATTTTTAGCCCTTGTAGTATAGTGGCTAGCGCCCTCACTTTCTATTCAAGAGGTAGTGGGTTCGAACTCTGGTGGAGGCAAGTTCTTAATTAAGCAAAATCGCGCGTTTTCATGCATGATATTCGATTTATGGGACCCCAGCATTGCACCCAAGGCCTGGTACATGAATTACGGTTCCTAGTCCTCTATTTTCCAGCCTGGGGCCTGGTTGCGCCAGATAATTTGAATGAAATTTTGGTTATTACCTCGAGTGCAGGTCCTACGTCGTAGCCAATGTCGTAACACCCCTTCCCGGTGATCAGCGAAGTTAAGCGACATTGGGTCTGGGTAGGGGTTGGATGGGAGACCGTCCTCCGTGTCCAGATTATGTAGCGACCGAGGTTCGGATCCCACGTAAAGCTGTAGGTCCCCTCCGTCATATGACCTTAGATGTTGCGAAAGAGGTTAAACAACCCCAATCATTATTATTACCTCGAGTGCAGGAGGGTTAACACGTAAAACGCCTCTGGACGCGAAAGCGTTATTCGTTTCCTAGGTTGTTTAAATGTGTGAGAAGTTGTATTAAACTTTTATTCCGTGGTGGCTAGCGCCCTCACTTTCTATTCAAGAGGTAGTGGGTTCGAAGTCTGGTGGAGGCAAGCATTATTCAAAATCGGTCATGTTCATGCATAATATTTCGGTGTGTGTGTATATATATATATATATATATATATATATATATATATGATGCAAACCAACAAGGAAAAAGAAAAACGATTCCAAGGCCTCGTCAGGGAATGAAGAAAGAATGCAAGATACCCATAAATATATACAACGTGGCCGAAACCAAAACAATTAGCACATACTTAACAAGAGTTAATGAGAGGCAAAAGGAATTTCAACAAGATATTATCAATTTTATACATTCCCGCACTGTTATTGAAATTATTTTTAAAATGGATAAATGCACATTCTGGAATATTTCTTTCAATTATATCTCTGTTTTTAACAAGCGCTTTAGAACTATCCCACTTGATGCTATGATTACATCTATACATATGGTTAAACAAAGCATAAATATGCGTGTAGAACAGCAAATAATTCCAATGCATTGTTTAGCCATATCTAACCATATGTATAGATGTAATCATAGCATCAAGTGGGATAGTGGGTGTAGTGGTTAGCGTCGCTGACTACGAATCCATCGGCCCCGTGTTCGAGACCCGACGGCAGCCGGCGCGCAGCAAAACCCAGCTGTTCATCCTTCCACAAAATAAAGAAAGTGGTTGGTAGATAAATAGGTACCCTAGGTGGTCTAGTGGTTAAGACGCTGGGCTGCTGATAGGGCGTAGTTCGGATTCCACGTTAAACTGTACGTCTAAGGTGGAGTGAAAAGCTTGACCTTCGTCAGAATGAACAATTCGGGCGGAAACTAACCAAAGGTTTTATATATATATAGGGTGGCGCAAACACTATGAGTCAACTGTAAATGAGAGAGTGGAGCTTGTTTTAATGAATGTTAAGTTAGGCACTACAAACCGATGAATTGTTACTGAATTCAACGGAAAATACTCAAAAAGGTTCCCAATTCATCATGGAACTGTTGGAAAAATTATTAACCGACTCAAAGAAAAAGAAGTGTTGAAGACCGTCCCCATGCTGGCATGCCAAAAAGTGCAACTGATGAAGCAACAACAACAATCATCATGAGGCATCTTCGACAGAGCCCAAAAATGTTGACCAGAAAGTTGTCTCAGGAGATGTATGTCAGCAGGCGTTCTATCCAGCGAATTCTCAAGAAATATCATTTCCACCCCTCAAAAGTCCTGCTGGTTCAGGGGTTGTATGGCGATGATACAGACTGGCGGTGGTTCTTGCAGCAACGGCTTCGAATCCGTTGGATCATGTTCAGTGACGAGGCAATATTCCACTTCAGAGGTAATGTTAATATGCATAATGCGCGCTTTTGGTAAGACGAAAACCCACACTGGACGGATGGGACTCATTTGCAATATGATCCTCGGGTAATGCTGTGGGCAGCAATAAGGAAAGATCGGATAATTGGTCCTTACTTCTTCAACAACACTGTAACCTGTGACAGATATCTGCAAATGCTGCAGATATACCTACAACCCATTTCCGACAACGTACCACTGGCGCAACGGACGAATCTGTGGTTTCAACAGGACGGTGCACAACCGTATTTTGCTTTCAATGTCCATGACTTTTTAAATAAGGCGTTCCCAAACAAGTGGATTGGGCGGCAAGATCTTGTTGAATGGCCTCGTAGATCGCAAAACTTCACGCCTTTTGATTTCTTTCTGCGAGATCATTTCAAGTCAGTCGTCTATGTTGACCGTCATAGAAACATAGAACAATTAAAGAGAAAATCAGATCTACGATTGCAAATAGCAATACCGGGAAACTAAGACATGTCGAATCGATGAAACGTGTTGAAGTTAATGGTCAACAATTCAAACATATACTGTAATTTCCTCTATCAGTGGTCCACTAGCACGTTAATTCATTAAAGTTTGTATCTCTTCACTATCAGGAATCTTTTTTCGTATCCTTTACATATATTATTTACGTTATGCAATGAGGAATCTTTGACTCCTAACTTTTGCGCCACCCTATATTTTTTTTAGGCAGGAAGGAGCGGCCAAGGGCAAATACCGCAAAAAACGTTCACCCCCCCCACCTCATAGAAGAAGAAAACAGCCAAAATCAAGTTCCAGGGATTTTGAGATGCCTGGACACTGCGTTTGAAAGATTGGAGGTCATAGACAGGGAAAAAAATAGATTGAGGAAGATTGTTCCAGAGTTCACCGGTTGATTAGATGAAAGATTGAAAATACCGTGGTTTCCTTAAAGGAGGAAGCATACAGTTAGAGAATTCAGAAGACCATTGTCTGTTATAAAAGTGATAGTAAAGAAAAAGTGAGGCAACATTGCGATGAAGGGAGAGAAACGTTATAATGATTCAGACCAACAAAGACCCTAGGATCTCTGGCTGGTCTACCTAACTGTGTTTGTAATTGTGTGTTGCGCATGTCCTCCGTGGTGGCGGAGGGGACCTACAATTTTACGTGGGTTCCGAGCCACAAAAGCCTTAATTTTACTACCTTAAACTATATCGATTTTTAAACATGTGTGTAAAAAGGTTTTTGGCAATTCCTATCTCGAACCTTCTACTTGTCAGCTTACACCTGCTATTTCTTGTTCAAATATATTATGATATTTCGAAGAAGCTATATCTGTTTACGTTATCGAACCCATTCATAATTTTAAAAACCTGGATTAGATCACCCCTTACCCTTCTAGTCTCGAGTGTAGTTAATTTTAACTCCTTAAGCCATCCCCGTACGACTTCGACCTAAGCGACGGAATCATCTTAGTTACTCGTGTTTGAATTCTTTCGATTTTGTCTATATCTTTGCGCATATGCGGATTCCAAAATTGGATCACGTACTCCAGATGTGGTCTAACTAATGATTTATAAAGAGGAACAATAATATCATGCGATTTGTACTGAAAATTCGTAGCTATGAAACCTAGCACTTTGTTCGCTTTATTGACCGCTGCTGTACATTGTTACGCCACTTTTAAATCACCAGTGGCGATAAGTCCTAAATCTTTTTCCTGTTCTACGCTTGCCAACTCCTTCCCTGACATACGATACGCAAAGTTACCGTTACGCGAACCTATATGTAAAATTTTACACTTATCGACGTTAAATCTCAGTTGCCATGTGACTGACCAATCTACGATTTTATTTAGATCTTCCTGGATTTTACTCTATCTTTGTCATTAATCACCCTACAACCCAGCTTCGTGTCATCCGCAAACTTTGAAACTGTACTAACTAGGCTGACATCTAAATCGTTAATACTGTATATATAAAAAAAGCAAGGGGCCCAATACAGAACCCTGAGGAACGCCGCTCGTTACATTAGCCCAAGAAGACTCCGCTCCATCAACGACCACCTCTGCTTCCTACCTCGCAACCACTCTTCTATCCAATTTATTACTACATCCCTGATTCCATGAGCCTTAGTTTTTTTCAATGAGTCTTTTGTGCGGTCGGTGTCAAACGCTATTTGAAAATCTAAATACACTACATCTTCCGCTCGATAACTATCGTAAACTTCAACCGCGCTTTGAAAAATTCTAAAAGATTAGTTAAGCAAGATTTGTTTCCCCTAATACCGTGCTGCGTATTTCTAATCAAGTTATGCACTTCTAAGTGTTCGACTATACGATCCCTATTTATTGATTCCAATAGCTTACCCTCAACAGACGTTAAACTGATTGGCCTATAACTTCCCGCCGCACCTTTATCGCCTTTCTTTAAATTAGGTGTTACATTTGCTAATTTGAAATTATCTGGTACGCACCCCTCAGAAATAGACACATTAAAAATCTTTGTTAACGGCATAACAATGCTTTCTTTTAATTCTTTTAGTTGTATGGGACAGAGCATTTTTTAACCTAGTGAGTGGGCGACATGAATGTCACCCAGTGAAGAAAATTTGTCGCCAGTAAATGAAATTTTAGGGTACTGGGCGACAAGGAATTTTCAAAATTTGTAAAAATACAATTGTTTTGGGAGTTGTCATGGGAGCATTGTCTCGGAAGCCATATACATACATATAATACATGCACATATGCCGCAATTAGAACTGTTTATCCTAAATGTAAATATGAAATTTACATTGAATATTTATATATAGATAATGCTAGTGTTATTTCAGACCGCACGGGGATGGTGGCCTGATTAGAGAACATCCGGATCCATAGTATCCTTAATCCAGGGGTGTGCTGGGACCGGTTCGGTCCGGTTCGCCCGAACCGGTTGTTAAATTTTGATTGGATCACCGAACCGTTTGTTTGTTTTTAACAAATATTTAACAGTAAGTAAAATTTATTTTATCTAATTTTTTTTTTTCATTTTTTCAGGATTTTATAGAAAAATATAGGTAGTATCACAAGCAGTGGTCGTTTCAATATTTATTTATTTTTGATGAAAAATTAGTTTATATTTAGATAATTATGTCAACAGTGAATATAAAGAATATGTTAAATAATTTCTGCCAAAATGTTACAAAATGCTTCTTTGAAAAGGCTAAATGCGTTGGCTTCAGGGGCTTCCCCCCGGACCCCGCTGAGGGAGCTACTGCTCACCTCAGACCCCTAGTTTAATGACTCGCGCCATTGGCGCCCGCCGATTTACACCCCCATCTGTACCAGAACCGGTTGTTAAGAAATTGGCAGCACACCCCTGCCTTAATCCCCCCCCCCTCACTTCCCGATCTGCCTTTGTCGCCCAGTGAGAAAAGCTTAAAAAATGCTCTGCCGTACAGGGATGGACAAAACCGCTGTTCAGAGACAGCAACTGAGACGGGGAAGAAACTGCGGAGGCGGCACATCACATTTAACCTCTCAAAAGCTAGTTTGGAAAGAGAGTACATTTGATCTTTTCAGAAAATATCACGAGAAAACGAAACGCCAAGAACGTTAAGAGAAGAAAAAGGATTGAGTTATGTATTGTTGAAGGTAAGGGGATACTCGTGTAGAAGATTGTGACGAGTAAGCAGATGAAGGAACTGAGATTTTGAGTCATTGAATGCCACAAGGTTTTCTGTTCTCATCAGAGATAACAGAAAGATCAGAGGTCAGGTGTACCATGGCCGTCTTAAGCGAATCATGGAGTGACTGTTGAGAGGAACGCTCTGTGAAGCGGGTGGAGAAGTGAAGAGTGGAATCATCGACATAGGAGTGAATACGACAGGAAGTGCGACCCTTCTTTTGGACAGGCTGAATGAAAGCGAACTTCCAGCAGGAAAAGAAAAATCCCATATGAGAGACAAAGACGAAATAGTTTGCCTAGGTACGGTGTCAGCACAGAAGCACACTTCTTGATGACAACAGAAGGAACACATCAGGAAGTACGCCTTCCTAGAGTTGAGCCCAGACAGGGCAGAAAGAACATCTTTGGGGCAGAAATATAAGCTGAGTGAGAACTTAGATAGTGACGGTACCATCTGAAAGCCTCGTCTCTTTTGCGAAGAGCCAAGAACAATTAAAGTTAAACCAAGGTTTTTTTTTTTGCATTAGTAGTATGAATAGAATATGGAATGTACACCTCCATGTCCGAGAGAATCATCTCTGTGATGCACTCAGCATACTCGGAAGGGCCCCAGCACGGAAGCAGTAATCATGGAAATCACAGAAATACCCTAAGGGCCTCCCAATCAGCGGCGCCGAAGTGCCAAAGGCGCCTCCTCTTGGCAGGATCCAAAGGCCGAATTAGAGTGATAGGACAGGAAACAGATATAAGATTGTGGTCGGAGGACCCCCAAAGGAGAAAAAAATTGACAAATTAAGAAGAATGATTTGAGTTGAGAAATAAATCCAGAATGTTGGGCCTATCTCCAAGGTGAGAGGGGTACGAGTAGGATGCTGTACAATCTGCTCTAGGTGGAAATTATCATTTTTTTTCATAAATAATAAACTTGAGGGTTTTTTATTCCTTTTTTAATAAATGCTCAGGAACAACCTGTTTCGACCCCTCTGCAGCATTCCGCTTCATTTAGATGTCGTGTGTTTTTTTTAATAAAAAATATAATAATGTTTAACCTTTTGACGCCAACCGTTGCTTTATGGCAACATGAGCTTGACAATCGATTTTGAGCCCTACGATCTGAATGTTAGAGGTTAACTTCGTTTGAACTGGAAAAAAGTGTGAAAATAAAATTTCATAATTCAGTCATGAAAGGGTTAAATTTAATAATGTTTTTTAGAGTATAATAAACTGATTAAAATTGTACGAAATTAACAAATTAAAATGTAGTTATTTAAAATATAAATCACTAATTAGCACCCGTTAGAGAGAGGTTGGAAATTGTGGAGGCATTTACCCCGAGCTAGAGTATAAGAAAATGTATTTTGTCCCATTAAGCTGAAATTGTGATTTAAGTTAGTGAGGTACCGATTCAAAACTCTAGCCGATTCCACGAAAACCTACCGAAACCGATGCTGATGCCGATTCTTTGCCTATATTTTAAAAAATCAATTCCCTTCATAAATTTTCGTACTCTATGTGAAAACTTTCAATTTTCATATTTTTATATTTCAAATTTGTTTAAATGCTTTTCCTTTGCTCACTCCACAGTATACAGCACCAGAATTTGTTACTCATATACCGTGGCTAAAATGGTGTTAAAAAGCTTTATTAATCTGTGAAATGATAAAATGATTTTATTTTAGTCTCATAAATTGAATACCAATATTTGAAGTAATTGTTTTTCTTTATGCTGAAGGTATTTTCTTTCTTCAACAATGTTAACCACAACAAAATTTTTCATTAAAATTTCATGTCCCTGGTGGCCAATTTGAATAAAAAATGGATATATAATTTGGGGTTATAAAATTATTAGAATACTTAAAATAGAGTCAACATAATAAAATGGGTTAATATATAAAATATAAAGTACAACTTAATATAGAGTTATTATTAATATAGAGTAGGAGATTACGCTACTTTATAATATTTAGAGATTAGCTAGGTAGATAAAATGTAAATTTATGAGCAACTTAACTTATTAAGCGTTGCCTTTTTCGTGACTGTAAAATATTTTTTTATATAATTACACTTTGAAATGAGTATAAATTATCACAAATAGTGTTGTTGTCTGTTCAGTTTCCTATAAATTCTCTAGATTTTGTTTCATAATGAAAATTTTAAAATTTCAAATAATCGGTAAGAGAATCGGCTGAATTTGGCCGATGCCAATTGCCAAAAAATAGCCGATGAAGATGCCGATTAATTGGTACACCACTAATTTAAAGTTAACTAAAATCTCTCTCCACTATCAAAACTGTAAATTATAAATCCGCACTCACTTTCCCCGGTCCTGTTCATTGTTTCAATTTAAATGAAAATCAGAAAATAGTGATAATCGTTTGTAATTTCTTTCCTCCATCTCTTTGTTCGTTTTGAGTTTCAATGGCGGCCACGCTACAACCCGTCTACCCAGGGCCGGATTAAGCATTGTTAGGGCCGGGAGCAATTAATATTTTTCGGGCCTGATACATCATACATGAGTGATGTGATCAGCTGACTGGGATCGATCAACAGAAAACGAAACAAAAACAAAGATGTGATTACAGAAAATGTATACTTTGTTCATATAAATGGAATACTAAACCAGGTTTTGTAGAAGCGGAATCTAGAATTTTTTTTCTTCCTCACGGTCGACCAATTATTTCAACGGTAGATTATAGCGTTTACATAGTTTCCTGGGGCCGGTCAGCATCTTCGGGCCGGTCAGCATCTGGGGCCGGAGGCAAATGCCCCATTTGCCCCCATTATAATCCGCTACTGCGTCTACCCGATCATAGAATTCAAAGAAATCAGTGTAAAGAAGTAGAAAGAGTGATAATTAACGAAGAGAAAGAAAAGTAAATACGAAATTAAAGTAAAATTTCACTATATAAGAATTTTTTATCTGCCAACAATGGAAGGATGAACATCTGGATGAGGTGCGTGCCGCCTGTCCTGGAAGGGAGTCGAACCCGGGCCGATAGATTCTTAGTCAGTGATGGTAACTACCGATGAATATATCCATAGTACTTTCTTTATGCGGTTATACTACTTTTTTGAATGTATTTATTACATTTAAATAAAGTGGAAGGGGTACTCCAAAGTTCACCCGTAGACCGAACATTAACAGATTAAACGGCTAATTCAACCCAACCCAGGTGGCAGCAGGCGAGAACAGCGAACCAGAGCCTCACCGCTCAGAGTCCGCCACCGAAACCGTTGAACTACCGAGCACCAGTGTTTTAGATTACACTGGTCTGCAAATCAAAAAAAAGTTTCCATTGATTTTGTTTGAATAGGTCACTTTACATAATTCTGCAATACTAATTTCAAAATTAACATCCATTTTGTTCCATCACGTCAGAATTTTTTACAAATCGAAAAAAAAAAGAAGTATTTTCATGTATTTGGTCATATTTAGCGGTGACAGGACAATTGCGTCCTGGTCAAGTGCGTCCCTGACAAATGCGGCCCGGTCATTGGCGTCGCTGGACAATTGCGTCCGGTTTTATTTCGTCCCGGACAATTGCGTCCCGGACAATTGCGCACTTCCCTTCCCCAACTACTATATGAAGTTTATTTATTAGAGAAGTGAATAGAAAGTTCATTGTGACTTCACCTACGCAATTGTCCAGGGACGCCAATGACGAGAGACGAGTATGTTTGTTATTGTAATTTTGTATGGGATATAATGCCCGGTTAGATTAATTGAATGCCCAGTTAGGTCAACTGTATGCCCTTGACGATTGGTTAGGTTAAGTTGTGATATTTTCGTTAAACTAACGAAACTAACTTTATCTTAAGTGGACGTAACACATAAAATTTGACAATGATGTTGCTGATGATGGATAAAGTTTTAGAGAACAGTTTCGAACAGAACTTATGAACATATAACAAGTTTAATAGGTTAAAATGAAAAGTATATTTGAAATTCCGATACTAACTTTCTATTCACTTCTCTAATAAATAAACTTCATATAGTAGTTGGAGAAGTGCGCAATTGTCCGGGGACGCAAATGACCGAGACGCATTTGTCCGGGACGCACTTGACCAGGACGCAATTGCCCTAGAACCATATTTAGCATATTAGGATATTTGGATTTTAAACGTTTCAAGCTATGATCAAAGGTCTATTTTAAGTAATTAATTTGTCAAATAAAGGAATAAAGCTGGCACAAGTATTCAGTTGATAATTTTTCTGAATTTTATGATTTATATGTTTTTAACAATCATTTTTAAATTTGGATCCTTTTTGTCCCCCAAGAAATTCTGAATAACATTTTTGAAGCCAACCCATGCTTCTCTTTCAGCTTGGTTCATCGTTCCTTCAAACTGATCATCTAATGTTAACTTCCTGATTTGGGGTCCCACAAAGACACCTTCTTTAACTTTCTCATAGGTGAGAGCTGGGAATTTGCCGCAAATGTACTTGAAGCAGTCACCATCCTTATGCAATGCCTTCACAAACTGCTCCATCAAGCCCAGTTTTGTGTGGAGTGGAGGTAACATCACTTTGGTTGTCTCAACCAACTTTTTATGAATGACATTCTTTGAACCAAGTGTCAGACTGCCTCTGGGTGGCCACAGCTTCTTCTTCCAACGCTGACTTCTCGCTCTGCTGTCTCATTCACACAAAAACATGGCATTTTCGTATAACCAGACTGCTGACCAAGCAGCATGCATAAAACTTTCAGGTCTCCACATACAGTCCACTCATGCTCATTATACAGAACCTTTTCAAGAAGAAGTTCAAGATTTTGATATGTTTCTTTCAAGTGAGCAGAATGAGCGATAGGAACAGAAGCCTATTGGTTACTATTATGAAAGAGAACACCTTTGAGGCTTGTCTTGGAGGAGTCAATAAATAATCTCGAATCACCTGGTTGATAGGCATTTCCTAAGCTACATATTACGCCATCAATATTACTGCAGTAGACCATTGAACATTCCTAATAATAATAATAGTTAATAATAATAATAATAATAATAATAATAATAATAATAATAATAATAAAAATAATAATAATTAATAATAATAACATAGCATAATATTATAATACAGTAGAATCCGTTTATTGTAATCACCGATATTGTTATCAATCACCTAATGTTATCAGAATTAACAGTCCCAAAGCATCGAGGTTAAATTACATTATAAAACCTCCGCTTATAGTAATCAGAGTTTCGGTTATAGTTATCAGAATCTTAAAATGACTCATAAAATATCGTGTACAGACGCACTCATGGCGAGGAAAAAAGTGCTGATTTTTCAGCAGCTGAGATGTGGATTAAGACAGAGTGGCCAAAAATTATTGCTGAATATTCACCTGAAAACGTTTACAATGCAGACGAAACAGGACTTTATTTTCGTGCAATGCCCGAACATACTTATTTGTTTAAACATGAAAGCTCCAAAGGATTTAAAACCTCAAAAGAACGCATTACAATTCTTTGCTGCACTAATATGAACGGTGAGAAACAAAAACTGTTAGTGATTGGAAAATTAAAAATCCTCGGTGTTTTATGGGTCTGAAAAGTTTACCAGTGGATTATTGCTCAAGTTCAAATGCGTGGATGACAAGTGTCATTTTTAACAACTGGTTAGTTAAATGGGATACAAACCTGAAACGAAAAATTGTTTTATTGGTAGACAACTGCACAGCACATACATGTAATGTGTCATTAAAAAACATTAAAATAATCTTCTTGCCTGCAAACACGACATCACTGATTCAACCATGTGACCAAGGAATCATACGGACTCTAAAGGCTTACTACAGAAGAGAAATGCGTAGCAGAATTTTAGGAGAATTAGATGAGACTCAAGAAAAAACTGATGCAAGTGATATTGCTAAAAGAATTTCCCTCCTTGATGCCCTACATCTTATAACAATGTCATGGAAACAAGTGACTGAGAGAACCATTGAAAACTGTTTCACAAAGGGTGGCTTCTTTAAGAAGGGCACGGAAACATCTCCAAATGAAGAACCCGATGCTATTGAAGAGAAAATCATGGAGAAACCCCCAGATGGTATGTCAGAAGAAGATTTTAAAAGCTGGTTGGCCATTGATGAGGAAATTCAAGTGGCAGCTACCATGACATCATCAGAAATATGCCAAGCTGTTACTGAAGCAGGCTCTGAATTGGCTGAAGAAAGGGAAGAGAATGAAGACACTAAACAAGAAGATAGTCCAGAAGACCCTCCAAAAAACGCTCAGATGCTAGAAGCTCTGCAAATACTTCGTCGCGGCGTGCAACACCGATCTGCTGAATTTCAAAAGCATTATGATTATGAGCGCTTTATTAATGACTTACTGCAAACAAACCGCAGGCAAACAACACTAGATGAATTTCGACAGTAAATATTAAAGGTATGAAAAATTTTTAAATTGTTTTATTACTGCCTTTTAACTATTTTAACTTTTCTGTTTTAACATACACTGCTTTATGTTATCAGTCGGTTATTATTATCAATATAGCTGCGTCCCAAAGTGATTATAATAAGCGGATTCTACTGTAACAATAATAATATACTCGTATAATATACAGGGACATCTACGGGCGTAAATAAACATTATATAAAATTATATGGCTATTTGAAAAAACCCTACGTCATGGGCAAAGATGGATATCAGTTTTGCATTGAACATACCAAAATTACTATAAAACAGTTATGAATGTTGAAACAACAGAAACAGTGGCGTAGCGTGGTCTTTATTCAGGGGAGGGGCAAATGTGTTATACATTCCTGATTGGACAAATTTGGCACCTTTTCCGTGACTATTATACTGTATGGTTTTGAAGTCACTACGTCACAGGCTTAGCCATGCTATAATATAATGTATTATTATGAGAAGCTGAATTTAAAATTGGCCACAGGGAAATGTATCTCTCTGTCTCTCCTTTATTGCCAAAATTTTTTTACAACCGGTTCTAGATTTCCGACTGGATCAAATATTTTTCCGATCAAGGATGACAGTCGCCCCCCCAGCCCCCCAAGCTACGCCACTGAACAGAAACCTTGCAGACCTTGCAGACCAGTGTTTATAATATTTTTATTCGTTCAAACAGGTTTCGTTGACCTTCGCGGCACTCCTTCCACTGAGCATTTATTATTTTTATATAATGACGTTCTTCGAATACTGTACAGTATATACTGCATAGATACAGAGAGAGAGAGAGAGAGAGAGAGAGAGAGAGAGAGAGAGAGAGAGAGAGAGAGAGAGAGAGAGAATTGTTTAATGAAATTAGTTAAACAAATGGGTTTCAGATTTAGATATTGCTCAGTGTTATTAAAGTTTTCGATAAAATCCAATTTGACACTAGGATGTAACAATTATTCTCGTATTTCAAATAAGCTTTTAGACTCGATATGTGTATATTCATATGGGGGCATGGCCGGAATGGTCCTCTATGTGAAAAGATGCTTTTAATTCTTCATACTTCCCCTTAAACTATGAATGTATCGATGAATATATATATATATATATATATATATATAATATGATGAATAAAACCACAGAAGGAAAGGAAACACAAAATGGTGCTCAGCGCTTTCGTCTAATGACATCCTCAGTGTTCCTGAGGATGTCATATACTGTAGAGTAATATATATATATATATATTATATATATATATACTGTGTATATATATATCTACAGGTGTCCCAAAAAAACTATATACTCTTTATAGCATCATATATTTATAATAATTTAAAAAAAAAACCAACAATATATTGTTATAGCAATTGCCAATGAGGTAAATTAGTAATCTGAGTGATCAAAATGTTATAGCGAGTTGTTTGCATATAAAATTTAATTAACTACGCCAAGTGCTCACAAATGTTCTCCGGCGGCATGAATGCACTTTTGAATGTGTCGACTAACTGATTCGCCGAAATGGACTAATGTGGATGCTGTGATGGTCCCGCACTTTTTCCCTAATTGCATCCTTAAGGTGTTCGCGTGTTGCGGGTCTGTGTACCATAACTGCATCCTTCAGGTAGCCCCACAAGTAAAAATCAAGTGGAGTCAAGCCGGTGAACGTGGAGGATACTCAACGCTTCCCTTCGTCCTATCCACGGTTTTAGGGCCAACGTTTCCATCGAGGTACCTTCTGACATCACAATGATAATGAGGGGGGGGGGGGGGGCTCCATCTTGTTGAAAGTAAAAGTCGTCGTTTCCAACACTTCCGAACTGCAGGTATAAGTTCTGTCCGCAGCATGCGAGATATGCGGCACCGGTAACTGTCCCATTAAAGAAAAATGG